>VWZF01001198.1:942611-1304838 GCA_013396755.1 Sclerurus mexicanus
ATTACTGGTTGTGAAAAGGACTGAAAATCAGCTTCATAGATGTTGGCGGTGTCTGTGGGAGGCAGGACATCCAAGTGGAGTTTGTCTGATGGCTAGGCAAATTCCAGCTGTTGATAGGGTAGCATCTGCTCTCTGAATGGCTTTTCACAATACCTTTCTGAGAGTGAGAAGTCATGTTTGCCATTCAGAAAAAGATTAGGTAATATGTGGCAGTAAAGAGATACCATGTTTTTCAGTGGTTTCAAGCACTTTTGCTGTGCGCTGCCTTGATTTCAGATCATTGGTGCTCCTAAGCCAAGAGCTATCAGTCTGTCTCACACGTGTCAGATGGAGCACAGTCATGGATTTTAAACACATTAAGAGCAGTGTAGTTGCTGCCCATTATAGAGAAAAGATACTGCTTGTGCCATTCAGTTTTCTCATTTGTAACATGCAGAGAATTTTGAATGCTTCCCTGGGCATACAAATACTAATGAGTATCTACAGGCTGCTCTCAGCCTCTCAACCTTCCTCTATGAGGTAGATCATATCTATCTTTTGATCCACAGACATATGTGGATCAAAGACATCCTGAATTTTTGAGTGACAGGGTGTCCGTGTTGCAAGGAACCTTCTGCAATGCTACATTCCAATTTGCAAAAGAAAAATACAGCCCAGCAGATCACCTGGGAAAGGTTGCTGACTGCTGTCATATGCAATATGTTTCTTTTAGTCTTTAGTGATTTGAAGCTGATTTCTAGTCACTTTCCCAACTGTTAGGAAAAAAAAAAAAAAAGGAAAATTGGAAAAAAAAGGAAAAAAGGATAGGATAGAACTGGTGGTGGGAAATAAACTTTTGTTTTGCTATTTTGAAAGGTTCTATTCTGTATTGTTAGGAAGCCAAAGTTATTAAATATTATTTTCATAAATAGCCAGAGGAATCTCTATGTACTGATTTACCATTTTATCCTAGTTAATAAAATATAATACAAATGCACATATATTATTTTAGAGACTCTCTTTCTCTCTATATAAGCACACAAAGATATTTTTGTATGTACATTACTTTTATCAAAACAAACCCAGTGTATGAGATAGGGAACTCTATAACTGAGTCACCAATATTCATTATTTTAATCTGACATCTATAATTAAACTTATTTGAGGTTGTATTTCTGTGATTATACAGAATTGGTACAAGCGCATTCAATGCCACTGAGTGTTTCAGGCATTTAGACTAACAAGCCTTCTGCTACACTGAGCAATTTTATCCCCTGCAGCTCACTATTTGTTTGTGCTTTGCACCTAGTAACTTCTGTGGTTAAAATTAGAAGTTGTGTTCTTTCCATTAATATCTGTCATCTACCCACCCTGTTCACCCAGTGAATCTTTTTATTTATTCCTGTAGTGTGGTTATATAAAGTAAATCTTTGCAAGTTAGGTTGTGGCTTAGAGAGTCTACTGACCTTCTGCTCTTAATGCCAACCCCCAGCCATAACCTGGGAATTGTGGCTGGTCTGAAGTCCTCCTCCTCTCCCCAGCTGTCTCTGTGCCAGCTGACCTCAGGTGAATTTGGTGTATTTTGCAAATGTATTTATATTTTTTTTGCTTTAAATCTTTCATATTTCACTTCTGTTGTAGTTTAATCCTAGCTGGCAACTAAGTACCATGCCACTGCTCACTCACTCTACCTCACCTCTCCAGTGGGATAGGTGGAAGAATTGAAAAAAGGTAGAATGTGTGGGTTGAGATAAGAACATAATCGAAATAAACAAAATTCTAATTCTAATAATGATAATAAACAACACTGCACTACATAGTAAGAAGAAATCCTATTCCAGCTGAAACCAAGACAACTCCTAATCCTAGCAGTGGATAGATAAGGCAAAATGCCTGATTTCTTTATTCACATTTACTGTTTTCACCAATGCATGGTCCTACCAGCTTTGGTGTAATTGCTTGCAGTGTGTAAATAAACCTACTTATAAATAACTTGTAAATAAGCCTATAAGGACTTCCCAGAGGTAAGACGCACAATGATCAGTCAATAATCATCAGCTCCAAGTAGAAAAAACTTCTGCAGTTAGTACGTACAGCAATCAGCTCATCTTTTTCATTCTCAGTACCAAAACTGCCCATTCTATCATGGAATATTTAGCTGTAAACACTGAGATGAAGAACTATGCATTGCAGTAAAATTCTGCAAGTTCCTTATGAATTAAATACAGCTGTTACTTTCAGGGGTTTTCCGTATCTTTTTCATACACCTCGAAGAGAAACTGCCACAAAAAGTAATACATCAAAATACAAAGGTGTTAATGTTAACTAATAGCTCAGGATATTGCTTCAACTGAAGTTGGAAAAAATTGATTATATTTGATTAATACCAGTTTAGTCTTGAACATGTAGGTAAAAAGAAAACCTTTGGGAGATCTGTTTTTCTGCAAAAAGGCAGACCAAGTGGAGTGATTCTTGTGAAAGTAATTGATTCACACAGTGAAATATTAAAAATCCTAACTGGAATCAAAAAGCATCCCCTTTCTGGCTCCTGAAGACTATAAAAATCAAAACTGTTAGCCTGATTGTAGTTATGTTAGGCTGATTAGATTAAATCCTAACCTCGAAGGTTAGGATTTGAGGTTCCATCTCTACAAGAGAATTTTTTTTTTTCAATTTTTTTTTCAAGAAGTAGAACTTACTTTAAAAAATTTACAAGACTTCTGAGTAAAATGCAACTTGAGTGCTGAAGAACATAGTGAAAGTAATTTAATTGTGGAGGATAAATGGGTAGCTTGTGTGAGGACAGAGCCGAAGGGCCGCGTGTCCCCTGTAGGGACCTGCCATGGCTTTGCTGAGCAGCATTTCATGTCTCTTGTTTCGTAGTGGCCAGATCCAGGTGTGAGCTGTAACAGGGCTCCCGGGCCAGGGGGCAGTGTGGTGGTGGTGGGCAGGGGGAAGCTGGTCATGGCCAGCAAGGCCAGTTAGTGCTCTCAGAGCACTGAGAGACACAGGTGGTTTTTCACACTGGTACTTGTGACATCTTTTGATGAGGAAGAGCCACAAGTTGCAAATGCCTGGACATCTTCAGAAATAATTGTCAAATGTTTTTTGAGTTCTTGAGATTTTCATACTGTTTTTGAATCCCAAAATATAAACCAGACCTGGACAGTCTCATTTATAACCCACAGGTTTTCTTGCTTCTTTCAGCAGGTTTTTTCTCAGAGGAGCATTACTGTTCCCAAACTGATGAGCTTTATTCTTGCAATGACAAATGAAAAAACAAGCCTATGCTCTGCCCTTCAGGCACACTTCTGCTACAAGTTAGAACTGTCATCGTTCACTTGAAGCTCATGGTGATGGTTTGGTTTAAAAAATCTAAATGGGAGGCGATCCCAACTGAAATGGGAATCATTCTGACTCTTTAGTGCCCATACTTGCCTCAAGTATTTAATTTGTATCCATTGTTAAAAACAGCAGTGATAATTCTTCAAGATCCAATTTTGGAGACAGACTCGTCATGTCTTGGGTTCTGAATTCAGATGGAAAAGAGAACAACTCATACTTTGTCTAGGGGTTTGACTAAAATCCTCTTCACATGGTTCCCTACCCTCACATTAACATAGCACCAAGACTCATTTTCTGAAATCCTGATCTTCAAGAACAGTGCTCTCAGAGTCACTGTTCAAAGGACCCAAGAGGAAAGAGGTTTATTAGCTTCCCCTGGCATGTTTGGCATTGTAGAGGCCTTCTCGTGGATAAGATTGATGGATGTCTCACTGAAGATTTTCCTGTTAACTTCGTTTAAACTATTTCCTTTCACCTGGGGATCACTCTGATAAATTTTATTGCAGAAGAAAACAGTTTGGTACACTGATATTTGACAGTTTATTCCCATAGCAACTTCCCTCAGAGAGCTTTCCAGTTCAGTTATTAATGAGGTTATTCTCATAGTAACTCTGAGAGAGGTGAATATTCCCACTTTCCAGCTGAAAAAGATGGTTCATGGTCTATTATGTGTTTCCTGATCTCAGGAGGAAGTCTATTAAAGAAAAGTGAAATTTAGATTTTATGTATTTTAGCAATACATTTTTTCAAGGAGTATCTTTTCTGCGGGACACACCTGTCAACCTGTTTCTCCTTGCAGTAGATTTCAGAGATTGCTTTTGTCAGCTCATCCATAAGTAAGCAACATGGTCAGTCAGAAACACTCTTTTCTCAACAAAAGAGTGCTATGTTTTATCACTTACCAATGGTCTTATATTTTACATTAGAGCAGGTCCTGAAAGTTTTTCCTTAGTTTCAATGTCGAGTTTACACTTCAAAAGAGCTCTGAGAAGCATGGAGACTCACAAAGGCTTCCCTGCTATTCACTGGCTGTGACAAGGTCCAGTACTTCAATTCAATTGTTCCCTGATGACTTCAATGTTTCCAGTGATGCTGCTAAGTTAATAGCTTTTCTGAGCCAAATCTCTGTCCTGTCAAAAAACAAAACTGTTTTCATAGCAACAAAAAGTGATCTTTAATTAGTACTTTCACTGATCTTAAAAAAAAAGAACTCACTGACTTTTGAGTTTCATGATAGTAAAATTTTGTAAATTGCTGCTTTATAATAGGATACATGGATGAGAAGTTTCAATTACTTTCCACTAAGCCTAGCTAGTCAATACAAAAGAAACCTTTCTGCTAGAAAATAGGTTACCTGAATGCTATATGCTAGCAGAACATAGATGTAGCTAAATTAGTTCTGTTATGATCGACTAACCTATGGTTATACTGAAGATTTGACACTGACTAAAGCCCAATCATTTCCTTGTGCAAGGAGGTCAGGGCTATGGACTTAAATCAGTTGCACTGTTAGCCAATGTGTCAAACCTAATAACAACCTAATGATAACTTCAGTTATTCATGTCACATAGCTTCAGTGCCAGCCTAAATAGAGGGAGAATCATGTCCTATCATAGAATCATAGAATGGTGTGGCCATTTTCATGTGGCCAGCCTCATGTGACCAGGCACAATGAATCCTGTGCACAAGAAGTGACCTTATCTATCACACTAATGTATACGACTAATGTATACCACACTATTTCCAGCTATGAGCAAATCTTTTCTGATGTTCAGGCTTGTGTTAACCAGGCTCTGGCCATTGACAGACACCACTGTTGGTTATTTAGCAAAGGTGAGAATTGTTACCGTATTTTGATCCGTCCACAGAAACATCAGACCTCTGATGACATTTTTCATAGCACTGAGTTATACATCAATATTTAAAATCCCTGATCAGTTGCTACAGGCTTTTTACAACAATCTGTTGCTACTATGTTTATTGAAAAAGAGTAGTAGATTTAGCACGCCAAATTCCTTTCACTTTTCTGTTAAATCTAAAAGTAAAAGCCCCTGTATTTGAAGTCCAAATGGGTTTTTTTTAGCTTAATGGATGGATGATTACCCAACATCATAAGAGAAGAGGATATTGAAAAGGGCTGCTTTAAAATGGTACTGCTGAAGGATTACACTAAACTGACAGACAATCACGACCATCTAGGCCAGTGGCCCACCATCAGCATTCAAATTCTTGTTGTCAGTCCATGGTATCACGTTTTCAGATTGATTAGATCACTGACCCTCCACCTCCATGGGCATGGAAGTAGCATTAGAAGAGTGTCTTGTCTATGATTCCCTGCAAGAGGTCAGGTCTGCACAGATGTCCCTTCTTAGTCACAGTGAGTCTTCCCCACTTTGTGTCTGTACTGTGCACTAGTTCTAGCCCTTTATGAACTTGTCTATTGGTTGATGACATCCTGGACATAAATTTAGTTCTTTTTTGCTGTATTAGCCTACATTCATGCTTGCCACTATTGTATTTTGTCTCTTTTTCTTTTAAACTGTCTCAGCTGCTGCTGTTTTAAATCTTAGGTATTTGTCAAGGGAGATTCACCTTGGTTATTGCCTGTACCATTAGTCATCATCAGAATTTCTAAAGACCTTGCATTATCCCCCAAAAAAGCCAAGTAAAACATGTCATTGTCTGTGCTAATATTTTTGCAGCTCACATCATCAATGGTGACATTAAACAGATAGTCATCCTTTCCTGTATTATACAGCACTGCCAGTGAGGACATGGTATGAGCTTGGGCTTGATCCCTACTAGGTTGTTCAGCTGAATTTTTGCAATGACAACACACATGTTGTGTTCCTTGGATCTTCTGTCTAGCTCTGTCAGCTCTATTTAACCTTTTTTTTGTTCTTTATTAATAAGAAACAATTTAAAATTCATTAATTTAAATAAGTAACTTTGCCTTCAAATAATAGCAGTTGTACTTTTGACTGAATTAGCTTAAATCTTTCTGACGTAGGATATTTATTATTATTTCTACTTATTTCAGAAGGCTAATTGGTTGCCTTCCTGGGATTTCCATCAAAGTCATAAGACCTGCTTAGCAGATAATTTTAAATTTTTCTTTACCTTTATTGCCTGTGCTCACTTATGTGTGAGGACAAAATGCAAGTATTAGAGTCAGGGTTATTAACATGACAGGGATCAGAGTTTGATCTCTACTTTGATATAAACCAATTTCTCTTAAAATAAAATACATACATTCTATACTAATAAGCACTGTAACTCCCATGAAGGTGACCTTCTCATTCTACTGCCCTTGAAACTAGACTTCTAAAAATTCTAGCCTTTTAGGTAAATCATAAGGTGTCATGATTTGCTTAATCCAGTCTAAACGTCCATATTGCCATCAAAAGAGATGCTCTTGCTCTCCTCTGTTCCTGCTGTCCTCAACATGCCAGAGATTGTCTCTATGTGATCACCTCATTTTCTTGTTAGTTTTTCAAAGAACAAGTCTTTTACTGAGATGATCATGTGCTCTTGTCATAGCATTACATGAAAAGGATCATAAATGGCTAAAATACAGGGTTGGTGAGGTGTTCTTTGAGAGACATTTGGTATGTGTGTAAGCTCTAAAACATGTAGGTTCTGTTTCTGATGTTGGGAAGTATAAATATTTTCTACTTCCTCTCATTTTTATGCTGTCTGAAAATATAAATCTTTCCTGTGAAAAGCCAAAAGCAAAATGATAAGTAGCATTTTTTGCAATGTTCTGATTTCAGAAAAAAAATATCAGAAATGCACACACACACTCTACATGGACATGTTTACATGGGTAGACAGCAATAATAGCAATGCAGAAATCATCACAAATCTATACTCAGAAATTTTTCATTTTTGCTAAGATCAGTGAAAACCTGTTGATTTTGTAGTTCTTCCACTTCCTTCTCCAATGAAAAACAGGAAAACTGTAAAGAAGACACAAAGCAAAATGATGAGAAGGGCTCCAAAACTAGATAACTCTGCTTTCATTGGAGTTGAAATAACATTCTTATCCAAAAGAACAGAGCTTTCATATTGGTTTGTGTCCTCCAGACTGAAATTATTTATTTAAAAGCAGAGTTTTCCCTCATCTCTTCCTGCATTTGTTCAAGCAAACCATGGCAGGCAAGAACCTGCCCTTCAATTACTCTCCTTTTTTGTCAGCCACCAGAGAATACTGCTGTATGCCTCTGAAACAGAGTACCCTGTCTGAAGACACAGAGGCAACACGCTAAAATATCCAATTAGAAATTTTTATGGTTAAATTTTGGACTAGTTTTGAAGAGACAAAAAGCCAAGAAAATTGACTCTATTTTTTAATCTAATGCTCCCAAGAAACACTGTGAGAGAGAGATGCATCCACAAGAGTTCTGATCTTTGTCAGTAAAGACCTACTTGTGCTCAATCCTTCAGAAGGGAATAGTTAATTTCATTAAATCTGTGTTAAAATTTTGTGGAGCAAAGCAGCAGCCAAACATTCTTACACCTTCCATAGAGACATACATTTTTGGTGTTCCACAGGATAACAGTCACAGCAAACCCTGCAGTTCCTGGTGAAGCCCTTGCTAAGGCTACCACAGGGCAACCTTTCAGCAGACTTTAGGCAAAAACTAATGACTGTGTTCTTAGTCCAAATCCTACCGCAGTTTGCAGCCGTAAGGTTCTTTATGATGACTTCAGTGGCTTGCAGACAAATCTCTGCTACCAGTAAATCTCTCCCAGTGGCTCACAGAAGATGACACCCACATCCCTAAAAGCATCAGATGACTTTTCTTAAGTTTTGTTTTGGTGATCTATCTCCAATTTCTCAGAGGAGGTCTTGAGATTGTAGGATGGCACTCAGTAGCTTCTGTTTAAACTTCCCTCAGAGAAAAGCTGTAATGATTCGCAGCTTGTTCTACTTGTCCAAGGAGCAAACTTTGCTTCACAGGCTTCAGGTATCTGCTTGAGATATTTTTCAGAATAAATGTATTTAATGTCAGCATAATTTTAATCTGGTTTATTAGGGGTATAAATGGCTGTGGGGAGAAATTTTCATTTGATCTTGGGTTCAAACAGATTCTTATTTATCAAAGAGTCACAGTTTCCTTGTGAATGCAAAATCTCACCTTGATTTCATTTTTTGGCTATTACAGAAAAGCATTAGAAAAAGAATTATGTTCTTTTTCAGAATTAAGAGGGGAAAAAAAGTTTTGCGAAACAGTCCTAGCATCTTTTTTCTTTAGCAGCTTTTCTTTAGCTTACTTTCAAATGCTAATTTTCTTTGGAATTTCAATTTTATTTCTGGTTGTGGCAACACATGCCTGTTTCTGTAACAGTGCAAATGATTAGCTGATTCACCAAATTCTTCTAGTCTGTTTTTGTAGCATTTTGAAAAATGGTAAGCTGTTGTGGCTCTTTCCAGTATTCATTTTAACTTAACGCATTCAAAAAATTGGCCAGCCATTTAGGGAAGTCCCCACACTTTTTAACAATGTAATGTGAGATGGATTTCACTGATTGCAGTGTAGATCCCCATGATGCTGGCACCGCTTTTGATGAACAAACCATGCATTGTCTAAATATTCTGTGCATTTGATGTGTGTCTAAATTCCATGTGAAGTACTACCTTGTAGGAGGGTTGACATAAGGAAATAAGAATTTCTGTAATGAATCAGAGCAGGTGTTTTTTAGCCCACTCTTTTATCTGTGGTACCAACTATTTATTGATAGAATATAGAACTAAGAGAGATATAAATAAAATTACATTGTTGGTTTTCCAGCACCATGGTACTGAGGTATTCTCCCCATTTCTGACAATCTAGGGAAGAGGTTGCTTCCACTGTGTAGTGTTTGAAATGTGACATAGATGGGAGATAACAAGGAACTCTGTCAATGTTTCCTTTTTTTTTGAAACAGACTTTTCCTCTGAAAAACTTTTTGATGAATAATTAAACTTTTTGCCAAATCAAAATGCCATTATTGTCCTTTACAAAAAGGAAGCTTTATACTGGGAAAACAGAGGCGGTTTTGAAAGTGTGAACAGAATTCAAGTTTACCTTTTCAGATTTCATTTTGTGACAGTTCAAAGCTATGCTACGCTTCTGTGATATGACACTTCTTCAAAGGCATTGGAAACGGATTCTTCTATCCCCTTCTGTAGATCTAAATCTTGTACCTGTTTGCAACTCCCATAACCCAACACACCATCAGCCCTGAGTGAATAAAGCACACATCATGCAGGTGCTGAGAGTATACCTGCATAGTGGGGGGTACAGTCATCTTGCAGGTGGCTTCACAAGGAAGCGCAGTATAGAAATAAAATACTGAGAAAAAAACCCTCTTTGGATCAGTCAGAATTCTGAAATGAAAGTCTTTTGATAATACAGAAATGTTTGATTGAGGAAAGTGAAGTATGCAAACATGATCAGACTGAAATGCATTTTAAAGTTCAAAGCAAAATAAGCTGAATTTTAAATAAAATTTGTTTGACAAAGATCTTAAATTCTTCATAATTGCAAATAAGTATAAATGAATGATTATAAATAAAAATACAAATGAATAATTATAAAAAATTAACATAATAGAGTTTATATTGAGAATAAACCACTCATTAATCCTGAAGAATTGAGACATTGTAATGCAACTTAAATGCAAAGCCCCTAAACATAATAGAAAACACCATGATTCATCATTAATGAGATAAAACCATCTCTGAAACTGCTTTTTTTCCTTGTCCTCCAGTTATGTATCTCTTTCTAACTAGTAGGTTTCCCAATCAAATGAAGTGCAGCAATGTCCCACTTTACTCTGAAACCTATGAGAAGCTATACAGATTTGTATTCTTCCCTCACCTCAAATACATGCCTGGCTTTATCATTCTGTCGGCAAAAATTCATTTATTCCTTAATTTAAACAGTATCTTACTTCACTAGTGCACTTGCCATGAACAGAGCATGATGGAATGTGACTTCTTATGATTACCCAAACCATTTTATGACCTTTTAATCTAATTTTTAGGCACTGTTCATATTTGTCCTGTCTATGCCCATTCAAGCTGGTGATTTTATCATGAGTACTGAATATATATGACTGTATCTACTTGGTTACTCATCTTACATATCTTTGTTTGAAAGGACAGTAACAATTTTAACAAGATCTGCTGGCTGCTAAGACCTACTGTGGTTCTGTCAGCACAGTCCATGGATCTGCCTGGAAAAGGCTCAAGAATCTAAAAAGTAGACAGACATAGAAGACTGCAGAACTAGTTTGAAATCCTAATAGAGTGCTATCCAGTAAGTCTCAGGTCCAACCATATAGGCCAAATCTAGAAGGAAATTTGAATTAGTTCTACCTCTGTTTTTCTGATTCACAGAAACAGGAAGCATTAAAACACCCCAAAATAGACCTGCAAGACAGTGCTCAGATTTACATAAAAATCTGTTTTCTTGGCTGATGGCTATATCACTTCTCCTTGTTTCTGTTTTCTCTTGAGATCAGTGAGAATGAAGCTAGATGTCTTGAAATGCTTGTTGTGTTAAAAATGTGTATTTACTATACACCTCCTTAGTGTGTAGTGTTTTGAGCCTTAGTGCTCATGTTCTGGTTTTGGCTACTGTGAGACTCCAAACAAACCAGTGGGACTCTACCAGAGAAGGAGAAGTCTGTATTTTGCTTATCCCGTTCGTCCAACTTTTCTTGAATTGAAAGGCCTCTATTTTTCATTTTGCAAAGTGTGTGTATGCCTGTGCATTGACCACATTTGGTTGGATATTATCTCTAGGAGATACAGAGTTCTTTCAGGTAATGGTTATTGAGTGTACTTGAACTAATCACATATACATGCAGTAAACATTCCTCAGTTGCAGTGAGAAAACAGATCTCAGCTCTATCTAGAATACACCCAATATATATATTGCCTCTTGAGCTAGATGTAATTTACACTTGAACAAATGATGAGTAACAAGAGAATATTTTAAATTAGTAAAACTACAAGTGAAAGGGTAGAGATGTTGTGTTCTTTTGTGGTATCATAAATCAAACACATAATGTGTTGATGTAACTTTTTTTCTTTTCTTTTTTTTTTTTTTGTTCAAGTCACCATAGCACTCATGAATAATGCAGCGGAGTTGAATGCATATAAAATGCTTCATTGTTTTAACATATATCATTATGTATATAATGCTGATTAAAAAAAAGAATAGGCATTTCTGCTACAATTATCCAGTGTTTTTGCACTGTGGCTGTGAAAATCCAATAGTCTGTGATGTGAATATTTTCCCCAAAGTATACTTTATCCTTGGGGAGCAGTGGAGCAAGAAATAATTATTTTAGCTTTCACTAGAAAGTTTTATACCAAATATCTGCTCTATCAGTACTCATGCAGTTAGGAAGATGTGCCTGAGAAATGGTGAGTTATGAAGTGGACACCAGGTTCTGTTCTCAACTCTACAGCAACTTGATGTGTGGGTTTGAATCAGTCCCATGATTTCAGTACCGTCACTTCCACAGAGGTGTAGACTTTTCGCACTTTAAAAATTACTTTCAGTCTTCATAGTGGTTTTATAAAGCACCATTATCTGAATTGGCTCTTGCTACCCTCCTAATTACTTGTATGGCTGAGCTCTAAGGTACTTCCTATACCTAATTTTACAGCTGCTTAGAGATGTAATGGTTTATTCTTCTACAGACAGTGGCAGAAGATATTGAAGCACTTCCCTAAGACCACATGAGAAGACTGTGGCAGTAGAGGGGCTCCTGTGTACAATTTGGTCACAAACCACTGCACCATCCTTCTCAATATTCCTGATAGTTTTTGAATATACTAATATATTTGACCAAATAATGTAATGGCTAGGTCCACATTTTTTTGCTTTTCCTGGCAAGCAGGGTAAAACCTTTAATTCAGCCTGTGAATTCCATTACCATCATCAGGCTTTTGTTTGTTGAAGATCAAACTGCCGAAAAATGCTCTATATGGAGCTAATTCAAAACTGTGATTTTAATCCAAGCAAGGTATACCTGCACTTAAAGTTATTAATAGAGATGTGAATCTGTGCAGTGGAATGAATTTAAGGTTTATTTGAGCATGACTAAATGTAGAGAAAGACAATACATTAATTTATATGCATATATATAGCGCATTGCTGAAATTAATAGGCATCCATCAGTCTAATACCATATCATGCAACAGATGTCTTAAATGTTGATTTATTTTCTCCATTAGTTAACCAAATATCTGGTTTATTTCATATTCTTTCTCAGTTTTGAATTAATGGTGATTTTTAAGGGATAAAGTTGGGAGTTGGAACAGCGCAGATTATAATACTTGGTTTTTCCAAATTGGTGAAAATCAAAGAAACTCCCTCATAATGTTGTTAATAAAAGTCTCATTCTGTGGGTTTACCTGTATGAAAAATTTCCTGAAGAGAATAGAAACTAATTCTGGTTTCTGAAAAGTATTTGCAGTCTTAGACTCAAATTCAGAGTCCATGTCTAAGACCTCCAAAATACAGTGTGGATAATAAGATGAAAGAAGTGCTCAAAGAGTTGGAAAATGTTTTTTTTTCTCTTGAGTAAAAGATACCAAGTAAGCTATTTTCTAAAAAGTAATGGTCGTATTACTGTTACTGAAGAAAATGTCCTTCTGCCAACCACACCATTATCTCAGTGGGGCTTTGTGCTAGAAAAATGTCATTTAGCTACAACACCAGGCACCACAAGAGCTACATGTGTCATGTTTTGGAGGACAAGAACTTAATACTTGTGATCTCCTCATTGCACAGAGGAAATGACAGTGTCTGACCTTGATGATATTTTAAACATTGGAAATGACAGAGGTCATGATGATCTGTAATTCGTCTCAGAGTAAGTGGTGACCTTTTGGCATCGCATTTTCACAAAAAAAACCCCAAAAACCAAAAACCAAAGAAACCCATAACTCCCCCCCCCCCCCCCGCAAACAAAAAGAAAACAACAAAAAACTAACAAAACCCCCAAACCCCCAAACAAACAAAAACTAAACAAACAAACCCCCAAAAAAACAAACAGCCCTCAAAAACAATCAGTGTGATGAACAAAATTAGCCAAAATTTTTCACAGTGTGAGATTAAAAACACCCGAGGAAAACACCCAAGGTGTATGACTAAAGCAGTAGTAAGGTGGCAGTGAGCTTAGCTCAACCATTCACTGCTTCTCAGGGCTGTGATGCTGACGTGACTTCTGCTTGGCTGGTCTGTTGTAGATGGGCTTGTTGCTTAAAGCACCTTAGTTTCACTCAGTGAATGGGTTTCAACTGCGAAAGTATCCCATTTTTTATTCTTTCCTAACATCCCAAGGGAGGAACTTTCTCAGTTTATGAATCTGCAGTGCTGTGAGTATGTTTGAATGATCAAAAGAGACTTAGTTGCCTCGCTTAAGTGAATTATCCCTTTCCAGAGAACCGCGGTGGCTGCAAGTCTAGCTTATTTCAGATGCAGGCTCAGGTTTGTTTACATATTCCCACAATAATTTAAAATTATCTTTGTTTTCTCTTGCATGAAATGTGTTGCAATCATTGTACCTTAATTTAAATAAGGCTTATGGAACATTAACCTGTAGAAATAATTTTTTTTCTTAATAAAGATACAAAACTGTAACATCTCACTTTCTATTCAAGTTAAATGCACAAATTAATAAAATTTGAACAATGGCTGTAGCTATGTTTTTTAACCACTTATTTGTCTTACTGTGTCTTAAATTTCATGGTCTAGTGCCTCACTTAGTAATTTCAGTCTTATGGGAATCCAATTTACAATTAAATCCAACTAAAATAATAAGTTGTTCTAGTAATTCAAAGCAGTAAACAAACAAAAGAACAAAGTACAGAGATATAGAATAAAAGTTATATGGAGAATAAAAATGTCCTTTTCATAGCCAAAAATAAATGCTTAATCTTAGTTTTATAAAAACAAAGTAATTCTTCAAACTGATTCATTTCAAAACCAGTCAGGCTTCAGAATATAATATAGTCAAGTCTTACTGAAATGTGGCTTGACTGAATTGAGATAATTACAGATTATTTTAACAGTTTTTCAGTTGTTTTGGGAACTGGACTCAGCTGAATGACTGCAAAAGAAAGAACAAACTCAAACTAATCTTTCTTTAAGGAACATGTTTGCTAAAAAAAATTGGTGAAATAAGAAAGAAACATGAGAAGGTTTTAAAGCAGTGGAGTGACAACACCAGTATGCTGAAGGGAAAAATTGATGCCTCTTTCCTTTCAAAGGAATTAATAAGTTTAACATGTTGTTTGTAATATTTTCCATGCTGTGCTGAATTTCTACTTAAATTAAGGGTCATCTAGTCAGGCACTTGGGAGGGATGACTTTTGGGAACAGGATTTAAGTGGATGTAAGTTTATGTAGAATGTGGTTTTCCTAAACGATTTTATTCACCAGACCAGTATCGACCAGCAAGAACTACAGGGCAGCGCCCCACTGGTAAAAACTGTCAGCAGAGACCTTAACTGCAGCTTGCTGACAGACAATCTTGCTTCTGAGACATCTGGGTAACCCTAACTCTTACATGATTCAGCACAAAATTTGTTTTCCAATTTTCAGTTTCCACGCAGCTTATAAATTCATGACAAGCTTATACAGTTTTATTTCAGTATCCAAATCCTAAAACTGCTATATTCACGATCTTTGTTTCCTGTAGATTAGAGTCTGCTGCTTTCAGCTCTGTCAGCTCTGGATTTGATTTGTCTCCAGCAATTACCAGCAAGGTGGTTGCTATAGCTGCACTAATGAAAGGAGCAACCATGTTTCCTTGAAGGCAGTGTAAGCAAACATAAATAAACAAATGCTTTGTGGTGTTAGTACTGTAAATGAGAAAAGGGGAAAGTAAGATATCAGCACTTTTTAGTGACTTGATATATATCAACCTTGCAACTATCTATATGCAAATCTTAGCTTGAGATGGTACAAATTTTTTTAGACAAATATGTATAGTATTATTAGTTTTATAGGATTTTCTTCTTCATTGTGATTTAAGCCACATTTTTGGGTGGTGAGGCACTGGCACAGGTTTCCCAAAGGAGTTGTGGGGGCCCCATCCCTGGAAATGTTCAAGGCCAGGTTGAATGGGGCTTTGAGCAAACTGGTCTAGGGGAAAGTGTCCCAAGCCATGGCAGGTGGGTTGAAACTAGATGATCGTTAATGTCCCTGCTAACCCAAACCATTCTTTGGTTCTGTGATTTTTCTAGTGACAATCTGTCTCCATAATTTTGCAGATTACTGTTACAGCAATAACAGGTGCATAGATGAAGGTCCGTGGCCAAAACTAGGAACATAAGAAAGTTTTAATTTAAAAAAATCCTGTTAAGTTGCACTGAACCTTGTCATCTCTGGTTCACTGAATTTAGCTCTAGCTGTGACTTTTGTCTGACAAGTGCCTGTAAAAACTGTATCACACATTGTCGTGTTTGTGTTTTGGTGACTTTGCATCAATTTTGTTCAGGATGTTGTTGGATTTATTTTAAACCCACCAGATCTACCAATGAAAAAGAGATTTGAAGGTCCCACCATGTTCAACCTCATGCAACAACAATAATGGCATTTTTGAGAACTGAAATCTCGCTCACCCTCACAGCAAACCACTTCAGTGTCTAGGTCAGGCTGTGGTGTCAGATTTCCATGAAGTGCAAGTAAATCCAGTCTGTGGCCAAGCTAAAATGAAATCTCTTGAAACAAACTTATGCTACATTTATGAAATAGACTTACATTTTAGCATTATGTATTGTGTTAACATGGAAAAGTCTGGAGGGGGTAATCATACCAGTTCATCATGAGACAGGCTTCTCTCACTGTGACAGAATGCAGGATTATCCTGCAGAGTCATTACTGTAACAACACTATCCTTATATTACTATGTATCTGTAGGCAGATGGCGTTACCTGAATTATTCAGTATGCTTTTAATAGATCTTAATATTTCTGGAAAATGCTGAGCAGTTTTTGCTAAGGGCTGTGCAACGTTAACTTAAGTCTCGTTACTTGGTTAGGACAGAGATTTGCTTCTCTTTGGAGATACCGAGCATTGGAGGCATTGGACCAAGATGAAATGACGAACAAAATGAATGCAGCATATTTTAAAGCAAAATTCCTCTTTATTAGGTATAAAATATATTTGATGTTTTAAGAGAAAAAGTGAATGCCTTATGGTGAAATGGCGTTAGTTGGGGACAATGTAATTTCTTTTCTTATCTGATTTCTGATTCTGACAGCAC
This sequence comes from Sclerurus mexicanus, assembly GCA_013396755.1. NCBI lineage: Eukaryota > Metazoa > Chordata > Aves > Passeriformes > Furnariidae > Sclerurus > Sclerurus mexicanus. Next base: position 959,214 of record VWZF01001198.1, read on the forward strand.
ACTACAAATTTTCCTTTTCTTCTCTCCTTTATTTTGCAGTTAACTTTGACCACTTTCAAATATTGCGGGCTATTGGGAAAGGGAGTTTTGGAAAGGTAAGAATCAACTTATTTTTAGCAGTTAAAAATCTAGAAAGGAATTCCTTTGTGTTTTTCTGATGTGACTTGATTAGGGTAAAAGAACATAAGTTTTGTAGCTTTTTCCTTCTTAAAGATGCCTGATCAACAGTATGAACTGATTAATCATTAAATTATTTCTATTATAATACATTCACTAAAATCAATTGAACAAAAATTATTGTAATAATTAAGTCTCCCCAGATGGGATTAACAGAATTTAGACATCTGCCCTAAAAAGAAAAACAAACAAAAAACTGGGAGCAAACTCCTTCTTTAGGCAGTCCACTAGAGTGATCTTGTTCTTAAATCTCTGAACTTATTTATATCTTTAAAATAATTGCTGTATTTTAAAGGCACTTTACATAGATCAAATCCACTTGGGACTGTATAAACCAACATACACTATAATTATGATCACTGAGTAAACGTTTGTTCGATTCAACAGGGTTTTGCTGAAACAGAAGATTAATGGTTTGTTTACACATGAATAGACAACCTTTCTTTCCTGTAATAGTGATTAAAACAAGGTTTTAAATTTTAATGTGGGTAAATACAAAGCCATGAAGCCAGAGAAAATCATATTATAAAAATATTAGAAACCATTTCTCACAGGGATATGTTCGAAGGTGAAATAAAACTCATACTTAATAAGGTAACTGATCAAGCAACAGCTATCTAGATCTAGATTTGAATGATTCTTGAGTACATGCTAGCTCAGTGCTGGTGAGATAGTTCTGTGGTCACACATTAAGAACGCACACAGAGTTTTGCTGGTCCTTGGCCTTCATGCAGAAAAATTACTTTGATTTTAGATACTTCTTGCAGAACAGTGTGGTCCTTCATGGCATGGTCTTTATTTGATTCAGTTGTTTTCAAGAGAAACCCTCTTTGAGGTCAATAGGAGGATACATTGCTAGGGCAAAACGGTTTTTCAGAACGCCTTAAAAATTAGGGCAGCTGGAGGTCTATGACTGTTCACTATCACAATACAGTGATGATATGCCATGTGAAACTAGAGGTCCAAGGGTGCAAGTTAGGCACCAGAGAAGAAGTTAAAGATATATCCAAATTGTACTGGCCTTCAGAAAGGTCACCCGCACCCCTTTTTCTTTGAAGCTTCCCCATTCACGCCTCTACTGTCTGCCCTTTAAAAAGGGGCCCTCAACCTTCCACATCATGCAGGAATATAAAAGAAACCTGCAAGTTTTTTGAAGGCTTGTTGGTGCTGGTTGGTGTTGGTTGATGCTTGATCTGCTCTTTTCCATGGCAATCAGAAAACTGGTGAATGTTTCTATGGTATTTCTAGAAACACCTAATTTTCTTACAGGTTTATATGATTGCAGTGTTCTTGTGAATCTTTGAGGAATCTGTATTGGTAAGAACAGAGTTTCACAACTTTCAGAGAACAACCTTAATGCAAGAAAGGACTCATGCATGAGTACCCTCTAAACTTAATTCTTATTTTGCAACTGTCAAATGCAACAGGAAAGTCCTTGGCGGAACAGACTTTTTTTTCCCCCCCAAATGAATGCAGGCTTTTGACAAATCACCTTATTTTTCCTTCCACAGGCAGGGAAAGAAAGAAACCCATTTTAAAATGACCTATTATAACATAGCCAAAAGCACAACATGGTAAATCAGTCACCATTTCAAATGTCTTTCTCTGTGAGTCAGTCTTGCCTTTATCGGTCCTTTAGAAGCCTCATTGTTGGCAACTTTTCCTATGACTGTCCTTTTGGAAGTACCTGGCAGCAGAAAATGTCAACAAACGATGCAAGACTGTTAATCTCCATTGTTGGCTGTTTACTGTTTGGGGTCTGATGCGCTCCAGCATCTTGCAACTTATAGCACCGTGTTCAGTATCATGTTTTCCTTAAACTGCTTGCTTCCTTTATGGCTCCACTGTGGCCTTTTCTGTTTTCTGAGAGCAATAGGATGTTTTAAGACATGCTTCACTTTTTTATTTTATTGTTGTGCGTACAATATCTCCCTCTCTCTCTCAATATTTCTGAAATTACTTTGGTTGCTACAGCAACCTTAGGCCTCTGCAGGATGTTGCTGCAGGAGGTATCTGATATGGCAGAGCCTCTACACAGCCCAGCTCACTCTTGTGCTTCAAGTACATAGTCTGTATATGTAGTGAAGATTAATGTTTCTGATTGGAGTCTATGACTGGAACAGTAATGCACATTACACCAAAATAATATTTTCAATTAATATTCTCTTGGCTGTGAGGACATATTAGGAGTACCACTTCAAAAAGTCCTCATCAATTAACAGCAAAACCCCCTTCAGAGCAAAAGTCTGTTGAGGATACAGTTTCTCTCCATATGTGGATGTAGGACTGTCATGAGTGTTAACACCAGCTTTGGAGACAAGACACAGAACAATTTTATATTTCTGTGTTGCCAGAAATCATATTTAAAATGATGCTTCTTGGATGTGGTGCTGGTGACTTTCAGCTCCATTCTCAATGTAAACTACCATGACAAAAAAAAAAAATCAAGGTTTTATTGACTAAGATTTTCTTCATGCATTTACAATATTATTTTACTTTGGAAAAAAGAAAAAGCCCAAAACAAATCAACAACAAAAAAAAACCAACCACAAATGAAAAACAAAGTAAAAAGAAAGAAATTTACTGCCACAGACTAAATCATTGCAATGGTCTCTTGTGAATTAAGAAATATTATGGTAAATCTCTCTACAAAAATTCTTTTTCTTTTCAACAATAATTAAAGGAGCATAATTCTGATATTTAGATGAAATATTGAACTCAGGCAAGGTTTATGATGCAGTAATCAAGATGTGTGTATTGACTTGTGGGAATGAGGACAATGACTGTGCATTTCCCTAGGCAGGAGACGGTAATTTCGGTGACTAATGAAATAGCCTGTGAATTCAGCAATTGAAGTGTATTCCTCCCAGCTTTACCATGTCACTTCTGGAAGTTATGACACTTTTACACTCCCCCATTTCTTCTTATGCAGGAGAGGAGTGTTCTTTTGTTAATTCTTTTAATTACAAGCTATTACAAAGAATCCTGCAGAGCTGTGAAGTGAACTTTAAGAAGGTGTTACTCAATTGTAGTATCCAGATCGGAATTATTTAAATTCCACAAAAGGCTCCTTTTTTTCTTAAGTCACAACTGAGTTTACTTTCTCAAGGTGCCAAAATTTTTCTTTTATTTTGCTGTCAATTAGGTGTGCATTGTGCAGAAGAGAGACACCAAGAAAATGTATGCCATGAAATATATGAATAAACAGAAGTGCATTGAGAGAGATGAAGTTCGAAATGTTTTCCGGGAGCTACAGATAATGCAAGGCCTGGAACATCCCTTCCTAGTCAATCTGTGGTAAGAAAACCTTTAAAATGTTATCAAGGATCTCTTGTTTTCTCCTTATTGCTGAATCAGTTCAGTCAATGGGAGGAAGCAGAGCTGAAAGGAATAAAAGATTTTTGGTGACCTCTTCTGTTTAGGTATTATGATTTTGTAGAGGATTTCATTATTCCTTAATATTTTTAAGGTGACTTTTTGCATTGGAATATTTAAATATAATATTCACTGCTTCACTTCTGGTTTAGTTTCTCTCCAGGTTGTTACAGCTGTGTGTGGAAATGTGAGTGTTCTGTACAGCTTCATCACTTATTTTTGACAATACCTCAACTAAACATCTCTTATAAAGCTGCGGAATATCAAAAACAACCATTCAATTATTTTTGGGTTTAGTTGATTCAGAGAAAATTCAAAACTCAATTAATTTTAAAAACTACTGACATTGAACAACAGAAAAGCTGCTTTTTGTCACTGGAACGTCTCACTTTTTCCCTGTGCTAGCCACTGAATCTCTTGGTCACATATGAGTGTGAGAAAAAGCTGGTCTAAAAACTGTAATGGCTATCTTGAAATACACCACTAACTTAAAATATTTGCTGGCTTTTATATAGTGATAGTAGTAATGGGATGCAGATTTTTCCTGCCTTATCTGAAAATGACCTGCGTCATTTAATTAAAAAAACCCAAAAAATCATAACTGGGGAGACACAAACCATTATGATATGAAAATTGTTCAGTTTGTGAATAGTTTGACTGACTGCTGATGGTCACAATGCAAACAGACCTTCTGCTTTGTGAGTTTTGGTTGTCTTACTAGAAGCCAGTGCTTAATCTACAGGGTTTTGCCCATCCTTTACCTCACTCTTGATTTGTACAGGTGAAAAATTCCTGTTGCCAATTTAGAACCATTTTATGAATCAAAAGCCAAATTATGTTCTGTTTTGAGTGAACACAGCTTTAGTATAATTGCACTCATTTATAACAGCGAAGCACTTCGACCCAAAATTGATCCTGAAAGGACCTAATCTTATATATCCACATATATAGATATAGACATATATGTGCTGTCCACTTTACATGAATATTCGTATTTTAGCTAATCTAATACGCTGTTAAAGTCTTAAAGAAAAATACATAAACATTTTGACTGTAATACAAAACTTTCCCAATATATTTTCCAAGATTCCAGCAACCTGTACTCTCGGGATTTCTTCACTAAAGACATGCTATATCTGTGATTAAGAGCCTGTGGATTTCTCTGTCATGTATTTGTCTACTTTTTTTGAAACCACACTAACTTTTTAACACACTATCTTTGTCAAGAGGTGTGAAAGCTTTCACTGTGTAACTACTGTAAAGAAACAGTCACAGGTTAATGTCTTCTACAAGATAAATATAACAGTGCTGTAGGACTAAAGAGAGGATATTTTGTGTGAAACAAAGTATGTAAGATTCCAATTACTGAATTAATAATCAGATAATAAATATTCCTTATTGTTTTCTTTTTTCAAGCCAAAGATTAAACTTGAAATAAGCAATACCTTAAAATGTACTAGGTGTGATAATTTTTATTATTCTTGCACTTCTAAGATACTGTCACAAGATCTCAAGACTCAAATGTTATATGTTTATATGTCATATGAGTATCTGAAAAATGCAGAAAATGAGAGAGAAATGTAGTACTCTTGAATTTACAAAGCATTTCAGGCAAAAAAGACACTATTCAAGATGCTCCAGTGCACTGACAGTGTTCTCTATTTGATGTCTCTAGCAATATTCATAGTTGACGAATCTATCTAGGATGCTTATTAGCTAGAATGACAACTCTCATGGATGAGGGGTGAAATTTATCGCTTGTATTAGTAATTGTGACCCAGCTCAGCAGCCAACAGTCCTGTCACACTGTTGCCAAGGTTAGTTTTTAGATCTATGATATGAGATAGAAGAACATGGAGTAGTCTGGAGATTTACATCCAGATCTAAAATCAGTGCCCACATTCAGTGATAGTCCTCTGAAAACCTGTAATTTGCTTGTGCAACTGTTAAGCCCCTGCTGCCTTAAGCATCTCAGTGTTTCCCAGCCTGAAATGCCCATGGACACAACTCACCTTGGCTCTCCTTAGGGCCAAAACACAAACCTGTGAAAGTACAGCTAAGCTAGTAGGTGAACAGCATCCAGGAACCTTCCCAGGTGCTGCCTGATGCTCCTAGACCAGTCCTTGGCATGTGTCTGTCCCATGTGAGCCAGCCCCTTCCCAGTCAGCTCCTGGGATAGTTCCAGCATCAGTGTCCCAGGGATCAACATGGTGTGACCTAGCAGAGGCATGAGCTGCTGCCTGCCAGCTCACCTGAGTGCTTGGGAGCGCTCCTCAGCATGTTTCATCTACTACAATAACCAGAGACGCTAAATGAGATTAGATTTCTTTTGAAGGTGGGCACTGGTGTAGTCAAATTCAAAATATATGAGACTCTGCTGACACTCAGGGACTTGAACTAACACAATTAGATCTGTAGAAAATTTTCCAAAAATTATTTCATTGCCGATATTTTCCCCTGAAGTATTCACCTCAAACATTGCATATTCAAATGTCTAGTGATTCAAAGTCCTGACTCCAGAGTGAGTTACTGAACTGCCGGAGAATCTATATTTCATCCTGAGCTAGCACAGCAAAGGAAAGTCTTGAGCCCAAGTCTCCCGAAAATTAATCTAGTGTACCCCAAATAACTTTCCCTGTACCAGACTCATAATACTTTTCTATAATTAGCCTTGCACAATCCTAAATGAATTTAAAATAGCTTCTGATTTATTTCTGGAGTGTCTACACTTGCAGACTGCAGTATAATGTTTCAGACCTCTGAATGCTCTATCTCAACTCTCATGTGAATTTCAAGATGTCCTACACATTGTCTTCAAATAATGACTTCTGTTACTGAACTACAAGGGGAAAATGCAAAAATCATAAGTGATGCATGAAGAATGGTCACATCTGTTCTATTAAAACTAACAGAATGAAGTATGAAGCTCTTATGAATAGTATGAAGCTCTTAAACATATTAATTATATTAAATTTATTTAATAATTGAAACTACATTTAATTTGCTTATATACTACCATGGCAAAAGAAACACTGCAAGCATGAATGGAATTGTCCTTAAATATGTTATTCCTAGAAATAAATTATTGAAATAACATTTTCATTGACTGTTGGTGAACTAACATCCTGTTTAATATATTTTTACTTGCAGTTTAGATGCAGTAATAATTTGCATCAAATACATTTACATTGTAGCTATAACTTACATTAGATGATTATCAGGAATCCATGAGTTTTCCTCTTATGAGTCAATTCCTGGCATGCAAATGGAAAGAAACAGTTGAATCTGCATTTCTGCTATAGTAATTGCAGCTAGATTTGCTTCATTTTTTTGAGTTAGATTTCTCTGTTAATTTCATTGATTGTATTGTAAATGTACAAACAGACTGTAACAGGAGCTACTAATTCTGTCCTATCTTGCAAACTGGAATATTAAATTAGTAGGGACTCGTTATGTCATGGTGTATGGGGAATTACATAGCTGCAGCCTGTTTAAATGCTGAGTCTCTTTTGGCCTAACCTTTGTTTTAGGTTCTATCACACTTTTTAAGGGTTCACATCAGTTTTCAGAAGTCCTGCCTAAGGTATGATTTTGATAACTAAAACCCAGAAATCTCACCAGCCTACTAATGTTAATTGGTGTGTTCCTAATTAGTTGGGCTATCTCACTTTGCTTTCCCAAGGATATCCAGAAGTAGTTTTCCTAAAAGGTAAGTATCAATCTGCCATCAAGAGTGCTGCTCTAGCCCCCACATCAATAGCCAGGCACTGACGTTCTGTTCACTTAACTAAAACACAACACACCTAGAGAAAGTCAGAAACACAGTTATAGTCAGAAATCAGAAAGTAGAGACTAACAGCTTTTCCAAAAAGGTTAAATTGTGACTCTTAGATTGGATTGTTGTTGGATTACATACAAAACCAGACTTTGGATGAGGAACTGCAGTAAAGTGTATTTGCACAAAACACTTTGTGGGCTTGTGGTTAAACAGTCATGTAGTCTGTGAAGGATTGGGAATCCACTGCCCATGCTGAAGGAAGCCTAGAGCTGATGTTCTCTGCTGTCCAGACAAACTGACTGCTTGTCTACTAAAGAAGATGTGATGGTAGTACCAAAAGATTGGTTGATATTAAAGTATTTATGTTGTTTGCCCATTGCAATCTCAGTGAAAAGTAATTCAATGACACTCCAAAAGTCTTTGGAAAAATCTGTGTTTCTCCGTTTATTTGAAAGGCAAAGTAGGTTCTTATTTTGGTTGCATTGTTCCTTCCCCTTGATTCCTTCCTTCCCTAGTCCACAGCTGTATGAAGCAAGACTTAAGCCTAGATAAATAACCTAGGTCTGTTCTGCTGTTCTTTGGTCTGGAAGGGATATATATGATGAAAAAAATTAGGAAATTTTATTATCAAAATACTTTCTTTTTTGTTGAAGTATCATTTTCTGTAATAATAATTTCAGTGTCTTAATTTTTTCTTTTTTTCTTTTTTATTTTTTTTTTGCATTGGGATGAATTGAAATGAAATGTCTTTTAATTTAAAATGTCAAATTCTAAATCCATAGTGAAAAGCATATTTGAAAGAAATTCTGTCATGATCACCTTTGCATGAGTTTGTGGGACTGTCCCTGACCAGAACTGCTGATTTTCAGAAGTTTATCATCTGGACTCAAACTAAAATGAATATAATGGTAAATCTCCCAACAATTGCTTGAACCAAATGGAATACTAATCGAGCATATTAATCTTTCTTTGAGAAATTATATCATTGAAAATAGAAGTTGGCAATTCAAGAAACAAACATGAAGACTGGAAAGCCCTTTAGTTTTCCATGAGAACTATACAAAGTAATGAGAGATGCGTATGCAATGTCATCAGTTACATTCTTGTGGAGAGAAAAAGAAGAGGAAAGAACGCAAGCATTCTGTAGTGGGTAATTCTGCTGGCATCCATCAGTAACTGCAGCATACACAAGAATATAGAACAGCTCATATAAAACAGGTTGCATCTCAACTCCCAAAGATCTGTATTAAAAAGCTTTTCGAGGCTCATGCATCCTCTCGGAGCTTTATTGAATTTAACTTCACAATCTCAACTTATAAATCACATTATTTAAGTATGAACTGTCTTTCATAACATCTGACACAGAAAGGAATCATTCTTCTGCAAATGTTCATAATGGCTTGGAGGATAACAGTGTTTTCAGGAAGGGCTTGGGGTTGATTTATAACCTTCATTTTAGAAGTGAAATTGAATAAATGCTTAAAAATATGTGAGCCTTGTAGCCACTTTTATCACCATTAGAGGCATTTCTGGTAATAGAGATTCCTTCTTGACATGAAAAGCAGTCCTGTTTTTTATTAGACCTTTTTTATGTCATGGGTATTTCAAGCATAGATGAATGAACTGTAGAAATGTCAGCTGCTAACTTGGTCTCACCTTGAAACTACAGTGTTCCTCTCTAAGATCTATCCTTTTATCCATGTTCATCCTTCCCCAAATATCTGAGTGTCCCCTTGGCAAGATGAGTAGTGTGTCTGAAAGTATTCATATTTTAAATATCTTTCTCACAGCATGCATTAGGACTGAGCCAAGAGCCAAGTTACTTCCCCTGTACCATTGCAGCTAGATTTGGTATTACATGACTTATTTTCAAACATGAGTAGATATTTGAAGCATCCACTGGCTCTTTTGAAAATATCATGGCTTACCACAAAAGACAGATTTAAAAAAAAAATAAATTGTCTATCAAAGTACTTTCTCTCCTGAAGTGGAACAGCAAAATCTGAAAAAAATATGGACCATCCCTCAAAAGTTTTGAAACATTGAAGTGATCTTATAATAGCCTTGCTTAAAGATGTTATATATTTTTTAACCTGTCAAAACTTTTTCTAAAGCAGCAGAGGGAGAAAGATAAAATTTTGCTTTTGTCAGCTTATAGTTCATTTTCCTAGTAGAGACAAAACAATATGTTTGATTTATTTAACAAGCCATGAAGAAGTGTTAACTGCACTCTCAATGTGGCTATGTATTGTGATGTATTTTTCTTTCTACTTATCTATGGAAACTGCATGTATTTCATGACAGACCTACAGAAATACATCACTGTTACCAGCTACAGTAAGATTAAGTTTTAAATCCAGTGAAAACTGGAACAAGTGTCGCAAAAATGTTCATGCATTTCTGACTTCACATAATAACCCAATTCGTATTCAAAAGAAAAAGGAGGTAAAAAAGAGAAAAAAAAGATTCTGGGGAGAAGAAATCATTTGTTCTTCAGTCTTGAGTGTTGGATGGGTTGGTCAATGTACACACAGATACATAACTGGAAATTATCACTTCCCTGTGAAGGTTCTCTTTGTAGAATATTTTGGGGGCAGTGTCACCTTGGATTGCCCCATAGTACATCTTTGTTCCTCAGGTTTTGGCATCAAAAATATGCAAAAATATACAAACTTAAGGAAGCAAGAACACCTGTCCAAGTGTTTTACTGCTGGGTGGAGCTGAAAATAACCAACCAAGGAACACTAATTTCCTATCAGAGACCCAGAGCACCAGGAGGAGGTGATTTAGGTCAGTCTCAGGTGAGCTGGCTTAGTGGCTGTGGTGTTGTGGCTTCTTAACTTGCCTTGACGTACGAGACCTAATCTGGAGTGGAAAAAAGGGGATTAAAAACTTGTTTTCTGACATGTAGTGTCACCAAGTTTCTGAGCTTCATGAGACACCAACTAAAGGCCGTGGATAAAGTCCATGATCTAACAGAAAAATTGCATTTTGTTTTTGGATGGAGCAGTGGGGTTGTAGTCTTTCCTGTTATGACCCAAGCTGGGTGTTTGCAACTGGCCTGTCTCTTCAAAAGTGAGAAATACTACTGAAAAGGAAAAGCAAAGCTGTATTGATGTCTGTCTTCACAGTATGTGGTGTATCCCCAAAAGGTCATGAAACAACACATTTATTTTTCCTGGAGAAGGTGGTCATTGCTCTTAACTGTCTAGTTATACCCAGCTGCTCTAATTCTGATTTATGCAAAGAAATACTATGGTATTACCCTCACTGGCTATGTCTATATTTATATTTATCTTTTTAAAAATAGGCATCCTTCCTGGACTCTCAAACCCAATTTTCCATACTGCTAAATATTTCTAGACCCATTCCTAGCCTAGCTGTGGGTTGGGGTATGAGCACCATCCCTGGGAAGCCCCAGGTGCAGCCAGGTTGCTTCCAGTAGGTAGGTAGCTTGTGTGCCATCACCCTGGCTTTTGAAGCTGACCAGGCGCAGACTTTTCTGTGCCATTTGGTCTCAGTGCTGGAGAACAGTCATTGAAGTGTTAATTGATACAACATACATTTCTTACTTCTTGAATTTAGCTGAAGTTGGGAACCCTAGGCCAAGTGTCGGGGTTTAGGAATGGTATTCTCCAATTTTGTGTGCCCACTGAAACCACTCCAAACCACTCTTCACTCGCTCACACCCTGCTCCCCCTCCCCTGCAGCAACTGAAGAGGAGAGCTGGAGGCACATAAGGTAAAAATCATGGGTTAAGATAAGATCACTTTACTGGAAACAGCAATGAGGCAAGAAAAAGAACTGTAACATCAACAATATTAATAGCAATAGTTTTCAAAGGAGACAAATGATTGTACCACCACACTCCCTGGATGGAAACGCCCCCCACGCTGGCAATGACATGAGGTGGTATAGAATAACCTCCATGTCCTTGCCATGCCCCTCCTGGCTACTGCAAAAATTAACCCCTTTCCTGGTCAGAACCAGGACACCATGTAATCCTGGGCCATTCTAGATATCTGATCGAATCCAAGTTCCTTTTCCTGGCAAGAAGAAATTGGAAATCAAGGGAGAAATACATATTTAGCATCTTGCGCAGAGCTTAGATGGGTGAACTCTTTTTGCTATAGAGGGAGCAAAGGGTGAGTGCTTTCCTCAAATAGCTAGATCAAGTCATCACTGCATTAATGTAAATCTGGAATAGGTAAAGATATTGAAGTTTTATATCTAAGACTGCAAAAATTTTCTGTTCTCCAGAGCCTCAGAAGAGATAATGATGAAGAAAAAAGGGCAAGGAAAGGTGATGAGGCAGCAGGAAGGGTAGGATAATTGGAAGAAGAGAGTATAGAAAAGATTTGTCTTGAGTTGTAAATGTTCAGGATATTATTTCTAGCTGTGGAAATTACATTGGACTCCACACTGCCAGCTGGTAACCTCTGGTGCTTGTGCTAAATGAATGTTAGCTGTAACATCTTCACTGACTGATGAATGCATGATCCAAGTTATTTTTTTTTTGTGTTCTGATTTTAATACCCTAAGATAATAATTTTCAGACTGGGACGCTGTCTTGATAAATTTTGTTCTGGTGACTGATTATTTTCTGTGAGAAATTGCTGTCACCTTGAAATATATATCTTTAGGCTCTAATACATTCCTCATAAAAGCAGGAATTTGCCTTTGGCATAGTATAAATTTTGATCTTTTTTGCATTAGAAACTGCATGAGATATCTCATCTCCTGTGTGTTTTGCTGCATCCTGGGACCTTTCTTAGGAGCATGTCTTCTACATCATTCTGAGAGAGAGACTTTATTTGCTGGCCCATAATAAACTTTTCTCATACCAAGCTTTCACTGCAAGAGGAATTTTATTATAAACATTGATAAATATCAAACTGCTGGGAAAAATGATGTATTTCCTTTTAAAAATTTTCATTTTCAGTCAAATTCCTCTTAGGAATTTGCAATTATTGCCTTGTTCTGCCTTCAGAGAGGGATAGATACAACACAGAGCAGACCCTTGTGAGATTTGGGTTAGCCTTGGCCATGTCTCAGGCTTGTGGTGAAGATGGTCACAGTAATCCTCTGCACGTTTATGGCAGGAATGAATGTTATTCCTTTTGAATGGACACAGAGCTCCAGTACTGTCGCAGGGGTATTCTCAGGAGAGCGTGAGAGCAGGGCTTCACTGCTCTCAACCTAATGAGATGTGAAAAAAAGAAGAGTGCTAGATATTGCTCGGACTCCTCAACTGCCACTTTTGACAAGCAGCACCTTTTTTTTTTTAAAATTATTTTCTCCCCTTTATTTTTTTCATTCTGTGCCGTATAGGTTACGAATGCCAAACATGATAGCTAGAGTGTGTAATTAGAGTGATAACTAAGGTCCTGTAGGTAAAGTGGTCATTGTAATCAGTGACGGAGTCACAAGTACATCATGCAAATATACTGTTTTCAGTCAGGATCAATTCTTGCCTATGCTATGGAAATTGGGACTGCAATTAGCCTGTACTAAAGGCTCTATTAAAAGTAGGTTATACAAAATGCAGCTCAGCACTGCATTAAACAAAGCCCAGCTAGTGTGGGACAGCCATCAGAGGGCAAAACTGTCTTGGGTGCACTTGTAAAACCATCCAGCCTGTGAATGCAAAGTGGTCATTACAGAATAAAAATAAGATCTTAACATTTTCAAAACTTTGGTACTGAACAGATCTACAATTAGTCCAAAAATGTTAAAGTTATTCCTGGAGACTATTGGAGTAGTATGGCTTGGAAATTTTTCCTACTTTGGAATATATGAGATTTTAGTGATGACGCTTTTAGTTCAAACCAGATAAAACACACAGGTGAATTCCTTTTTATTTACAACAGGTTGAAGTTAAAGTCAGGGCACTGATATTAAAAACAAAACAAAAAATCCCCATGGAACTAGCAAGTAATATAAAAATAGTGATAATTGAAGCAATACCTGTGTGTTTCAGGTAATATGTTAGCTCTCCAAATCATATTTCCCTTTCACTTCTGTGAGAATGTCAAATATACTTTTCACATTGCCAAATATTAAAAGTTGGGAACTTTTTTGACAAATATCCAAAGGGAGAGAACAGAGGCCAAAAGTCTGCCTATATGGGTTTAAGAGATGTAAACAAATAAATAAACAAAAATAAAAATCTGCAGTGCAAGGCATTTTAAAGTTTTCAGTGTGAAAAGTGTATCAAACAGTGACTTAAAATGGAAAATAGTGGGATTGAACCAAAGCAGGAAGTTCTGTAATACATTAATACTGCCTTTGCCTTGACTCATTAAAATTTATCAAAGCTTTTATTATTTTAAAAGTGAACTGCAGATTTTTACAGCATAAGTGTGCTCTTAATTCCATTTTATTGAAAGAAAATTATATTTGTTGTACTTGTAAAGTGCAGTGAGAACCTGATACTAAGACTTCAGAAAATTATTAACGGTATCCTGTTTCAAGATTACTGACAGTTTTGCAGGGTAAAGTTCTAATGAGAGGAAGCTAACTCTCACGTTTCATAAGGGCATGACACATAAAGGAGGATTTAAGGTTCCTTTTGTACAGCGATGTACATTTTACAAATTACATCCTGACCAAGGAAAGGTCATGGGCTATGAAGAGGATGACTGTTTAAACCCCCCTGCAAAATGGATATGGCCAGGAGGAAACTTCTGCCTGTCAAATTCTCTTGAGTTAATCAACTAGCTAAAGAGGAATTCATCCAGGGTGCAGAGTAAATTCTTTCTTGTCAAAAGCTGAGGTGGTGGGCTTGAATCTTGTTGACAAATGAATAAGCAAAAATTACTCTTCTTGACCATAACTTTCACAGCCTCACCAACAGATGGGCTGGGAGAAGGATGAGAGGAAATAAGGATGCAAAGAAAAGCAGTCATGAGCCTGGTGAGGAATGTGAACTGTGGAATGAAAGGAGGAGGCACATTTCTCCTTCAGTAGGTACAAAATCTAACCTAATCAGAAAATGTAACCAGTATCAGTACATAAACCAGACTCTTCAAGTCTGAACTTTCTTTACTGATATTTGCAAATAAACAAAGCAGAAGAGAAACTCAGGCTTTGTTTATCATCTCTCCAAAGAAAGAGAGATGAGCTATAGACCTCTGTGTATGCTGTTCTCTCCGTGAAAGTGGAAAACTCTGTAATCATTTTTAAAAATATACAAATATGTTGTTCATCTTGAACTAGAGCACTTGAAATTCTCCCTTGTACAGAATTTCCTTTATTTGAAGAAAATATTAAAAACCTAGACATTCCTTAACAGAGAAAATAATTTTGTAATTGATAAATGATCAAATGTTATGATAAAAAGGAAGAGCACATTCTAAGCTATATGTATTTAAAAGGAATTTTAGGAGTTACATTTCATAAGGCATTACAAAAATCTAGAGATATAATTTACAACTGAGAACATTAACACCTGACAGGCAAATATTAACCTTTTTATCATTGTTCATCACTTTGTAAATGGTGACATCTGTAGCCTTGACTCCTTAGGGAAGGGTAAGCTTTGCTTCTTTCCAGTCATTACAACCAGCTCTATAGAATTGACAGGTAGGAAAATTTTCACTTCTTTGAACAGTTTTTCTTTATGATCTAGGGTTCATATGTGAGCACTTGCATATTTTTGCTAGATCTGGGAAGTCTGGTGTAGCATCATCGTCTATTTGTCTTCAGCCATGGTCTAATTGCCTGTATTTACCTAGTCTTTAGCCAAGTATGGTCTTAGCCAAGCTACCTACAGTTGTACTACCACTATTCTAAAAGTCTGGTGGAATATAGTATATAACAAGGCTCCTATGAAATAAAACGAACAAAAGTCTGATTCTGATCCATATTTGGGATCACTAAATTACAGAATAGTACCAATGAAGCATAGGGTTTTCTCACATTTCTTCTAGTGGAAACAAGAATTTTAGTTGTAATGAAAAATTGGCAGTAGCCAATAGCATATAAAGGGATAGGAAGATTGATAAGGCACGCTTTTAAAAAGCGGTGAAACATTGAAAATGTCATGGTGGGTGTCGGGAATCCTAGAGAGCAGCATGTTTTTGGGACTACCTCTGAGGTGACCTCCTCATGTGTGTGCACTATCAAGAAATGAACAGCTCTTCCTCCACATAGCAAGGAAAAGCTCTGTGACCACTGTGCATCTCAGCAGCCTGGAGCAGCTAAACAGCACAACAGGATTCAATCAGAGTAACAGGAAAAAAATATTGCTTTTTTGACTTTTTGACCAAGTTCAATGCTGAAAAAGAACTTGAACTTTTCTGCTGGCACTGCTCTGCCTCTAGCGTGTATTTAATTTTCATTTGAGCTCTTAAAAAAACTCCATCCTGCATCTGTCTCTGTCCCTAATCAATTGTGACAAGCTTTTTCCTCCCCAACAAGGTCTGCCACTCACTTGTGACATGTAGAGAAATGCTTGCTCAGTTGTATCTCCTGGGTTTCCTCTGTGGCTGTATACTTTTTAATATCTGTATCTTTCTATTTTTTTCCCTTTCTGTAAATAATTCAAGAGAATCCTATGACCTTTTCAGTACTGTTTTGATACACCAGCTTCAGGATGCCCCATCAATCAATATAGGGTTGCCTTTGTTTCCTTCTGCAGCTGTCTATTTAGTACAATTGATGCCACATACACAATAACTGCATCACTAGTGGCAATGGTTGATAATCCCAATTCATATTAAATCTTATCTATAATTAGTATTATGACAACCTCTGACAAGCATAGGCTGCTTTAATGACATCCTACATTCATTTTTCTGTAGTTCTAATGAATGGTTTCATTTCACACTCCAGAAAATCTTTTTGTTTGCTTTTCTCTCTGTTACTCAGGAGACAAATGAAAACTTATCATGTCATCAAGGCTCTTGTGCTCTCCTGCTATGTCTGTGCTCTTTCCCAGTGACAAGGGAAAAAGCAGACCCTCCAAACTGTTGTTCAGCCTCTGTTTAAGCCAGAAACCCTGGCTGAACAACACCTTCCACAGCCTTGCAGGCATGACTTGTTTTTTAAGTTACAGAACACAAGGAACTAAGGATGCTGTCAGTAGCTTCAGAATAATGGAGCTGTCAGACACAGTCAGATTGGGGAGCTGTGCTGTACACTGAAAAGGGCAGGAGTCACGGCTGAGGCTCCCAGCGAGGCTGACAGTGTGGGGCAGCCGGCACCAGGGTCCCATCACTGCCACAAACAGACAATTCGGCGTACATCAGCAGAAATCAATATATTCCCTGCTCAAACGCTTTTCCCTCTTCTTAATTGGTTGTGTGTGAAGTGTTTCAGTTTAACATTGGGAAGATGCTTTGTTTTGTTCATTCATAACTCCCAGAAGAGGAGGATGTATAGTTATAGTGAAATTAAATTATGGTGTCCCACAAGTGTCTACATCCTTGAGGTACGTTGGGGTTTGTTGCAGTCTAGAATTGGTTGTAAAGACAAAATCCTATAACTATTTATTGATTAACCTGGGGAAAAAAAGGTATTGATCTTAATCTCCTATCTTACTTACTTGGAAAAACTGATTAAATAATGAAAAGTTCCAGCTAAGCTTGCAGAACTTTCACCCATGCTATCTTCTAGTCCCTTTCACATTCACTGCAGCAGGATCATAAAAGCATCATGCCTATCATCACACTTGCAGAGCCTTCATCTAAGGACAAGACTAGAAAAGCAAGATGTGGTGGTTTGTACCTCTTTAAACATGGAGTCTTTGGGGAAAAAGTCAGATATGGAAGTAAAGTACAGAGGCATCACAGTACACAGATGAATGAGAGATGGCAGGTGACAAAGTTTAATGAAGCAAGATCCTTCTCTTTCAACTATTACTTTAACATCCTCTCACCACCATCTTGATGCTGCCTCTCTCTACCGGTACCCACACCCTGATGTCTTCTCTCAAGGCAACCTGACAGACTCTTGCTTCTAACTTGGGTTAATTCTTGCTCTTATAGAGAAACCACCAGGTTCCAGGGACCAAATGAAAGAACAATTAAGAATGGTTGTTTCGCCTTTAAATTTGCCCCTCAAATATTTCATCTTGTGGAGGAGTGGTGGAAGGGGCTCTCTTTTCTCAATTTCATACTAGTGACTTATTTCTTTGTGTATATCTCTGCATGGAAATATATTTTTTTGAGCAGAAATCCTCTTAGCTATGTATTAGAAAAGCATGTTGCATGTGCTGACATAATGTTACAAAGTACTGTCCAATATACTTGCTGTACAGAAGATGCATGAGACATTAATTAGGTTCTATTGTTTCTTTGCCTTTAATTTAATGTAGGTTTCTATGGCAGCAAAGAGAGACAAATCAATCAAAGCCAGTAGTTAAAATGGACAATTTGCATTCTGGTCACTACCCTTGAATGTGTGATGTACATTTAAATAACTAGGTTGTCTGAGTGTTTGGTCACATGTTATACTGCTGTGTCTTCATTTACAGCAGTCTTCTGTAAAAATGTAAACTATTATGAGATGCTGGTCTGTTATTTTTTATTCCCTGCTATTTACAGAATAGTCTATTCAAATCCAATAAGGGTTCTTATCCTAACTAATGCAGTAATAGTAGTAATAAAATCAGGATAGGAGCTGTTATGCTGTAGCCTAACTACATACTTTTATGAAAATTGTATATAGAGATGACTGAAAATAGTTTTAACACAAAATGGTATATTAAATCTATTTTTTCTCTTTCTTTTAAATGTCTGATTTCTACTAGAAAAAAAAATCTAAAATCCAGAGTCATCCCAATTCTCTAATGTTGGCCTCAATTCTCCTGCAAATTATAGGCTGGTGCTGTTTCAATCGAGAGAGAAATATGAGAGGAGTTTAGGCACAGCCAACAATCTGGTTTACACACATTTACATATGTAATTTTAAGAGAAAGTTTGTTTCTTGCTGTAAGAAGTGTTTAGGAAAAAAAGTTCTTGAAACTTATGATTTATGTTACTGTTCTTAAACACTGATGCTAGCCAGTAACACAGGTATTAAGACAGTTGAAAGTTTCCTCACCTAGAACTGCAAAGAATGGAAATATGAAGTAATTGAAAATTTTCTTAAATTCTGATAGACAAGAAAATTGATTTTAATACTCTCTCGCTGTCAAATTGATCCAATTTAGGTCTGCAGAGTACATCAGTCTTCCCCAAAATGTTCAGTTGTCCTTGTGTAAACAGTGTTTGCCACCTTAAAATGCTGCTTCTTTTTGTGTGTGGTGGAAGGCAGTGACATATTTTGTTGGAACACACATATGCAGAATAATTCCTCCTATTTTCAGCTGTCTTTCTGGAGAATCAGGGGCTATGAGAATATCTCCTAAAATACCTCCAGAAGTGATTAAACATGAGGTGTTGCATCTGTGTCTCACTGGCACAAATCAGAGATGTGTCTGCTTTTTCTAAAAGAATCTGAAGCAGCAGAACCTTCAAAATACAAAAGCTGGGGTCAGATACCTGTGGAGAAGTTGTCACATTTTATGACAAGCTGAGCAAAAGCACCCAATTCAACAATTCAACATATTCAATTGAAAAATACTTAGTAGCGGCTGGGGAGAGCTGGCTGAACAGTCTGCAACTTGATCAGACCTCATCATTGGTGGTATGTAGATGATTAGATAGTTGTGTGCTCCACCCCCTCCACAAACGCCCTCAGCCTCACCCTGAGTCCTCCTAGATGTAATCTTATGGATATCTATGAAGGCCCAAGCAATTGACTGCACTATATTTTTCGGAGTGTAAGATACACACTCACCCTGCTCCTCCGAACTGGTAATGTGCAAGGCATAAGAAATAGGATTTTGTACCTTATACCACTTTCTGCATATAGGAGAGATCAGAAATGGTAGAAAATGGCATAATTTAAAATCCAAAAGTACTAAACAGCTCAAAGGTGAATAATCTGGAGAGGGGTTGAATGGTGGAAGGAGGACCTGCTTGTTTAATTCATGGGGTTTTTAAAGGAAAGCAAACATTTGAAATGACTGTGGTGGAAGAGAACACAAGCAATGCCCAGGATTCTTAAGACAAATGGTCTCAACAAAACCAGGATGGATGTTAAAAACTTTCATCAAATAAGTAATAGTGGACTGCAGTATGTGGCTGCTGCTATTACTTGTCTTTAAGGAAAAATACCAGGCAAAAAATGATTTATTTAAAGCCTTCCTTTGACAATTAAAAGGTCTGTTTTGTACAAGACAGGTTTGCTTGGGCACACCTGTTACTTCTGCTAACATTTTAGGAAAGCAAAGCGTTGGCTGCTAAAGAAAACAAGGCACTTGTAGAGCCTGAGGGTGGCTGTATGGATGAGGTAGCTCTGTGAAAAAGAAAACCCTGAAAGTGGGTTTGATGTGTAAAGATGTGATGAGAGTGAAAAGAATCCCAAATGAAAGCCCAAACTGAACCTCCTGATACAGGATGTATCGGAGATTAGGCTATTACAAAGCTGAATGGGAGTCTGATTACAGTGGTGCTAGCCTGCATTCAAAGAGAAGGAATTACAGGGGTGTGTTAGAGACTGGTTCAGTATTTGTGGGGATACTCAAAAACCCTGTACAGCCTTTGGCTCAGTTTATTTTAGAGTAATTGTGCCTGGCCCTCTATGTACTGCTGATATAATCAAAGTACAGACAAACTGAAAGCAGAAATAATGACAGCGAGAATGGCAATGGGACTTCCTGGGTAAAAGTGTAGCGAGTTGACCCTGGCTGGGTGGCAGGTGCCCACTAAAGCCACTCTATCACTGCCCTCCTCAGCTGGGCAGGTGAGAGAAAGCAGAAAAGACTCATGTGTTGAGAAAAAGGCAGGGAGAGATCACTCACAAATTACCGTCATGGGCAGAACAGACTTGACCTGGAGAAATTAGCTTAATTTATTACCAATCAAATTGAATTAGGATAATGAGGAATAAACCCAAATCTTAAAACAACTTCCCCCCACCCCTCCCTTCTTCCCAGGCTGAACTGATTTCTGTACCCACTTCCCTCTAGTGGTGCATGGGGATGGGGAATGGGGGCTGTGGTCAGTTCATCATGCATTGTCTCTGCCGTTCCTTCCTCCTCAGAGGGAGGAATCCTCACACTCTTCCCCTGCTATTCCAGAGGTGCTGCCACCATCGCTGAAAGGCTCAGCCTTGGTCAGCAGTGAGCTCATCTTGGAGCTGCCTGGCATTGGCTCTACTGGACATAGCAGAAGCTTCTCACAGGAGCTGCCCCTGCAGCCACTCTGCTACGAAAACCTTGCTGTACAAACCCCATACAATAAGTCTTGGAGAGGAAGGATGGATTAAGTTTTTGTCTGTAAGGGGGTACAGAAAGTGTATCTGGAGTTCTCTTCTGCTGTACCCATGAGAGTGATGTGTAAAGGATATGGTAGTGTGACTCATCTATGAAGCTACCACAGAAGGCACAAGCCTTGGGGGCAGAAAAAAATATGGAGTGGGGGGCAGAAGCCTTGGTAAAGAAGTAAATAGAATTCTAGCAACTTTTAAGTTTAGACAAGGTATAGCAGAGACCAGTGGGCTCAGAGAAATGGAAATGCCTCACATTTAAACCAGAAGCATATTTACTGTGAAGAGTAATTATGCTGCAGAAGGAAAGAACTATGCCTAAACAGTTGGAAAGCAACAGATACTTAAGTACTCTGCAGAAGAAACCCTTTGCCAAAAGAGCCAAAGTGTTATGGTAACTTGAGAACAGGAACAATCATAATTCCAGTAAATTGTACCTTCCTCTGCAGTAATGCTGTTTTGGCCTCTGATAGAAACTAGTGTTAAAATATCTCTTAAAGACTACTTTGTCTCCACTCCTTTCTTGTTTGCCAAAAAGAAGAGAAAAAATAGGACAACATAAAAGGCTGTATGAAATGTACCCATGCCTGCCACGTCAACAGCTCCTAATGCCTGCACAGGCTGTTGACAAGGAGGGCTCCTGTAACACCGTCCTCTGTGGTGGGGCAGGCAGGTAGGAGGGCTGAGAGAAGAGCTCTTCTGGAGGAAGAAAGAGGCTTCTTGACTTTGGTTGCATAATTGAGTGAGCAGGGCATAGCTGAAGTCTAACTCTGGTGAGAAAATGGAGGATCATGTGCCAAAAAATGGCTACGGGCTGAAACAATATTTTTTATTTTTTAAAGAGATTTTTATCTATCTTTTCCCCTTTGGTTTCCAAAGTATGTAGACCATCCTAACTTTCCCACATAAGATCTACTTATCAAGGCACCTCACTAACTCACAGAAAAGAAACATCTTAGACTGGTGGACTAGGGTTCAGTTTTGGTAAAATGTAGGGAGGACTCCTCTTTTAAGTGGGGTTGTTTGTCTTTTAAGGTCTTATTGCAAGGCAAAAGATACTGTAAATCTGACTTCTGCTTCTCTGAATTCTGAGGCTAATAAATATGTTACATTCTTTGCTTTGGAAGACAAAGTTTTCTATCTGGATTGGTAGTGAATATCTTTCTGAACTCAATAATCATAAATGTCTTTTCAGGACTTTGAGAAAATATAAGCATTTAGAGATCTTTCCTGTCTTTTGAGTTTGTACCTATCATAACATCTAAGTTGCAGAGGGCTGTTTTGCAGATAACATTTTTGTGAACTAAGAATTCAACTGAAACTAGCATTTCTTGCCTAAAAAAATATGAAGGGAAAAAAAAGCCCAGTGTTTTTAAGTGCTGGAACAGCATATTTTTAGTACAGGTTTTGGTTTCCTGTGCCTCAGATGGTCTTCTAGAACCCATAGGCTCATTAGTTCAGATCAATTTTGTTGGAGAATCAACTGAGACAACCCAAAATGGGATGTATTGGTCCTATTACAGAAAATTATCACAAAGAGGTAAATGAATTTATCCATAGCAAATGAGTAAGTGTCAGTTCTCTTTGGAGAAAGATGAAAAATTTTTGTAACCAACAGTCACTAACAGAGATGTAGTTAAAACATCTGACTGTGTTTTATTAAGCTCTTTCAGGCTGTGTCTGTATTAACAAGGAACATGCTGCTTGCCCTCTAGGAATGAATTTCTAGAGTAAAACAATGGTTGCTGAGGTTTGAAGACCTGTACTATGTTTTTTGCTTTGCTTCCATTTGGGTTTGTGGACTGGGACTATGGTGGTATGCACCAGGTAAATTTCTAAAGAGCATCTTCCAGTTACGTCCAAAATGAATCAGCTCCAAGACTGCTCTGGAAAGTGTATCAGGCCACAGTAATTGGGCTGTGGGGAAAAAAAGCACTTCAGAAGTACGTTCCTCATCTAAATTAAGTGTTAATTTAGACACATTTTCTGCTATCTCCTGGATGCTAGTAGTTCTTAAGTATTGAGCTTATGTCACTTAGACTATCAAAAGCCCAGCTGTAACACCTCACTTAGACACTGAAATCAAGAGCTTGTTGTAACACATGGAAGTCACAAAACTCTTCCAGAGGACACTCTGATGTCCAAAGAACCACCAATATATTGCACAAAAAGTTGATATAGGCTGGCATGTACAAAGCTTTACTAGCAGGGTATATAACTGATGCCATACATTGACTTCAAAGGTACTGGAGAGAGTGGGAGCACAGGTTGTGGGAGTGTGAGATGGAAAATGAAGAAAAATAGAGAAAGGAGGGGAAAAAATCAGTAGTGGCCAGCACCTTTACCAGTGTGGAGGTGTTTCTCAACACTGTGGGAGTTTTATAGCTTTCATCAAGACTCCCACAAACTCTCTGTCAGTTGTTCTTATGATGGCACGAGCACCCATTGCACTTCTTCAGGTGCATGTCTTACGTGCTGACTGGCTAAGCTCTGTATGTGCATAAGGGTAGTGAATATCTTGGGGTATGTGAGTCATTATACACTACATTGTCTCTGGGGCTGTAAGTTACAAACTAGAAGCTGCAAGGGGAATGTAAAGAGTTACAGACAAAAAGCTACAAGGCCAATCCACAAACATTGGGTTGAAGAATGAAGAAACAATGCTGCTCCATGAAGGCAAAGGCACTTGGGGTAGTTCCCCTTGGGGTAAAGGCCCTGCTACAGTGCCTCTGGAGCACGAAAGTAAAAGGTTACAACAGAAGAGGGGGCAACATATTTGGAAATTAAAGATCCTTCCTCAGTATTACAATAGTTAAAGTACCTAAGGCACTACACAACAATTACTTTGGAATCAGTATTCAAGACCAGGTTCAGAGCAGTGAAAAGCTTTAACCCTCAATAAGCAGCAAGCTCCCCACAATTCACACTGTAGATAACTCTCGCTTTGGCATTTTTAGACATCTACTACTGATTTAAATGTCACTGTGTTCAGCAAAGTCCCCTGCTAGTTGCTAGTCTTAAATATCCACATTATACTACTTCCAACACTGTAAAATTATTTTATCAATATTTTATGGTTGTGGCTTCTTTAGAGACAGAACCATTGATTTTAGTCCTTTTAATCAAAGATGGAGTACTGTCATAATTCAACAGCAGTAATTACCTCATAGAAATTAGAGCTAGGTGTGTAGTAATAAGCAATAATGGTAGAATACAAAAATGATAACCGGAGGCATTTATAAAATTGCTAATGGTGAATCATAAACAGCAGCTGAAAGAGAGGAAATGAAAGATGCATCTGTGTGGTACTTCCAGCACCCAGATCTGTTTCTGCTTACACAGGAAGCAGGCAGGTTATTGGAACAATGTTTATGTTTCAGAGAAATCAACAGCCAGTTGTAGAAGGAGCTGGTACCTGTCCATCCTGCAGTGAAGCATGGGTCTGTCTGATGCACCTGCCTATACTCTCCTTTCAGCTGAGGTTCTTATCCATATAAGAAAAGAAAGGGATACATCTGTAATGCCAAAATTATTTATCCATGGTGTAGATAAAAGATAAGGAGCTGGCCGTGGAGAGAGGAATCATTATTTACCCCTCATCTAGAGTTTCCCCTACCTTTGAATTTCTTGAGTGTCAGGAGTCTGTAAGTCAGTGCTAACACATGCACTGTCAATGCATCAGTGGCATTTGCCTTTCCTCTAGATGTGTGTTCTTTGCTGGGAATACCACACTGTCCCAAACTTTTGAAGAGTATTGCAAGGAAAGCATATCCTAAGGGTTATTTTGCCTGGGTTTTTACAACACTGAAAGACACATATATATGGAATAAAGATGAAAATTTGTTCTACTTCAGGGAGAAGTTTAGTAACTGCAATTTTTGTCTTGCACTTACAGTTGTGAAAACACGGAATTAGCTTAAATATGACAGACTTTTTTTTTTTTACTTTTGCCGAAGTCTCTGCTGTTTCAAACCCTATATAAATTTCCATAGAGAATGAGTGTGAAATTAATTCATTCAGTTGTGACAGCACTTTTATCGCAATTAGCAATATTCATCCCTCAACGAGGGCAAGGATTATAGCAGGTTAAAGGCAAGAAATTACCAGACATAGCTATTATGTATTTTGGGTTTGGTTTTGTGTTCTAGTTGTATGGATGAGAAAATTTGCATTAAGGCTGAATTGTATCACCAGATTTATACTAGTGTAATTTTCTGAGTTAATAAGGCCACTCTAATTTTGCTCTTAGCCCTGAATACTCTAATCTCTCTTTCCTCAAGATGAAAATCTGAAAGTATTGCTTCTCACAGAAACAGGGTTTCTATGTGTTCTTTCCTTATACTTTTCTCCCTCCTTTACATCTCTTGGATATTGATTACAAAGCAATTAAAATTTCTTGCTGTGGAAGCAAAAGTTTTACTCAGAATGACATCAGGACCTGTCACCACATAGCCCTTCTCCATTTTCAATAGGTCCTGAGACTTTTTGGCCAGAAATTTATAAAGTTGAAAGTTGTGAAAGGCACAAACTTCTCTTGCATGCCATTACCTGAGAAGTCTTCAGATGAGCCTCAGCTCATCCAAATGTAACTGTTTCGTTCTCTAGAACTGGCAGCTTTCTGCCTTCCTGCCTTCTTGTCATCCATTTTCTTTCCTTTCCCTGCCTGGTCCTTCCTTTTTATCTCCTGATCTTTATTTTTTTCTCTTTCAGCTGTTTGCTCCTATTACTCTTCCTTTTTCATAAAACATTTTTTTCAGCTTATCGACATCAACTAGTGGACTGTCCTTTTGAGCTAAATGAAAGCAGCACCAACATCACTATTCATTCTTGCATTATTTTTATTCTGAATGTACACCTATTTGTATTATTAATGTAATATTTTCTGTAGTAAAGAAATATAACCTCCCCTTCCCAAAGCTGAAAATCTCTTACCACCCATATATCCTCCCGTTCCGCACATTTCCTAAATATGAGTGATGAAAAATATTGTATGTGGTCAATAATCAGTTCTATTGCTAGCAAAGAGTCTATTCATTGTGGGTACAAGACATTCAAATATTTCAGAGAACATTATATCTATTTTTAAGGGTCCATCACTGTTCTGTCTTACTGGCTGTTTCAGCCTAGTGTTGTTATGGTTGACTCCAAAGTACCGTGCCCATGCGTGGGCTGCCATTTCTGACTGTCCTTGCCTTGTAGTTAACACATAGTCTCTGATATCGACATATCTCGGTGCCTTCTTTGGTCCATTTACAGCTGATTTACGGCCTTGGAGCTTATCCATAGAAATAGTCAGAGCTACAGCAAAGCTCAGTACTGGAAGCAAAGTTTCACAGATACTATTTTTTTTTAATGTGGTCAGATTTTTTTTTTTGGTTAAAACTTTCTAAGAATTTTTTTTCCTTAGGTGGGACAGTGCTGTGGCTGTCTCCGGAATATTTAAGTGATCAAAATAGACATAAACAGGAAGGGAAATAGTTTATTCTGTCATGAATGTAAGAGAAATGTGTTCTGTAAGACAAATATGCAAGGATTCTTTGTTATTTGAATGGAAAACAACATCTGGAATGCTTGGTTGAGTAAAATAAACAATAAATTGTCAAAATTAACTTTCTCTAGCATTGATATTTACTAATATTCCACTGTATTCATTACAGCTTTAAAGCTGTAGAAATGTTCCTGGGAATAAAATTTGGTCCTTTGGGTTATGCTGTCTGTAACACGGATTATCATAAATGCATGCAAGTTATCAAAGTGTCTAAATGGATTGACTGTAGCAGATTCTGTACAGACTTGGATTTTAAAACCAATCCATCTTTGTCAGTATGTATATTTCATTCTATAGCAAAATGATCTCTGAAATCTTCAGATTGGTGACTAGATGACAGTGAAACTTTAGATAGTCTTTATATGAGGAGAAAGAGTTGACAATCCTTCCAATAATAAGGTGTTAGGTCACAATAAAGTTAACAATAAAGTTAATTTGAGTGTTGCACACTAAGATGCCATTCTTTCCTTGCATTAATGTTTCACAAAGAACACAGAGCTGCATTAGAGCAGCCTAATAATACCGAGTCACATCCAAAGCATCAATGGTGCTCTCTTAGGACGTAGTTTCTTTTTCCCGTGGGCTACTGCCATGATACTCTTCATTTTCCTCTAGTAAGACCATACTAGTTTTGAGACACTTTAATTTCTACTCTTATGCTCAAATTCTTGATTTTTAGGACTTTGTCATGCTATTGTTTCATTATTTTTATACTTTTCAATAATTTTAATGTTTAATTTGTAAATATTTCTGTAGGTCTCTAGAACTTCATTAGAAGTTGGAAAACACTTTAAAAATGGTCATTGATATTATTATATAATGTAATATAAAATAATACAACATATAATAATCTATATCACACTACCTTATGTAACATATATAATATTCTGAAATATTATATATTCAGTGAAGAAAATGTTTCTATATTGAAAATTTGTTTAATATATAACATCAGAATAAATACCTGGATAGAACTGGGCAGGTCAAGCTAATTTCTAAATGACTCTGTAAATATATAAGGACTGTAATAAGAGGAATGAGGATATACTGCTTTAATTACACTGACAGAGTATGGTGGTTTTTTTATGAATCCCACAGGAAAGCTTTTGTCATAATTGCTTGTGCTGTGCTTGTAAGGTCTTCCCTAAAGCGTTTTGTGCTAATCACAGATGCCGACAATGCTGGCAAAGTCACAAAAGCCAAATGTGTTAATCCTTTCCAAATGTGTATTCTGGAGTAACTGCTCAAAAGATTTTTTGGGATCGAGTTGGTTGCATTCATGGTGTTGTTGTTTCCTCTGAGCCGAAATCTCTTTACTATTCAGTCATCGAGTATTGACCACATGGCTCCCTCCTCTGAGGGAGGGAGTCACTCTTCAAGTCAGCTCATTTTCTGTTTCCTCTCAGGAAAGGGTCACTATTCTGATGAACTCCTTTAACTTTAAGAAACTGTAAGCCAAATGTCTTTTTTCTAGTGCAACAGATCTTTTTTTTTTTTTTTTAAGTAATGGTAAAAGAACAGTATTTTATGTCTCACCATGAAAGAAACTACTGATATGGATCCACTTATTTTACTTTGCTGGAAATTTTGGATCCTGAAAAATGGATAAGCTATCATTAGAAACTCTTTGTTAACCCTCCGTCCAAAACACGTCCCAACTCCACAGTAGAACATAAAACAATCCCCAACAGCCACACCCCCTCTACTCTGGTGTGAAAAGAAAGTATAGGGTACCAAGTAAATGACAAAATGTGGTAGAAAAGAAAGCAGAGCATTACTGTGCTCATGGTTGCCTTTTTCATTTCTTTTTACTAGACAGATTCAGAATTTTGTTATCTTCTTCAATCTTTTAATGGAAAATGTAAATATATTTCTTGAGGTTAGATGAATTTCTCTGTCAAAAGAAAAAATTTCAGTGGGAAATAATGAAAACGAAATACGGACATTTCATCAGATTTTTGCTACTTTACAGTATACGCATGTTGTAAACAGATGAAACTGTATCCCTACACTACTGATTTGAAATTTTCGTTTCATCCAAAAAACTCCAGACTGTGTCAAACACTGTTCTGATGCAAGATGTGGTTCTGAACCAAACTAAAAGGGTAATATAATCACAACTTCTGCTAGGAGCTGTTGTTTGTTTGCTAGTCACTCAAATACAAACATAAAAGAAACAGAAGCAAAAGTTCCTTTATATGTATTTTAATTATAATCCTAGCTCAGTACTGTGACAAGTTTGCTTTTTAGAAATGAAAAACTAATGACCCATGTAATGAATAAATTAAATGGTTTTGCTCACTTTGCATGTTTCCTTACAAAATTAATCAGGAATGGAGAAGCTTGTTTAATCATGGAATGTCTTGTTGAGATGAATGTTTATTAGTCTCCCAAATGTAATATTTGCTGTCAAAGCATCTGCACAAAACATGACTGTACTTGGCTATCAATGGAAGAAGTCATAACTAAGCAGCCCCTTAATTAGTGTTTTGTCACATCTCTTCTCAGGCAGTGTTTGTCTGGAAATGAGTTATTGCTATGCAGGGTATGAAGGTGTTACAGTTAATTTTTTTAAAGGGAACCTGAGAATGTCATATTCTCACTGGGAACATGAGACCATCACTCTTCCTTAGGAGCCAGCGGTTGTGGTGGTGGTTTAAAAGATGTCCCTGTCTATTGCTGATATTGCCTTTGTTTAGCAACTACTTTGGTAAGAGTTGGCAGATTTTACTCTGATGTGTAAAAACCAGGTGGATAGAGTTACTAACTCCAACTGTTACTGTCATTCAATTTTTTCCTCTTAGTTTCTTTGTTCTCAAGATTTGTGTCCTTTGGAACAGTAGCAATAAGATGATGGTAAAGTGAAATCTTACAGATAAGTCCATCAATGACTGTTTAGGCTTCAAAAGTCGAGGGGTTGATCATATAGTCTCAACTTGGACCTTTAGCATACAAAAAGTATACATTTATATTGCCTGATACAGTGCAGTTTATTGCAGTGAAAGCTGGTGGGTTTCTGAATGTTTCTAATTAGTTACTCAGCTATAAGTTTAGGATACATGATACTAGCATTCAGCTTTGGTCACATTGTCCTAAGTTTTCTGATGAAAAGCAGTTTCAGTAGTGGATTTGGAGAAAATTTAATTTTAGTGAGAAAATATTATTGATGTTGTTTGCTGTAAACAGCTAACTTCAGGGAAGACCAATTTGTCTAAAATGATCTTTGCTTTTTATCTTCTCTTTATCAAATGCGTATTGATAACAAAGTTTAACAAAATATAAATTATAACAAGTCAAATGTAGACAGAGAATAATGTAATAAAAATTATCTATTCTGTTTTCTTTATGGCAGCCAGAACACAAGAAGAAACATCAGTTTGCTCCTTTTTAGTTCAGATCATCTTGATTAGTTTTTCTGTTTATTTGTAATAGGTCTGTGTTTTTGTGAAAAAAGATGTGAACAATTTCAAGGCAGGATGAACTCCCTTGTGTTCAGTTATCACATCCTGTAGCAAAAATCCAACATCACTGATATTCTAAGAGAGGAGCTTTTTTTAAGAAACAAAACAAAATAAGATGCTTCTTATCTTTAGGCAAGTACCATAAACTTCTTGCAAGACCTTCAAATTTCATTATTTTAAGCTTACATGAATACCTACTAATGCACAAACTCAATTTGCTTAAATGCTAAGCTAATTTATATAGTCGAATACAGATTATTAGTCTCAATAAATGAAAGCTTGAGTAAAATTCTTCTGACTTCTATTGTGCAGTGGACTGTGGGAGATAACCCACTGGTTATTTCCAAATCTAAAATATATACATAGTAAAAAAAAAAAAAAGGGACATATATAATGAATTATGGCAATTGTAACAGAGAAAGTAAGAAGCTGGGCATCTAGAATGTTCTGTTTTCCTCTTGCACATTCATTGCTCTTTAAATTGAAATGAATCTGGGAAGTGATTGATCGGAATCAGAATAAATTGAATTCTGAGATTTAATCCCCAAGACATTGTGATAATGCATTTGTATAGAAAGCCTGACCATTTTTATTGACTGGAGGCTTTTGGATGTGGGGAAATACTTTGCCTTGGGGACAAATTGAACTGTTTTAATGTCTTGCTCACAAAATTTAAAAATACTCTGACAAACAAAAATTAGTGTTGTGTTTTCCTGACTGAATCTGGACTGCAAATGTGAAAAACTAGAATTTCAATTCTGCTTTAAATGCAGATCACAGCACAGCAATAGAAAGCAATCACTGCTGACTCTGCCTCATTTGATAAACTCAAATGCTGTAGAACAGCAATAGAAAAGTAGTAAATTTGTCTGTGCCCTGAACAATTGTGGGCATAAGATACTGTGCTGGGCTTGGCTATGGTAGAGTTAATTGTCTTCATCGCATGGGACTGTGTCTGGGATTTGTCCTGGAAACAGTGTTGATAACACAGGGTTGTTTTAATTATTGCTGGGCAGTGCTTACACAGAGCCAAGGCCTTTTCTGCCCCTCACCCATCTCATCAAAAAGGAGGCTGGGGATGCACAAGGAGCTGGGAGGGGACACAGCCAGGACAGCTGACCTCAACTGACCAAAGGGATATTCCATACCATATGGCATCAAGGTCAGCATGTATAGCTGGGGAAAGGAGGGGGAAAGAGAGGACTTTTGGAGTTATAGTGTTTGTGTTCCCAAGTCACAGTTACGTGTGATGAAGCTCTGCTTTCCAGGGGATGTTTGAACACCTGCATGCCCATGGAAGTGGTGAACTAATTCTTCGCTT
Organism: Sclerurus mexicanus; assembly: GCA_013396755.1. Lineage (NCBI taxonomy): Eukaryota > Metazoa > Chordata > Aves > Passeriformes > Furnariidae > Sclerurus > Sclerurus mexicanus. Next base: position 990,191 of record VWZF01001198.1, read on the forward strand.
TGGTTTGCTTGAGTATGTGGCTTTTGCTTTCCCTATTAAACTGTTCTTACCTCAACCCACAAGTTTTCTCACTTTTTCTCTTCTGATTCTCTCACCCATCCCACTGGCGGACAGTGAGCAAGCAGCTCTGTGGGGCTGAGTTGCCAGCTGGGGTTAACTGTGACAGGTACAGTCAGCACTGGCTGTAGGTGCAGTACATGTCTTCCACTGATAGTGGAAGCTTTTCAGCCAGGAAGCCCTGGATTTTTCTCATTAAACAATTTAGGAACATAGGAATTTCTGGTAAATTTCTAGCCACCTCTGGTTGGGTCTCAGTCTGTGTCTCTGGGTCTTCACAGAGAATGGGGACCCTTCTCATGGCCAACGAACCTGTCACTGGTGAAGCACTTGGTTGTATTGGTGTTTATTCTCCTGCTGGAGACTCAGGGCTGGTGCTTTTGGAAGGTCTTGGGACAGAGTGACTGTTGCTTTGGCCAAGTATATTGCCTGGGCCTGCAGTCCCAAGGGCTGGCTAAGCCCAGCTGAGCACACAGCAGCCACTGAAGGACATCACAGGTATGTAGTAATTGTGGTGTCCCTGGTTTGGGAAAGCCCTGGTGGAGCTGACAGATTGACCATCTGTTCAGTGAAATCAGAAAGGCTGGTTTCAGCAAAATTTCTAACTTGGCAAGAGTTGACAAAGTGCATGGCTCTGAATGATTAGGGTTGAAATGAAATGTGCAAATGACAAGTCTGGTCGTGAACAGAACACTGTAGGCTCTATCTATCCCCTGCTAATGATCCCACCTGCCTATTAAGCAAGCTGTGATCTTATGTAGGGCTCACACATACGGCAAAGCATGGTCTTTTGTACCAAACAGGTATGATGAAAGTGTCTCTTCAACTAGAGTCAAAGGGAAGTGAAATGTTTTGCCAGTTGTATCACATGCTCTGATACAGAAATAAACTCAAGTTTTCAAATTTTCCATCAAATACTTAACATGTCAGGTTGATAGTTCAATTTCCATCCTTCATTTTCCTTCATCTGCCCCAAACATCCAGAGTGTTGGCAATGTATTAGTAAGATCAGCACATGGTACTCCACTTTTTTATTAACGCAATGTGAAGGTTGCTCACATAATTTCTGACTATGGAACTCCCATCATCTGTCATGCTGCCACTTTTCAGCTGGTGGTGCTAATAATGTTTCATCTGTTTTCACAAAACAGAACTGTTGTTTCTAACAAGTTTACAACAAATATTATATGAACTGTTATCTCAGTATCTGTCTGTCTGTGTCACTGGTCTGCCTTAATAGTTAATTTAGCCCCAGGGACTTTCCACAAGAATGGCTGGAAAACAGAGAAGATAGAAAAGATATGTGGGGGGGGAAAAAGGGGAGGGAAGGGAAAATCACTGCAGCCATCTGTTGACTCATGCATTTCCATTTCTTCATGCTCAGTTCATTGGCTCAGCAATGAGATCTGTTCCTAGCTTCCCTGAGATGCAGCCTATTAAGGTTCATCATTAGGATTCTCTGTTAGTTCAGGGGTATTCTGGTTAAACTTTTTACTGCTCAACAGATACTTGAGTAATTTAGAGCATGTGGCATATCTCATGGAAAGATACTTCTTCTTAGAGCTTTGTGAAAGGAGCAACAGAACTCCTCTGCAGAATTGAAGGTAAAAGAAATCAGCTGGGGTTTTTTTCCTTCTAGTTGTAAGGTGTTTTGCACGCCTGCTGGACGAGGTCCTCTTCTGAGTCTCAGCAAACAACTCCAATCCCCTAACTCAGCTTTTATCATTTTTGTTCAGAATGTCTTTGATTAAAGAGAAGGCTTTCACAAGAGCCTGTCATTACCAGCTAAATGCTGTCACAAGTAGATTTGCTGGTGTCAAGAAGAGGAGGAGAAAGGAACAGCCTTAGCCCCAAGGGAGAGCTCTCCCTCCTGCACGAAGTGACTTGGCACAAGTTCTGCCCTCTTCTCATGGAGTCCACGTGCACCCTGAGCTAGAAAATTGCAATTACCCAGTCTTGGATTTGGATCTATTATTCCAGTATCTACTGCTCTGCTATGGAAGAATCCTGTTTAGTGATCACTAGCAATGTTCACGAATCACTCTGAAAACACAGCACTTCATCCAATCAACAGCAAAAAAATGCCATGAACATGGGCAAAATGTATTTGGAAATTATTTATTGAAAGAAAAAGGTCAAAATTAATTAAAAGGGCTACTCACATGATGCCATTTCTGCTAGCAAAACACCTGCAAGCATATTAATATGAGTTAAAGTCTGGAAAGTTAAATGACATGATGTCTTTTCTTATGTAGATTTTGCCACTGAAATAACATCAGCAAATGGGTTTGTTAAAATCCAATTTGTAAGATGCAAATGAGTAGGGGTTTAGAAGAGTTCATGTTTCACTAAGTAATTTTAAAAGAAGTCTGTTGCAAAATCTTACTGTTGCTGGTGAAATTTCACTGCTGTCAAGGCGAAATATCACTGTTTCTATTATGAGGTTGCAAAATGTGTTAAACCAACAGATCTCTGTGCTTCCAGGTCTCACCAGGAGTAAGGTTGATCATGTGTTCCCAACAGGCACATACATGAGCACACTCTACAACACACACATACTTATGGCCAGTCACACAGACTGACATAGGCAGAATATATGGCACTCACAAACACCATCAGAAGACTTGTCCAGGATGATGGCTTGTTACTGGGAAATACATATACATGTATATGTATATACAGAGTGTGGATCCCTTTGGAAGTAAGTCTGAGACTTGAGTGGTCCCTCAAGTAATGGTCCCTGCATCCCCGTCTCATTTCTGCTTTCTGGTGCTGACCCCCACCCTTGCACACAGCACTGTGTGTACATACACACAGTCACACATTCACTCACACTGTGGATCCCTCCAGCAAGTGCCTTTAGACAGCCCAGTATCTGGGGGGCCTAATGTACTCTTAGCTAGCCTAGCTACTGCATCCTGGATCCTCTTGTCTCCAGCTGCCTTGAGCACAGAGACATACACATATACAAACAGCTCCCTCAGTTGCCCCTCAGATCTCAGTCTCCTTGGCAGTTTTCTGAGAAATCCTGGTCCCTCCAGTAGCCAAGTTCTCCTGTTGTCTCATTCAGAGATATGTACATGTCCAATGGAGATTTATGGCCCCTTCAATAAACAACTCCCGCATTGCTTATCCTGTTCTCTTTCTCTCCATTTCACTCCGGGGATCAAACTCTGCTGTTCAGTCTGAAAGGTCATCTGAAAAGCATCTTCCACTGGTTCATAGAGATGGGAATCATGACCAGCCTGTGAGTCTGGTGTGGTATCTCCTGTGATGTAGCTCTGGGAGCAGGCAGGTGAAGGAACAATTCAGTTCTCCCCTGTTGCATTGCTCCTCTGGACTCTTTTGCATCCGTATGTGAGATGACTCTTATCACAGAATTTCATGGCTTCCTTATTAGTTTGATGAACTCGTAAGAAAAGGTTTGTTTTTTCTACTAAATATTAGCTCAAGTCTAGGTAAGTACAGCTCAAATTGTGCTTCAAGTATGGGCCATCAGTGATGTTGCAGCCCCAGGGTCACTTTAAAGGTGCATCACTGTGTGTTGAGTAGATTCAGAATGACTGGGCACAGAGGATCTACCAGGATGGTTCAGCATACCAGAGGGATTGATAGAAAATTGTTTGTACATGTGTGGAATATGAATGAACCTTATGATTCTATAAGACACAAAACCAGAAAAGGTCTTTTGGCATGGTAGCATAGTGTAGGCTGATTTCTATTCTACAGGAGGAGTCAGCACCTGCTCACCTGACCATTAATGTCAAACATTACACAAGTACACAGCTGACTGCATTTTGAAATTAAATGCTCTTTTTACTCAGTGGATCAGAACTTCATATATTACTCTTTGTAGTTCAACTCTCATAGGAAGGTCAAATATCACAGTAAAACCATAAGCAGACAGTGCATGGGAAGCTGGTTTGGGGTTGCTTTTTTTGTGTTGGGAATTTCTCCTTCACTCCCATTTTCAGTAAGAAGAATCCTGTTTAAAATTCTCCACTGGTGGTTCCATGTTGGCCAGGTTGTCCTGGACTTGCTCAAGACACCAGAAGGTTCAGAGCAGGCTTTGAGTAAACCCCTTAAGTCTCATCAGTGTTAACTTCCTCTTTGAAGCACTGAGCAGTCTACTATGAGGGCAATTTTTTTCAAGACAGGAATCTTCATCTGTCTTCTTCAAGAGACTCTTTTAGAGTTTTGGTATATTGAGCATGTCTTAAAGTAGTAAAGTATGAAAACAGAAGCAATTTTTCTGACTTGAGGAGGAAATATTGCATGTACTTGCAGTGTCTGTCATCCCAGGCCGCACTCCCTGAGATGTGGGAGATGTGTGGTTTGCTGAAGATCAGCTCAAATGTGCTTAGTCTCTACCAGAGGCATCTCAAGCTGTTATCTGATTTATAAACTGAGATATTTGAAGTTCATTTAAACACATACAAAATGACTGCTTCAACAAGCTTGTGGTAGTGTTGTCCCAAAAACATCTTCCTTGTGCTTCTTCTTTGTTTGGGCACATCTTCCAATTGTTAGGAAAGAGTTGCCTTCTTTTGTGCAGCATTATCTGCATAGTTTTGACAAGTAACTGAAGAATTCCCTGTTGAGAGGTTTTTCTCCCTCACTGCTCTCCCCTTATGTATTTTCATGTGTTGTTTTTCTCTTCAAAGTACTCTTCTATCATATAAATTAATCTTGCTTGCTAGATTTTGTTTTCCAGTCTTCTATAAAAATTGAAAAGCATGTAAATTAACTTCTCTTTTCTTGTGTACTTTGATTCTGTTGCAGATTATTAGCTACTACTTTGCCTTTCTTTTTGTGCAAAGATAATGCAGCCATTTGTAATTCAAAATCCAGAGTCGAGCTTGAATCACATTCTCCTCCTGCTATAATTCATATTCCATTAAGTGAATAGTCAAGTAGAAAGTTCAGAAATAATAGCATGACTGTAACTCTGCTACTCTGAAATTAAGTATGAAACTCTGGGGCATATCCTTTCTTTGATTCATGTGTGTATGTCCTCCAAATTAAGGGCTTAGTTGTTCAGATCAAAGTCAGAATATGCAGTACTTCATCATACATTTTCCATGTCAAGTGGAAGCCGAGGCTCAGGAATCAGTGGCTGGCAAATTAGACATCTTGACAGAAAAAACTGAAACTGTAAAAGCAGCAACCACTTCAATCAAATATAGTTCGGGAACATTTCTGATGCTCTTTAAGTAAAACAATAGAGCCCAGAGACATTTATTGGCTAAACTATGTTTTTGACAAAATATGTTTTCACCACAGGGAAAAAATAGTTGAGTGACATGTGTCACTGAGAAGCAATTCTGAATTATTAGTGTTAATAGGAGAGGACATGAAATACTGTGGAATAACAACTGCTGAATCCTGCTGAAGTATTTGAGAAAATCTGAAAGATGTTTATTTTTCCCATGTGTTCTTTTTATTTATTTATAAGTTCCTGGAATTGAGGAACTGTGGAAAACTGTTATCTGAAGCACATCACTTAATGTGCAACTATGATGTTGCTACAAAGAGCTCAAATATATTAATTTAAAGTTTCAAAAACAGGAAGAAAAAGAAAAGCCTGAAAAGGTTTGTTGTTAAAATCACAATATTTTATTCAGATATAATAGCTCAGAAGCATGTGAGTGCCTCTGGTTTATTAATATTGTTAGTACTCCCTGATGCCCAAATCCTACTCTACCCTCTGTGGGCTTAACAGAGAAAAAATATTGCTGATCAGTGAATAGAATGAACTTCAGAATTTTTTCTTACTTTATTTTATTCCAGTAGTTGGATTTCATGATCAGTTTCAAACAATTTAGTTCTGAGGGAAAAAAAAAAAAGAGAAAATCAATTTATAGCCATCAACTATTCCTTCCCAAATGTGATAATGGGATCTTGCAATCATTTCTATTGCAGAAAAATTCAGCTAATTGGCTGCTCACAATCAAAATACCTACTTTTGCTTTTGGTGGCCTGAAGATATTAGGCATTTCTGTAGAAATGAGTGGTTCATATCACTTGAAATATTTGTTCTTTTAGTTAATGGTCTACAGATGGACTGATGGTTTGTTTCTTTGACAAACACCTCACCCATAATTTCTACATTTTGTAAAATTTTTATATTGTACAGAACTTTCAGATACTCTCTGTAAAGTATGTGAAACACGATGTATATGCCATCATCATGCCAAATACTCCTCTTAATTGCTTTCTTGTACTGGCTTGGGACAATTTTCCAGAGTAAACCCCTCTTTTGGCAACACTCACTGTGCTATAAAATCACTTACATAAGAGCTGAGTGGTAAGAAATAGCACAAAGTGTTTATCTAACTGAAGGTAAGTGCCAATCATAGTTAACCACTCATGATTCAAAATGAACATCCCAACATCAACAGAGAATTATATTTGCAGATGCAATAGCCCAGAAATCATTCTGTCAGAACAGTACTCACATTCCTATGAGCAGTACCTTGTATTTATTGATTCTAGTGATTAAAAGAGCTGGTAATTAAGCTAAAAGAGCAGCACATTATTTTCATTATTAAATCTAACAAATCTCCGTTGGACTTTCAAACTCATTTGTTGGCCATATCATTTCTTTCACCAGTGAATTGAAAATGTTTTGACTCTTACACCTCATAAGTCTTTTAGAAGTTTGCCATTATATGCACATTAAAAGACCATGGCATTACAGCATAGATTCAGATAGTCTCTCTGAAATAAGCACTAAAATCTGATAGTTTGATAATGAAATTTCCCTCCTTTTCTTTTGAATCACCTGAAACATCATTAAATCAATTTTCTACCAGATTTTTTAAGGAAGAAGTGCATGTATGACATACTAATGAACTGCTTCCTAATTAAAACCAGTCATTAGAGAGAAAGGCAATTACTTTCAATGAGTACTTTAAATAACCAAATGATACACACCAAGACACTGAACTGCATTTCATTGCATTTGATGTTAGACCTGACCTGAGCTCTCATGGCAGAATACTCCCGCTGACAGATATTGAGAAATCCTTTGAATATTGGGTTTCACTACTGAGACAAACAGTTCTTAGCAACTTCAGGATATCTTATTATTTCAAATGTATTAATAGAATGAAGACATAAGTATTACCCACATAATTCATAGGGATGCTGTGAAAGCCATTGGAAGTCACTAATCAGTAGTGCACTTTTCATATCAATTCAGCACAATTCATATCAATGTAATATTCCTTCTCTTTAATGGCTTTGAAGATTTTTCCCATTCATGTATAAAGATTACTGAAGGAGACTTGCTTCATGTATTTTAAAGGCTCAGTGTATTTGTGCTGTATCTCGTTCCTCCCTAGGTACAGGAAGTAACCCCATGTACATAAAAATAGAGTGACAAAGAAAGCAGTGAATTTACACAGGCAGTTTTTCCTCTGACAGCAAGTCCAGTCCTGGAAAAACCAGCACCCCTGATAACATTTTATGAATAAACTGCTCATACACTGTCACACTTTGCCTCTGTGGGTAGAGCGAGATGTGAACAGAAAGAAGCATGGGATGGAGCAGGTTGCCCATGTGCCTTATCCTAAGGGCACACTGTTGGTAAGCTGAACTGGAACAGCTGAACTTCAAGAGTGACTAAAAAGGATATTTCTTGAGATGAAAGATTAGTTTCTGGAACAGTGCAGATAAATATGGAGAAGAGCAATAAGGATGAGAACTCCCTTGACAAGGAATGAGTCTGTTCTGGGAGAGGTGGCAATTATGATGATTTAATAGACAAGATTAGTGCTAATGAATTGTGAGCACTTCACTTTTCTTTTAACAAAGGGATTGATTCTCTGAGTTGGCACTGTCCCTGAAATGGGGTGTTCTCAACTGAAGCAGGAATTGGTTGGAAAATGAGATTAGTTTGAAATTGCTTGAATTCTTGTCTTTTAAAATTCATAACTAATATAAAACTGCCCGGTGTGCTGATTTAGTAAAAGCAGTTTATTAGGAACTTAATGTGGCATTTTGAAAATGGTATTTCTCACTAGTATGGCTTCAGGAAATAAACATTCAGTTAGCAGTGTCTCGCTTTCTTCTGCTTTGTACTACGCATCATTTTGGCATTTGTAGAATAACAATTGACATGACTGTGAAAAAGGGAATAAATGGCAGCTCCTAGAAAGTTTTATCATTTGGAATTCCCCAAAGTGACAAAATTCAGGTTTTGACCCACTATCTCAAAATGCAGGAGCCAAGAATGAAACAAAACCAATCAATGGTTTCTTGTGAATTACTGGTCAAATACACACTAATTTCTGTTGGAAATCAAACAAATAAATGCCCAGTACTGTATAATTATATGTAAGAAAAGTAATAAAAAGCAGAATTGCATATTTATCACTTGTTTAAAAGCATTTTGGTAGTTTTCTTCTTACACAGTACAATTAAATGCCAAAAACACTGGCTAATCTACTTGATAGAGGTGAAGTTAACTATCCAAACCACTATTTTATTGCCTCCAAAATCTTAAGTGTGGATAAATAGAATAATAAGACTTGCTCTAGCTGGGAAGAAAGTGCAAATTTCAGAATGTTTGAAAAATTCAAATGTACATGTCAGCAGATCTGACAAATGTATAAGCAGACCATCAATGCAAAGAATTTGCTACAGAGAATTTAGTTATACCACTGATGTGAAAAATGGCTGGGGAAAGTATGGAAACATAACTTTCCCAGCTGTCAAACTGGTGATCTGGAAATATTTAGTTAGAGGTGTCCACTGGCTTTTTTTGTGTGTGCCCTGATGAAACCCTGGTGCTTCAGAGAGCTTCTTTCCTGCCTTTTAAATATTAATTTCCTACACAATTTATGACATTGTCATGTAGACCAAACTTCAATACTGCTGGTACCTTGGCAGCCTTATGCTGCAGTCAGCTGATTGTGCAGTTTTGACCCTACTAACATTTCACCAAATGCTGATGTTCTACTGTTCCCTCTCGCATTCCCACTAGATCATCATTTTGAGAACTGTCACCAGTTCTCTGCATCAGCAGTGCCAAAGAGGCAAAGAAACAAAAAATTAGTTTATCCTTCCTTACAGGTATCTAAACAGGTATTTTAAATGAACATTTTTTCCTTCTGTAGTAATTGCTTTGATTGTTTTTATTGAATTCTGCGGAGTTTGTGCAATGGGTGTGAACATAATGCGTATTTTTATCAATAATGATTTTTCTTACATATTGTGAGAGAAGACTTTAGGCTGTGAGATAAGGTGAATTACAGTCTGGCATTTGGGTGAGTAATTATTTTAGCCCCTTTCAATTGTTAATATTATTTCCTTGATGACTTATTTGAGGTGAATTTGTATCTCATGCTCTGCTCTTATCTTTCTGAGCCCAGACTGTCATCACATACACCTCACTATAAATGTCATGTTACAGATGAGATCACTTTTGAGCTATTTTGATTAAATAGTGATCTTATATCCTCATTTCCTACGTAAGAAAGTACCACTCAGTTATACAGAAAAAGTAGTGGGCTTTGTTTTGAAAGACTTGCCTCCCAGCAGGTGAGAAAACTTGCTTAAAGGTGCTGGTTTGGGTCTGCCTTTCTACATGAACTAATGCAAACATCAGGTCACTGCTCAGTGATTAAGTTAGAGATGGTTCACAGGAAAACAATTTGCCTGGATGTGATTTGGTGCAGAGCCAAAACGGAAGGGAGAAGCTTTAGCACTGAGTAGCACAATATAAATCTCTACAAGCAGAGCCCTGGGGTAGGAATCTTGGGACCCGTGTTAAGGCCAACAGGGAAAGGAAGGGAGAACATGATCTGGAGTTCACAGGCTGGATGCGTAAGACCAGCTGAGCAGTGTCATGGTGAGACTGCTCTCCTCTGTAATGGCAACTGGAGACCTTTCTCAGAAGTGAAACTGGGATAACCAGGTCTTTTCTAATGGCAGTGGTCCATGTGGCATTTGTTCTCCCCCTTCTATGCAATAAGCTGGTGAGTAAAGACAAGGAAATTTCATATTGTTATCCTCAGAAATATCCATTTGAAACAGACTGTTCCATCTCTAACCAATGCTGACTGATTGCTCCTCCACTGGGAAGCCAGACTCAAAAGTGTCTGACCTGGGGATCTGGCCAGGTGCAGAAGAGCTGTGCTCACACTGAAATGGGATGCTGTTGATAAAAAGCAGAGCAGTGACAGAAGGCCAGTGTTTGCCATGCCCATGGTTACAAACCACCTATTCCGTTCTTCCTTTTAATTTCTGTTTTGCAGAGCAGCCACACCTACATCTTGCATTATAATTTGCTTTCCTGAGGCAGAAACAGAAACCAGAACCATTGGCTGACAGCCGCAATAGGATGTGTAGGATGCTCTGCACTCAACCTGTTCTCCTTACTACAAGTCTGTGAGGATGCTGAATATTGTCATCATTACAAAAGAGAGGAGAGATGACACACAGATCACTGGTCTAGGGCTCAGGAGTGTATATAGGTGATTCCATACTTGCACACAGATTAGATAGGATGAACTTATAGGTACAAATAATTTCCTGGGATTTTTTCTGCCTATTGAAAGATGTGGCCTAAGAATTACAGACGAATGTGAGACCAAGAAAGAAATTAAGATTTTGTTCTTCCAGTTTTTTTTGTAGACTGTTACCCATCTTCATTCTCAGAATTTCAGCTTTCTTGACTATTTCCACTGTATTAGTGAATCTGTACTCAAGACTGTAGTTAACACATGCGTTCAAAAAGGATGATTTCTGCAGCATCTGCCTCCTTCTGTCAGAATAAAAATTTACAGCTTCCGTCTACATATTTGTATGCTAAGAGTATTTTTCCACTCTCATTTGCTATAGTGTATAAATTTGCCATCAGCCTCTGTTAGAAGCTTGGTTAATGTGTACAGCAAAACTGTGTTTCTTTCTTGGTCCCAGTCCCAACCCCAAACGTTTTTCAGTCTCATACTAGCTTATTAAAGGAATATATTGTTTCCATTGTCGCATCCAATTCAGCTACAGCTGCCAGCCTGAACACCAAGAGTCAGATCCACTGCAATTATTACTTCAAATTAGGACAAATTCAACTTGGGGGGACAGCTTATAATGATTATCTCTTAGCGTGCAGTCACATAAATTTGCTGTTATTGAAGCTGGCTGAAACTTTTACAGAAAAATGAGAAGAACCTCAATTAAAGTGAATCAAATGTTCTGAAGATATATGTCAATTAAGACAAAATTTTGTTGGAATCCCGCCCTCTTGTCTTGCCTGGAGGACTGTTAGACAGACAGACTTGTGACTCCTTTACTACTGGGTTGTGAAGACAAAAGAGCTCTCCTGTTGGCTTTCTGCCTCCTTCCCCCATGTGCAGGCTGCTGGATTGCTTGAGCTGGAAGATCTACACCCAGTGTGGTATTTGGACTGCCCCACTCTGAAGCTGTCATGTCACTCGACTGGTGCCTCTCCTGTACCTCATGGGAAAAAGAACCATAGCAGCATAGAAGCTTGGAAGCTCCTGCTGCAAGGGTTCTTCAGGAAGTACTCAAAGCTAATGCTTGGGTTGCCATATGCCCAGAAACCCTTTCCACCTCTCACCTTGTATCCTGATTTAATAATAAATTTGAAATCACAAAACTCTTGTACTCTGGTTGGGGTAGCATTTCTCACAGCTTTTTTAGTGTTTGGGCACAGGATTGAAAACAAAAAGAAAAAGAAGGTATAAAAATTTCCATGAATGTTTTAAACATCAGTGAACCAAATTTTGAAGCACAGTTGCTTAAATTTCCTTTCCCCTTCTATCTTTTTTATAAAGAAACAAGCTAAGAGTGATTCAGGGTAAGATGGGACATACTTGTGCTGAGGCAGGACAGGTTAGGAAGGGAAACAACATTCCAATCCTATCCTACTGAGCCACTGGAAAAAGCAACTGCCCATCCATTTGCTCATCAATACAGAGAAAGGACAGTAGCTCTTCAGCTGCAGATTTGAGCAGCCCCAGCAGTTGTATCCAACTCATTCCCTGTCTCAACTTCTTGACCAATAACACACCCTGTCTCTGGCAGGTGGCCTGAAGTAGTGCAGGACATACAGTCAGGAAAGTCTTTCTGATAAATACCAATAAATCCATTTATAGCTATTCAATTAATTTCTGCTGCATTTTGTTGCATTCCTAATATATAAATATTGATTCAAGAAGCCCTACTTGTGGAATCTGGGAAGGAGTGCATGCATGTTGTTTTCAGTATTATTCCTTCATATCTGCTTCTGTTTGCATCTGGAGAAAAATCACCTGGTAACAAAGGGTCTGGGTGCAGCCCAGAGCTGTGCATTTCAGAAAACAAAGAGATCCAAAATATCTACCAAGGGAAGATGTTTCACTTCATAAGCTAAGAAAAAGAGGGGACATACACACGTGGCCCATGCAGCAAATACAAGTGGAAGCCTCATTGCCTCTTATGGAAATGAGCTTGGCACAAGAACTTCCATGAAACAGAACACTAAGAATCATGAGTTTTCGTTATCTGGTTGCTTGTATTCAAATTAATCTAGGGTAAAAGGCTGCCAGCTGAGAAATAACCATAGATACATCCTGGTCTGAATCCTTACACTGATGGGAGACAATGGAGGTTACTCTGTGACCAGCTGTGTGACTGATCACTACAGTACATATAGCAACTCAATCGATTATCATTATGTGGGAGTAAAATGAGTTAACCAGAGTAGATTTTTGAGCAGCTTTACTTCCTCATGTTTCACTGATATGCTGGTATTAATGTAGAGACAGCAATATAAAAAGATTAAAAAAGAAAAAGTACAGGAATATTGCCTGTGGTTATTTAATTTACTTATTCCTGTCACTGCCTTAAAGAATCCCCTTCTGACTTCAGGATCCCTAAACTGTAGCGCTGCTCACTCTTTCCATGTCTCCTTGCAGTAAATCTTGTTCTTGATAAGAGAATGCTTTCATTTACATGAAACTGAACATTAACAAAAAGCTTCCTCAGATGGGGTTGAGCAACACAGATAGAAAATTAGGGAAGTTTTAATTATTTGTTGTTTCCCCGGGTTATGCATCATAACCTGTTGCATTTGCAACTTAATACCTTTCTTCTCCTTTTAATGTAGATAGATGAAGGTCTGTCTTCCTGGAGCTAAATGCAAAATCAATTAAGTGATCAGATGCACCACAGTTAAGGAAGGAGCTCATCACTTGTAAGACCAGCATAAGTCAGAAATGCTATTTGCCTTTGCTGATTAAACAAAAACTGTTCATTGACAGTCATATTTATCAACTCTTCTGTAGCAGTTGAAATGTACATGCTAATGGGTCTTCCCAAAACAGAAAAGACAGGCTCTAGAGGACTGAATTTGTCACAGCTCACTTCTCCTCAGAGATCAGCCTCATCCCCTTGGGCTGCCTCTGTAATCAGCAGGAAAAAGGGAACATTTAGAGAGCAGTTAGCACACCTATGAGCAGGACCATCTGCTTATTACACTGTGATCATAGAGGAACTACTTTTCTTACCCAAAGCACATTAATAACGTGTCTGAAGGTAGTCTGGGCAAAACTAGATCTAAGAAGCTTAATTCTAGTAAGTTGTTGAGTTCTTGCCCAGTTGGATTTTCAAGGTTTCTCTTAGATTTGGTGTATGGATGAGAAACAACAGTGAAAAGAAAAGGTTATTTCATGTATACTCGTGCTCCTTGGGGAATCACTTAAATTACACTACTACATAAGTTTCTTCCAGAAAAATTGGTTTTGCATGGAAATTGATTTCGGTAAGGAAATTTTTCTGGGGAAAAAATTATCTTAAAGTTGAAACTGAAAACAGCTCTCTGTCCTCATTTAAAATCACAGAGAGACAATAAGATGAATTTGGTCTGCACTATATCCTTCACATTACTATTCAGATTTTTGCTTCTTCTTTTGCATCTGGAAAGCTTGCAAAATAACTTATATGCCAATTAAGAGGGCAAGTCTAGTAAAGTTTTGACGGAGTGAGCAGTGTTTCAGCTCATCTTGTTTAATTTATTTTAATATTTTAGAAGTGTCCACAATTAAGAACCATTAAGAGATACCTCATACTAAGAGGAATGTCTGAAAATGTTAGTAGACATCTACATGTGATGGAAAGCTTAATGCTTCAGCACTGCAGTTTTAAATTAACTAGTTTATTGACAGAAAATAGGAGAGGCTTCTTGAGTGAAACCTTTTGAGTGTCTGGTTTTATTCAGGGATATATTGGAGTTTCTCTGGGAAACTGGGTGAAAAGTGTTTGTGTATTTCTAACAAAACCAAAATACAATGAACCGTTTATTGCAGCAGAGAGAAATTTTAGTTTACAATGAAGTCAGGAAGAGAGACAGGTATTATTGTAAATCTGTCCAACTCCAGTGAGACAACTGGCTACAGAAGGTGTATGTGTGCAAGGAAAGATTGACCTGCATTTTTAACATTATATACAAGGAAAAATGAAGGGATTTGTGTAGCTCAGTCAGAAATCTTGTTCATTCCTCAATAAATGAAAAAGAAAGGCACTGTTTTAATCCTCTCAACCCACGCAGGGTGCCTCACACACACAGATACACGTACATAATCACCACAGTGTCTAAGGTTATACACAGCAAAGATTTATACCTATTCTTAACTTCAATATGTGTTCATTTGCTGTTCATTCAAGGAAGCTTTTCATGTGCTGAAGGTTAAATTTTGTTATGATTGAAGCTTAATGGTAAGTGCTGCAACTTTGATGTTTCTTTGCTTCATAAACCTGAAAAAGAGACTCTTATGAAATTGTCTCTAAAACAGAACACTGTTTGAAGTTAAAAACAGAGAGTCTGGAAGTCATTTGTTGTCATCTATCACAAGTTGGACTGCTGAACTTTGGGTTTCAACAAAGTATGAGTCCAGACCTGCAATGCTTTTTCCAGCAGCTGCTATTGTCTCAGCGCAACCTGCTATAAAACTTTGGGTTATTTGGTCTGTCTGAAATCCTTGTTTAGTAATTAGTCTTTATTGCTATAGATGTTGGAAACTACATTTTTTAAAAAATCTTCCACTAAACGAAGAATTGTGAACCTCAAATAACGAGGTTGTGAGAGAGGAAAGAGAAACAGGAATTCTCCTTGAGAAAAACATCTGCTCAAATTCTGTTCTTCAACACTCCTGTTACTGTATGTAGCCCCAGTTTAGAGAGCCAGTTAGCTGCCGTAAAGAAAAGACTTCAGAATCACAGAATTGTTTAGTTTGGAAGTGACATCTTGAGTTTACCTAATCCAAAGTCTGCTCAAGCACAGTCACCTAAGGCAGGTTGCCCAGTTGGGATTTTAATATCTCCGGAAATGAAGACTCTACAGCCTCTCTGGGCAACTTGTTGCAAGGTTTGCCAACTGTCACAGTGAAGTATTTTCTTGTGTTCAGATGGGATTCATGTGTTTCATTGCCTCTTGTCCTCTCATGAGGCACCATCGAATAGAATCTCTCTCCCTCTTCTTCATTTCTGCCCCTTAGGTGTTTATACACGTTGATGAGATCTCCCCTAAACCTCCTCTTTTCCAGGGTGAACAGTCCCACCTCTCCCAACCTCTATGCATATGAAAAATGCTCCATTCCTTTATTCACCTTTGTGACCCTGCACAGGATTCCCTTGCACTCAGAAGCCGATATCTGGATGCAATACTTCAGACACATCTTAACCAGTGCCAGAGAACAGACGAAGGATCCCCTCACTGGTGACCTGCTGGCAGAACCTTTTATAATGGAACTTAGGGTGCTGTTGGCCTACTTTGCTGCAAGGGCGCATTGCTGGCTTTTGGCCACCTTGGAGTTCACCAGGCACCCAAGATCCATTTCTGCAAAGCTGTTCTTCAGTCAGTTAGCCCCAGCAGGTACGGGTGGATGGGGATGTTCCTCCTCAGGTACATGTTTCACCTTGTTGAACTTCAGGAGATTCCCCTTTGTAAATCAGTTATGACTACTCCCAGTTGCATTCTTGTACTTCATTTGAAAACTATTTCCAGGATTAGTTACTTCTTCACATTCCTAGGGATTGAGGTGAGTCTGACCAGTCTGTAATTCCCCAGATCTTCCATCTTGCCCTTCTTTAGAATAGGAGTGACACTTGCTTTTCTCCAGTCTTCCGGCACCTCTCCAACTGCTGTGACCTTCCAAAGATATTTGGCAGAAATTAGGCAGCTTCCTCAGCATTCATGGGTGCAATCCATCAGGATCCAAGTATTTACCTATGTCCAGCTAATGTCAGTGCTCCCTAACCTGGTCATTCTCCACCTAGGGCCTTTCTTGCTCTGAGTTTTCCTTGTTCTTGACATATCTTTCCAGAGTTAACTGCAGGTCAGCCATGGCCTTCCTAACCCTCTCTGCAAGATCAGATAGCAGCTCTGTGTTCCTCCTAGGTCACCTGCCCCCACTTCCACCCCTTTTACACTTATTTTTTCTGTTTGAGTTCAGTTAGGATGTCCTTGCTCATCCATGCTGGCTTCCTACTTCCTTTGCTTGATTTTCTACTTATCAGGATGGAACATATCAAACATTGGAACAAACTGCCCAGAGAAGTTGTGGAGTAACCATCTCTGGAGGTATTTAAAAGACATGTAGATGTGTCTCTTAAGGACATGGTTCGGTGGTGGACTTGGCAGTGCAGAGCTAACTGTTTGGCTTGATGGTCTTAGAGGTCTTTTTCAACCTAAAGGATTCTGTGATTCTATAATTTACAAATGTATCAAGATTTACAAGTTGCAGATGGAGCTTTGAACCTGCATCTCCAACAGGATCCGTGTTTTCAGTCAATTATTCCCAATAAGCTTTTTCCTTGCCCACAATTTTCCTAAGAAACTACTTTTCTAGGCAAACTATTTCCTGTATTGGTAGTGGGCCATTTGTTTGAGTAGTTTCCCTGAGTTCATCACATAAGCTGTCTGTTGCTTGCTTTAATTGGAAGTGTTTGAGACAAGCAGGGGACAAGAGAGACTAGTTGGCACTATACACATAATTGCTACTGCTGTAGTGCCATGTGCATATGAAGTGCTATAAATTGGCAGTGATAATAACACAAAGTGATAATGAAGAACTTGGTGAACATTCGCCAAGTCACAGCACATCTCCAACACAGCTGAATGGATTTTGGAGGCTGCATTCAGATGAGCGTATCAAAAAAACGCAAGTGCCTTCTATGTATGCTCTAATTCGCTCAACCAGAATAGAGCTCTCGTGTGTAATTGTGATGTACCTATTTTAAAGGAGGCTATAAATAGAACAGGAGCTAGTGCAGACTTTTCTTTAATCCACTTAACAGAAGATATATGAAAGATAAAACATTTTGAAAAAAATGGATGAAGAATGAAGCTGACTTTGGTCTCAGAGAGTAAAACTGAGTGAAGGTGGTGAAAGCTGCTGTGCTTTTTGTGATAGCAGAACAATTAAAATGAGCTTTGATGATATTGCATCCAAGTCTGCTAAAAATTCTAAACAAATAGACTGAGAAACGAGCCTATTTTGCATTCATTTGCAAGTCTTACTTTATCATTGGTCTAATAATATTTGAGAAAACACAGACTTTATCATGAGACTGTGCCATTAAGTCTACAAGTATATGAGCAAATGAGCCAGAAAAGTAATTAATTTTCTCCTGAAAAACAAATTATGAGAAAGCACTTTTGGAGACAGACCACTTGGAAAAACAGAGCTCTTAATTCGTGGGAATAAAAATGTTGCCAGAGTCATAGTAATTGCTAGCAGTGTGTCTGTGTGGCTTTTTTTTCTACTTTTGATTGTTCACAGTGTGCCACAAATTCATCCCCTTGGTCTGAAATTTTCTAGGTCTTAAACAAGTGTTCATGAAGATTTCAACTAATGTCACTTACTGTCTCAAAAGTTACCTCCCACAGTGGTCTTCCTTGGAATCCAGCCCTTGTCTACAAGATTTGAAGAAGTATCATTGCTCCTGGATTAGAGAGCAAAGTTGGGACATGACACTGCTAAGCCAAGGAAGGGAACTAATTACAGTCTTCCACTACCCAAGGGTGTGGTAGTGGTGACATAAAAACAGCAACATCAATAGAGGGAGAAAGACTCATGTACACTGAAAGAATGTTTGACATAAGTGACATAGTGCAGCAAGAGAAATACCAACTGGATATGAGCAAAAAGTCTCTGCAAAACTAAATGAGTGGCTGGAACAATCCTTTTGAAGATTCCCATGTGTGATTCCCACCCCTGAAGATTTTCAAAACTGCCCTGGACAAGATCCTGGGCAACCTGATCTAGTCTGAAATTAGATCTGCTTTGATCAGAAGGTTGGACTTGTCAAGCTCTAGAGAGCTCTTGCATACAAAATTATTCTATGTGTCTATCTTAATGTTCAGTGAACACTACTTAATCACAATGCACAAGATCTCACATGACCATGGGCCATATGCAAACCCTGGATCTAAGCTCTTTAACCCCAGTCTAGAGGAACAGAATACAGGAAGAAGTCTTTCTTATTTAGTAGATGACCACCTACATTTAATCACATGGTTTCTCTCATGATTTCTCTGTCATATCATAGAAGACACCATGATAAAGGACAAGGAAAATACCATAGTCTCATGGAATGTTTAGGGTTGGAAGGGACCTTAGTGATCATCTAGTTCCAGTGGGCAAGGGCACCTTCCACTAGACCAGGCTGCTGAAAGCCCCATCCAACCTGGACTTGCACCCTTCCAGGAATGGGGCATCCACAGTTTCTCTGGGCAACCTGTTCCACCGCCTCTGAGTAAAGAATTCCTTCCTAGCATCTAATTTAAACTTACCTTCTTTCACTGTCTACAGTTATTACCATAACCCACATCCCAAATGACCTCTTCCTCCCCTAGCATGTGCAAAATCAGAGGCAGAAATAAAGAAACTTCTTTTAGGTAGAGCAAAGCATTGGTTGATTAGAGTCAGGGGAAAGAGTAAAAGTAAACTTGCTCTAAGGCAAACCATCTCAAGTGATCAGGACTTACAAAGAGCTTAAACAGTTTAAAACAGCATTGATCAATAAACCAGTTTTTGCATACAAAAATATAGTAATGGGGTTTATTTCATTAGCTGAAAGCAAAATGCATAGTAAAACAACAAATAATAGTATTTGATGTTGCATTTTGCTTTTACATGTTTAGTTCATTACAGTTCTTCACTGCCTGCCTGTGACATGGTTGTGTATCTCATGATGAGCTGAGCCAAATCCTGTGACAGTGCATATGGGAATGATCACAGAATCATAATATGGCCTGGGTTGGAGGTAATCTCAAAGATTATCTTGTTCCAACCCCTCTGCCATGGACAGGGGTGCCTTTCACTAGATCAGGTTTCTCAGAGCCCTACCCAACCTAACCTTGAACACTTCCAGGGATGGGACATCCACAGCTTCTAAAGGCAACCTGCTCCAGTGTCTAACCACTCTTGCAGTAAAGAATTTCTTCCTTATATCTAATGCAAACCTACTCTCTGTCAGTTTAAAGCCTTTTCCCTTTGTCTTGTCACTACATGCTCTTGTAAATAGTCTCTCTCCATCTTTATCGTAGGCTCCCATCAGATACTGGAAAGCTGTAGTTAGGTAACCCCAAAGCCTTCTCTCTTCCAGGCTGAACAATTCCAACCCTCTTAGCCTTTCCTCAGAGGAGAGGTGCTCCATCCCTCTAATCAATTTAGTAGCCCTGCTCCTCATTCTGACAGGTTGATGTGCTTCCTGTGCTGAGAAGCCCTGAGCTGGATGCAGCACTCCAGGTGAGGTCTCACCAGAGCAGAGTAGAGGGGCAGAATTGCCTCCCTCGACCTTCTGGCACCTCCTCTTTTGATGCAGCCCAGGATACATTTGGCTTTTTGGGCTGTAAGTGCATACTGCTGGCTAATGTCTAGCTGATGAACAGTTCTTTCGCAGATCAGAGAGGGTTTGTGGTCTTCCCAACCTCCTGGAGGGAGTAAAAAACTTTTCCTCCATGTGAGGATAAATACTAAACTGTCTCTAGTGGATAACCCTTGGCTGAATGGGAACTAATGATATTGGTTACATGAATATATACTATGCTAATAAGTCTGTGACATGTTTCTCACTATCTTTGTTGAGACAGTCATCTTTCAACTTAATTTCAGTCTATTTTTTATTTAGGCATTTTTCTTAGCTGTCCTATTTGGCCACATCAGAGCTAAATAGAATTTAAGAAGGTATTTCAAAAAAAGCATAAACAATTTTTTACAGAAGAACTTCTCTATTCTCAAAAGTTTTCTTACAGAATCTTGAAAGATATTTTTATGTATTTTTAGGAAATATAGGAAGAATAAAGGAGGTGATTTGTTCTTAGCAGCATTTGAAGATATGACTCTTGTCTTTCTGAGTTTGGAAATAAACATATTTCCATTTCTTTCCAACAATAGATTTCTGTTAAATATTTTGCAAGCACAAATTTCAAATTCCAAAAGCAACTGGTTATCTATTTTTCAAAAGAAAAAAGAAATTTATTGAAACATAAGCAAAACAGACATTATGAAGGAACATCTCCAATACACCTTCATAATACTTGCATACTTGTATTTATAAAGTTCCTGAATGTTGAGGCTTTGTCTCTTGAGGCTTGTCCTTGGCTGGCAGAACACACAAACTCAGCATTAGTTTGATTGGCTTGCACATTCCATTTTATGAAATATGTAATTCAAAGGTAAGGATTTGCTATTCCGAGTCACAGTGAGACTGCTGAAAATAATAGTTTTCAGCACAGCTTCTCAGCACAGGCAAGTTTGTAATGACTTGAAGTATGAATGATCAAAGTTGCTATTTTTGTCACCTATACTTATATGAGCTTATATTACACCTATATTATATTCCACCATACCTATACAAGAGAGCTTTGGACTGTTATTTTTCTTCCCTGACCAGCTATTCAGTGTGCAGTTCTTTGGCAAATGCCAAGTTATTCAAGCCTTTAAGTGACCTATTCTTGTTCATTATAGCAAGTCTTTGGTAAACCTATTGCTTAACATGTGCATAACAGTGGATGAGGAGTATTCTATAACACAGTTACACAAATTGAACTGTTAAAAAAAACCAACAAAGCAAGGCAAGCATATCAAGAAATACTGGCATCAGGATCAGTAATTACACCTTCTGCTTGTATCTTAGTTGTAGGATAATGCATTGCCTTATATAATGATGATGCCTGGTGCTTGTATTCCCATAAATTGATTCTGCAGTAATTTGCAATACCTTTGAATTATAAGTATGAAATACTGTGCTATATTTTAATGTCATACAGGCTTAATTTTTCTTTAGCAATCAAATATTTCTATATGGTATAATCTAAAGCATTTAAATGTTGATAATTTCGTTAGTTTTTAACATGCTTTCTTACCAACTCCAAGCAGAAAATTCCTTAGATATAGAGGCTAAAGTGGTGAATTTTTATTTATTTTGCAGTTGCTTTTTTTCCTATATATTCACACAAAACCAATTTATATTTTCCTGCAACCTGAAGCATACTGCTTGTCACAAGCTCCATACAGACTATCAATTCTTTTTTCTTTTATATTTTTGTGCCGTTTTTCGCTTCTTTCACATAAATAAGTGTAAATAGTCTGTATGCTACACTTTTGCAGTATGTTTTACTTTCTAAATGAAAGATACAATGCTAATTTTCTATCCCAGTAAAATGTAACCCCCCTTGTATATAAACTCTGTCTGTGCAAATTACAAGCCAGTTAGATATGGGATCCTGATTATTTGGAACAGTAATTTTAGTAATTTTGTTATTGGCACTTAAGTACTCGGTGACTTCTTCATGCTATGTCATTTCAAAGACAAGCAGAAAAACTGGGAAAGCTCCCAGAGCAGGGCTTGTGCTGGAAAGGTGAGAGGGCGCTGCAGCTGGGCAGTCACATCCCTCCTCATCTGCATCTGCATTTGCTGTTCCTTGTCGAGGCTTGCAAGTGCTCTGCCTTGATCATTTCACTTCTCATTTCCTAGAGATACCCTTAATAGCGTTTTCCATTGTTCTCTATCCAGAAGCAGTTTAGATGCATTCTTATTTTTATGTGCAAGTGGCAGAATCCAGTCTTGGCTCAGTATATTTACGACATTCACTGGTCATCTTTATTACGCAAATACAGCTGTAGCATTGATTTTCTCTGTTTAACAATGTAGCAAGATGATTCTTTCAAATCAGGAGTCATGTAGAGATATACATAACGTAAAAGTCAGTAAAAAACAATTTTCCTGGTAAAAATTTGTTTCATTTATGCGAAAGCCAGGCAGAATCAGCTATGATACCATGTAGCTTCACACTGGTTTTCGAGCAGAAAGCAGGTCTTCATTCAAAAGCTTGTCCTTAAGTAAAACTCCCAACTTTCAGCTTTGCTGACCTTCCAAAAACAGCTTCCCCAACTTTTTTGATCCACAGCTTACTGGCATAGTTTCCCATGAAATTGCTATAGCTGTTACAGCCCTATATTTTGCACTGTCCTGGGACATCTACATCTACACTGGGAAAATCTACAGTCACTAGCTGGGGTTTTATGTCCCTGAAAAATTTACCAACTCCCTTTAATGCTATGAGGTGAAAACTGGAACAGGATCATTCTTTGATTTGGTAATTAGGAGATAGGAAGAATCAATCATTTTTCATATGCAGTAGAAAGTAGAGGTGTCATCTGAATGTATGAACTGTGCATATCTTGCTTTAAATGATTACCTCAGGTTTGTGAAGTTTTTTTTGGGTTTAATGATGAAATTTTTGCAATGTGTTTTTAATCTGTAAGTAATATATGAAATATCCATCATGATGTCCTTTTCCCCGGGTAATACATATGAAATAAGAAATCTGGATACTGGGTGCCTCATCTGGAGGATTTCAATGAAAAATTACTCCAGTCAACTAAAAAAAGTAATGAAAGAGGGGAAAATTATCTTAATAATTTATCCATAACTGCTTTTATGAAGAGACAGATACAAATAATAAATACAAGTATGATATAAATGCAAAAATTAGATATTATTTAAACAAATATACAGATATAAATATAGAAACAGATATTAATTTTTCAAAGAGTGCTTTGTTTAGATATATTTCCATGGAGGATTTTGTTCAATGGTAGTTTATCTTCCAGTCTGAAGATAATAAAAAATTCAATTCCCTATGGACATTATTATTTTATCTTAATTTGGAGAAAGATTGTTCTAATGCATTAAAACTTTTCTTCAGCCAAGAGAAAGCAGAGTCTGAGTCTGTAGTTAGAACAATGTTCCTATAACTGGGTCATGACACTTTTTAAGAAACAAACAAAAACTATTACTCCAAGTAATTTACTCTTTTGTTTCAAGGGTTGTTATAATTTTGTCTTTCAAGTACATTAATAATGTATTATTAGTATTCTATATCAATCAATTAATATTCAATATAAGTCACAATGTAGGTGTTTCTGTAGGTATATTCTGTAGGTATTTCTCAGTCACCTGATTAACATAAAAATCCCAGCCTCTGAGTTTACTTCAAAAACAATCAGCCCTTTTGTATGTCATGTTGTCTTTGAGTAGATAAGAAGCTTACAAAAGCAAAATTACAGTGTTTACTCAAAAACTAATCTCCACTGGGCTGATTTGCCACCAGTCCCTCTCCAACCTGATAAAAAGATTCCTTTTTCCTGTGGCCAGTATTTCACTTGTTGTCAATTTCAATTCTTAGACCAATAAATCAAAAGCTCTCATTTCTTGAAATACTGAAAAAGCAAGAAGCTGAAGGTAATATTTAATTTCTTATGTAAAGAATGAGTACTGGATTTGTGTAAGGAAGAGAGACATAGGACTAGATTGCTTCTGACCGTGGCAAACCAAGCCATTCAAAGCTGGTACACAAAGACCTGTGAGTCCTTAATGCAGAGTAGGAGCAACACTGTTTGATACCCAGCTCAGCAGGACCTGGAGAAACTCCTGCTCTTCATTCAGTAGCTTAGAAATTGGCACCTGCAGGATCTGCTTAGTGGAGTGTCTATAAGCCCCAGAGATCTGCTGTTTGTCATGCCCAAGCTCTTCTCTGAGTCAGACATAGTTTCACAGGGATGAACTCCCTTATCCTCCAGAAAATGTCTTGGACTGGTCTTGTAACACCTTTACTCACACTGTGGTCTGATCCCGATAGAGCAACACCATCTATGCAGGTTTGACTTAAATGGATCAGCTGTGCAGGGAAGACACCATTATCCATGACTATGGGTGTAAGATTAGCATAATGATGTATGTCAGGTGTGATGGAATCTAGAGGGTAAAAAAGCCTGCTAATATACTGAATATGTCCATCCACAGTATCTGTTCTTTCAAACTGTGCCTATACAGTTTATATCTTAACTACACCACTGTGCTCAACACTTCTGGCAGGTTCAGCAGATTTACCACCGATATATATCAGTACAAACAAAGAAATCCAAACTCTGGCTCTGACTTAAGGAGCAAAACATCAGAGAGGGTATATGGAACTTCTCAACAGCTGTGTCTTGGTGTGCATCATTCTATCTTTACCATCAAAATAAAACTGACCTGTACTCCATCACAGAATCATAGAATACCAAGTTGGAAGGGACCTCAGGGATCATCTGGTTCAACCTTTCTTGGCAAATCATGGTCTAGACAAGATAGCCCAGCCAAATCTGAAAAGTGTCCTGTGCAGGAAGGCTGCTTGGTGCAAACATTAGCTGTATTTCTGAATATCTTCCAGTTTAATTTTAGTAGTGGTGTTCTTGTTTTTTGTTTTGGTTTTTTTTTTTGTAGTTTCTTTTTTTCCTTCTTTTTTGGTTGGTTTTGTTTGTTTGTTTTGGTGGTGGGGTTTTGTTTTGTTTGTTTGTTTGTTTTGTCTGTTTGGGTTCAAAATACTTTCTTTTAGAGGTACAGTCACTTCTAGAAGCCTTGTAGCTCTGTTTGTAGGGATTGCACTTAACATGTTTACCTGAGAGGCAAGGCATAATAGCAGGAGACCAATCATTCACTAACAATGCCAGCCTGGATTCCAAGAGATGCCAGAGTCCCTGAGAGTCCCAGGGCAGTGAATAGGTGGAGACTGGTTCAGCCCTGGAAGAAAACTTTATTTATCTCCATAGTGTTCTTTGCTTCTTACTCAATATCTGTTCTCTGGTGGCCCTCAAGCTGGTTAGGTATCTAGTCTGATCTAGTGTGGTTGCTCCTACTTTGTTACAGAGTGTGAGCAGTACTAACAAGCAAGTCTCTGCACCTGGCTGTAGACATACTCTTCTATGCAAAGAGTATTAATTCCTGATGTAATGAAATGAGACACAGTAACACCTCTTTCCAGTTCAGCTTTTTGATCTCTCATTTAAATCATTAACAATTCACAGATGCACTTGCCTGGGACATGACAAAGGACCACTACTCCCCATTCTCAAGCACATGAAACCAGAATGCTTCAGCAGAAATACATGTTTGGAGTGAAAATCCAGTCCCACCAAATGTTAGCATTCACCTGGATGTGAACAGATTTCACATTTGTTTCAGGATAGTTCTGATGAGTCTTTTGTCTAGACTGAACATTCATGGGTACACTTTGAAACACACAATTTATCCAGAAAAAAGGGAATAGTCATTGAATTTAAAAGCAAGTTCATAGCAGTCACTATTTACCCGGCCTTCACCCTCTGCCTGAAATAATGGTTCAGGACATTTATATCTCAAGACTAGAGTTGCATTAGAGCCATTTCTGTTGACACATAATCATACGATTTTAGACACCAGAAGTGCTCTTTAGTCCCAAACTAGACATAGTAGTTCACTTATCATTTAAATAGAGTTTTCAATCTGAAAATTTCATTTTGGATTTTTTTTTTGAAAATATAAAAAGGAACCAAACAAAACTCACACTTTACTCAAACAGTAACTGAAGGAAAAAAATGACATTTCTAAGAGGGTGGTGAGTCACTGGAACAGGTTCCACAGAGAAACTGTGGATACCCCATCCTTGAAATCAAGTTCAAGACCAGTTTGGATGGCATTTGAACAACCTGTTCTAGTGGAAGGTGTTCCTGCCTACAGGAAGGGGGTTGAAACTAGATGATCTTTAAGATCCCTTCCAACCCAAGTAATTCTATGATGCTTATTGTACTCTGCTCAGCACTACAACTTCTTCACTTAAAACAACAGCAGTATCAAAACCCAAAAAAATATCTTAAGCATAACTATGTATTTAAGCTTTGCTTCTGCAATTACTCCAGGCTCAGTAATGCACAATAGTTGGGAGAATCTGACTATAATTGAAGACTTCTGGTTTTTTGAGTGTGTGTGTGTGTCTCTGTGTTACAAAATTCTGTATCTCTAGAGGTGAGCAGCCACCATGTGCCACCTACTTTACTGTCTTGCTTCAGAGGTCTGGCTTATTGAGAAGTAAGCTTAATGCAAATAAAATGACTTTCCCCTCCTGGCATTTAATAGTGAGACAGAAATTCGACAGCAGAGCAGAATACTTAGAGACATTCGCTTCTCAGAACTGTGTTCAGAAAGAATAGCAAGCATTTAAATTCAAAATCAACCACCTGTGACAATCCCTAAGTAGTGCCTCATTTCAGTAAGTGCAAGCCCAGGAATGAAAGTGAAACTGTACATAACTGTCAATTAAAATAATCTAATATAGCCTTTTCTGCCTTTGGGGAGAGGGTGGGCACAGATTTTCTGGAAGCCCACTCTTTTTCATTTCCTTAGGCTAAATTTTGCAGTTCAGGAGAACTGAATCACATCTGTAGCCAACATATATTACACACCTCATGGGGGAAAAGGTGCTGGAAAAGGCACTGTCGTTGTTGATCACCTCTCAGCCGTTCACATCCAAAACTGGTATAAGATAATATAACTTCATATCAAAATTAGTTCTAAAACATAGCCAAGAAAAGAGTGATTTCACATAAGAAATAAGGTATTCACCATTCCCCATTTGGGAAAAGTACTGTATCTTAGACAGTTGTATTCAGAAATGAAATCCAGAGAGTTTCTGTCAGTTCGCTCAGACCAGAAATAAACAGAGCAATGGCAGCATAGCCAAGGTAAGTAGAAACACATGGAAATTCCTGCTTGCCCAAGCACTATATATTTATATATACACTATATATTGGCTGGCTACACCTTTGAATTTACAGGATCTAAATCAAATCAGAATTTGGTCCTCAGAGTATTCAGCAGGCAGTTCTGGGAAAGTGTCCAGAAGAATTCAGTTAGTAAGCATGAAGATTCTGTCATTTTATAAGGTATGAGTTGCTGACTGAAAAAAAAAAAAGAAGTATTGTTAGGCAGTAAAATTACAGTTTTATTTCTTATTGAATTTGGAGCTATGCTGCAAGCTGTAAAAAACACCCAGCTATTAGAACATGGTGTATATTTACTGAACCTGGAAAATGCCCCTGAGACAGCAGCTCTTGATGCTGCCAAGGTACTTTCCATAGGCAGTGAACTAGAGTTGGATGTGTGCGAATACCAAGTGTGTTTCAAGGCCTTCCATTTTATTGCTACTATTTTGTAAGCCATTTTGTCAACTGAATGAATATATGGCTATTTAAAAATGTAAAAACCTGAAAGATATTTTAAATACTGTTTTATCAACATTCGGGTGTGTTAATATACGGTTAAAATAAGACAGTAATATGGCAGCAGTTCAAGCTCTGCTTGCCTTCATATCCTGGTTTCACCTGTGATAAAATCAGTTTTCTTCTAGTAGAACAGTGTTGTGTTTTGAATTCAGTATGAAAATAATGTTGCTAACACAGGGATGTTTTGTCTGGTGCTCAGTAGTGCTTATCCTAAGGCAAGGACTTCTCAGTGGCATGTGCTCTGCCAGTGAGGAGCTCTGCACAAGGGAGGCAGCATGGTTGGGACAGCTGGCACAAACTGGCCAAAGGGATATTCCACACAACAGAGCATCATGCTCGCTATAAACTGGGGGGATTTGGATGGGAAGGGCTGATCGCTGCTGGGAGGCAGGTTTGGTATTGGTCAGGGCGTGGTGAGCATTGGTGTTACTCATTGCTTGTTTTTCCTGGGTTTTATTTCTCTTTCTCCTTTTCATGACAATTATGATTACTGTTACTATCCTTAGTACTATTAGTACTATAAGTACTATTGCTATGTTTTACTTTGTTTCTATCATATACTTATCTCATCCCACAAGTTTTAACTTTCTTCTGATTGTCCTCCCCAATCCACTGGGGGAAGGTGGAGTGAGCGAGCATCTGCATGGTACTTAGTTGTCACTGAGGTTAAACCACGACTCTTAAATATACAGAGTCCCACCACAACCGAAGTCTGGTTGCAGAATTGGACCACATCAGTGAGAATGACTTTCTGTGTATGCCTTTTGAGCAAATCACGGTCTTGCCATGGACAGATCTACCTAATGAGAACTACCCCAAGGCATGACTGTGACTACAGCATCAACCCTGAGATCTCAGCTGTAACTCTTTCTTCCAGGTATTCCTTTCAAGATGAAGAAGACATGTTTATGGTGGTTGATCTCTTACTTGGAGGAGACCTGCGTTACCATTTGCAGCAGAACGTTCACTTTAATGAAGGAACTGTTAAGCTGTACATTTGTGAGCTGGCGCTTTCCTTGGATTATTTGCAGAGATACCACATCATTCACAGGTCAGTGAATTTCATCTGAGGGACAGGCTGCTTGCTTTTGGCAGAGCAGAGGGATTTTATCACATATCTGATTACCTGGTTGTTTTTATTCAAAACCTCTGAAAACTTTCTATTGCTACCAAGGGTGGAAATTGGCTCTGAAAAAGGAGTTTTTAAAGTGTTTTCTTGCTGCTCACAGCCATTCAGTGTCCTTGTATCCTTCTTGTACTACTCTTTTCTTGTTCTGCCCTCATACGATGATATATGTTTTCAACCATGGTCTTTAAACACTAAATACCACCCATAACAGCATCCTGGCTGCTTTTAATTATTTTTTGATTTTCCAATGCTCCAAGGTTCTGAATACAAAAACATTGTAAGCCAGT
The DNA here is from genome assembly GCA_013396755.1 of Sclerurus mexicanus. Taxonomy (NCBI): domain Eukaryota; kingdom Metazoa; phylum Chordata; class Aves; order Passeriformes; family Furnariidae; genus Sclerurus; species Sclerurus mexicanus. The sequence continues at coordinate 1,019,257 of VWZF01001198.1, forward strand.
AGAAGAGCTTCACACAACAACATCAGGGGGTGGTCATAGAACCAAAGGCTAAGAATAATTTGTTTACTTGCAGAATCTGCATGAAGGTCAGGAGGAAGAGAGATGGGGATATAGGAGCATATAGTACAAATCAATTGGGACAACGGTCGATGGTGCATCCTTTTTGCAGTTTTTGTATTACAATCTGTTATTTTTCTTGCCTTACAGTTGCAATCATAGTATTCATTTCAAAAAAGGTGTCAAGAATCAGGGTCTGTTTGTTTTCCTTAAACACTTTGGTATTTAACTGAAGCAGCAGGGATAACTTCTCTTTCTATGTTAACACAGCAACTGTGAAATTATAAAACTGTGGGCTTGAGCCTGTATTTTACTCTTTCTAGGATGAATTCAGGATTATCCTTCCTGATTTAGAGTGGTCTGAATACAAAAATAATTAATTTTGTACGCTACCAAAGCTGGATATGACTTTTAGAGACCAAACTAAACTAAGTTGTGCCATAGATCTTCCAGCATCCAGTATAAAAAAGTGCCTTCAAATATTTTAATTGAGAGTTTTCATCCCATCCACCTGGCAGAGCTGCTTCGTGATTCTGTAATAAAGATCAAATAAAAAGCACAGTCTGACTTTCTGAAGAGGGATGATCTGCATGAAATCTCTGATCAGAGATGCAATGGTGGGTGGGTGTTCTGTGTGACTGAAACTGCACAAGACTAAATTCCAGAAAACATTGCAACACTTGTTTTGCTTGCACTTTAAACTCCAGCAAATATTGCAAGCAAATTCTGGAATTTTGTATCCTTATTACACTGTTATTATTTTAATGTGTTTCCATGTATTCTGCATAAATTTCCTTTCTCAGTGACTATGTTGAAAGTGGAGCTCAGAATTTCAGCTGAAATGCTCAAATAATGCTCTAAGGAATGTTCTTGGTGAAAAGCAAATTGATGAGCATTTTTCTCACCTACATTTTAATGATGAGGCATTTTATGCAAATAGGCTGGCAAACATTCGTGGAACAATCCAGTTTGTAATCAAAACTTGTATTTTGCTAGAAGCCTGTGGCTTAAAAATGTTTCACAGAAAAGCTTGTGAAAGATAGCAGATGTCTTGAAAGAACGAAGGATTGGATTGAAGCCATTGTGGTTGCTCATAGTTTTTGTGACAGTCTCTGCCTTATCATGGTCCCACCATGAAATTTCGGAAAACATTTTGATCTCTTCTGAATTACTTAATCATGACAAGCAAGCACTTGACTTGAACTTTTTCTTTTCCACAGATTGTAGTGACTTCAACACTTGCTGATTTGCATTGAGGCAGGGGAAGGCATGAGGGTCTGGAGCTGGTTGTTGGTTCTATTTGAGGGCAAATTCCGGCATTTTGGTTTTGCTTTCACTCTACACCAAAAGTTTTGACAGAAAGAGATGTGCCAAAATACCTCTGTCAGCCTGTGGTGGATCTCCCTGGCTGGTTAACCGGGATTGTTGTTTAGGGTATAAAGGATCTGGTTCAGGACTCTGCTGTGTTATAGAAGAGATGTTTATTTTGAGGCTGGCAGACCTGAGATCTGAGTGTGTCTGTCCCACTTCACTGCTTACTGCCCCAATCACCCAGCTGTGGCACAAGGAGCTTTTTGCCTCATCTGCCCACCAATTACCACAAAATCCCAGATGATCCACACACCAGTGAACAAGTTATTTAGCTAGGTGAGTCCCAGAATATTCTGCCTTCTATCTAGCCACCAATTGGAACAGCAGTCTGTGGAATGGGTCTTCCGCTGCCTTAAATCTCTGTAGCATATCTGGCATCAAGTGGGCAATGCTGACTTAAATTGGTTCGGGAGCAGAGCCAGCAGTGATGCACAGTGAGGAAACATCTAGCCATTACTTTATCACTGCAGACACACCATCTCGTTCAGAGATGAGATCAGTGAGGTGGTTGGTGTTTATTCTTTGTGGTAGCACACCTCAGCAATATCATTGTTACCGAGTGCTTCCAGTCAGCATTCACATGCTAACCTACATAACTGTAGTAGGTCTTCCATTTTGGAATGAATGCCTTGGCAGCAAAGGGGAAAAAAATGTTGGTGAGTCAGAGGGTCATTGAGAGAGCCCCCTACTAAATTTTGTCTGGGCTACAAAGAAGGAATAGTCTAACGATTCATCAGACTGGGTAGATGGATTTTCAAATTAGAGTATTATAAAGAGCTGAATATATGATATGTGAAACAGGAGCTTAATTCCTCCTAATATTGACAGATGTCTATGAAATGTGTTCAGGTTTCTATTACTATTGCTTCTGTCAATGCGACAGAATGATTTTTTCTAGACTAACCTGTGGCCTCAGGAGTTTGCTACAAAAGGAAGTGATTATGAAGGGACCAAGAATTATCAAGCATGTATGAATGGATGCAGAAGTGTACAGACCAGTACTATACCATTCCACTTGGAGACGCCTTGCAACCCTTCTGTGTTTGCTGATGTGCTTAGTGGTGTGTACTTTGAATGTGGCAATCATTTCAGCAATAGAGCTGTTGTTACAACAGGGACAAATTTACCCACAAATAGTATCAAATATATGCTTGCATGTATTTATAAAACTTGTCATTTTTATTAATCACATCCATGTGTATAAAATCCATATTTGTCATGCACAGTCCTGCATTAGTGAATTTACATACTATGGCACAATAAAGAATGCTGCACTGTGTCTCACAGCTCTATTGTAAATGTTTTCATTTACACAGATGATCAGCTGGAATTATAAAAACTTTAAAAAGAAAAGCTGAAGTTTCAAGCTATTATTTGAACTCCATTCTGGGAAAATTCTTAACTTACACAACAGCTAACTTAATATTGAGATTGTTGGTCACAGGTAATAGAAAACCTTATTTTCTCACAGCCCTTCTGTAATTATATTTTATCCACACTACTTGCATGGAAAAATAATTCTTTGAAAGCTGGATGAACAGTGTTTATTATACACCCTTGGATCCCAGCACACACAAGAAAGACTTCTGACAATATACATGGTCTCACACATTCTCAAATGTTGGATCAAATCCGACATTCTGCCGTTTCAAGACGGTATGACTAAACACAGTCTTTCTAGAACTGCTTGTATAATACCAGTGAATAATGTGTCGGACAAAAGTTTTCCTATCAAAGGCTGAATAAACTTATTTCAGCCATGAGTAACTCGACCTCCTCCTTTCAAAATGTTGCCGTTCATACATTTCAATAAAACCACCTGCTTCCTCACCAAAGAAGGCTGCCCATTTCCATTCAGCCAGCTCTTCCGGCAGTAGCTCCAGCGCTGTCTCTTCCAGGATGCTCTTGCAGCAGAGCCTTGGCTCGGAGCAGTGCTGGCCCTGCAGTTCTGTGGCTGATGCCCTGGTAACACGCTCGAGCAGAAAAAATCACATTTTCACTTTCTAAGGAGGCAAGTGTTAACTGCATTGCCCCTACAACTTTTCATCATCGTTTGGCTCCACTGGTTTTCATCTGCTTAGAAAGGAGGCTGGATGTGGCAGATGTCTGGAAAGGAAATTGCAGTAACCTTCCAGCACAATTTTAGGATACTGGACTAGCTGCTCTGTGTGCTCAGGACACTTTTATTTCAGTGAGGCTTTTTAATGCAGAACAGTTTGTGTGTGTATGTGTACGTATATATAAGCAAACATGAAAATTTTTGTTTGAAGCAGAATATGACTGAAATTAGTCAGGCTTGGGAGGTCTGTGCTCTGTAGCTACTGTGATCACCACTCTTCTCCATTCCTGCACCAGGAGCTACTCCAGCTCTGAGTAATTCAGCAGCAGTGCAGGGTGGGCAAAAGCTAATGGAAAATGGTGACAAATCGAGCATTGCATTTCCTTCTGCCAGACAATCCATTGCGGAGGAATGGTGTCTTGCTGCTACCAGCTAGACAAGATGTACTCTTTGTTCAGCACTGGACCTGTTTGTTCATTATCACTGAGCCTTTCAAGGTGTCCAGGAGGCTGGTGAAATAAGATAATGGTTAAACACTTCTTTAAAATGGGCCTTCCCAGTCTCACTTGTAACATCATACAGTGAATGAACAAACTTTACTCAAAAAATGTTACCTTCATAACCTTGTCCATTTAGTATGTAAGCAGTAAATGGGTTTGAAAATTTCTTGAAAATGGAAAATTTGTCCCTTGTTTTTCACAGGTGTCACAGGCAGAATAATGCCAATCCGAGATTTGGCTGGACATACTAAATAAAATACAGTTCCTTACAGATTTCTGCTCATACTTGCTGGCAAGTGTGTGAAGATGAAGAAAAAAATTTAATGGGCTCTGAAGTGCATGAAATAGGAAAAAAATAATCATAATATGACAACTATTCATAAGCAGTACCAAAGACCATGACAGGTCAAGAGGCCTGTCCATTAATGTTCTTAGTTTGCCTTCTCACGTCTCTTCCATGACATTGTATTAGATTCTTTAAACAAGTGCAAGCCTGCATTATTTCCAAGGACAAATTGCAGGAACTGAGGACTGAGCTAAGTCAGAGAAGCAAATTAGAAGTATCAAAACCAGTCAAAAACCCTCACCATGCAAATCACAAAGCCTAGAAAAACAGTAGAATGCTTATGAAGCAGGAGTGAGCAAAAAAGAAAATGATTCACAAATTCTAGGCAGAAAAGGTATTTAAATTTCAGTCATGCCCTTAAAAAAGAATTAGATATCACAAGATAAAAATACGCAGAGAACAAGCCTTTCAGTTTCTGAATGGTGTTCTCTACCTACAAAAACAAATTAATTTCACTTCTGTTTAGCTACAGAAAAAGTTATTTTATATACCAGATGACATACTGCAAATAAATGAAGCTGGTTTGGAAACATACCGAGATTTCCATACATGGAGACTAAATTACTAATGAAGCAAAACTGCCTGTATTGGCTGAGAGATACAGGGGACGCTCTGGGATGCACGATGCCACATCAGATGCTCCAGTTCCTGCCACTGGCACTGATATAATCTTTTATTGTGGACATAATGCTCTCTCCCTTCATCACTCAGATGAAATACCAGAAGACCCCCACTACACTCTCACTCCTTCCATATCCCATTGCTGAGAGATCCTCTTTGAAGTCAGCAGGGGGTTGCTTGTTTCCTTACAGTTTTCAAGTGAGTAGATGAAGTCACCCCTTGGCTCTTTCTTTCATCTTCTTTCTTCTCATTATTGTAACTTTTTAAGATTGTGCTTACGTGGAATATTTTGTTTAGCCAAGGAAAACTCGTCTCACAAGCCCTAGATCATTTAAAATTTAGGTGTCTGGTCAATGTTAAGAGATGGAAGATCTGACAATAGACTGAGCTTGGCCAACTATATTGCATTAGGTAATAAACCGCTAGTGGCCAAAGATAACCTAATTCAAGGCCTTCCTAAGTGTTTGTACTCTGCACAGCACAAGAGTTGGATCTCTTATTGATTTTTTATTCTATTTAAAAACTGACACCCAGACAAGTGTAGGTATGATCTAGACATAGAGGAGTGTATGACGTGCATCTAGGAGAAAAAGTTTCTAATTCTTCTTGGAAGAATTTCAAACAATCTTATTTGAATCATACTTTTTACTCACCAATTTAAAGGTTTCCCTGAATCCTTCTTCACCTCACTGTCGTTTAACTGCAACCAACAAAATAAACATGAGAAATCTTTTTTTTTACTAAACCTCTAAAATCACAGTGCCATCATGAGGGTAGTGTGGACTTATAAATGTCTGACTTCTTCCTACTAGTTGTAGCTCCATATTCCTCACTACTTGAAAACACAGCTCTCTTGAACCAAGATGAAGTATTTCCATAAAGGGAGTCAGCACTTCATGCTGTCCACAAGTAAGTACAGAGGAACAGGGGACACTGTAGAGAAACTGTGATCTGGGCAAGTTCAGACTCTCTGACACATCAGGAGGTACAAATCTTGTTGAAAATGAGCAATAAAAAGTTCCTAGGGAATTACCTTGCTGTGGATCTTGCTGCTGCAGTGAGTTTGAAAGCCAGCATCCAGCAGGTCCACCTCAGCTCAGCACACTCTGGTTTGTCCATGTAGATAGTATACACCAGTCTGCCAGTTCCATGCTCTGCATTTCCCACTTTCCAGTCACTGAGGCAGGGAGGTTTTGGCTTTTTCATCGACATCTGTCTTCCAGAAGGTTTTCTTAAAGCCCACCTTTACATTTGTTCTGGAGTTATAATGACTTTCCTTCAAACTGCTCCTCCTTCCTGCAGAGTATACCCACACATACATCAGCTGCTGTGACATGTCTATATGTTCCTGTTTTTTCCCTCCCTCTGTTTTTTTTTTAATAATTCCTTTACATTAATCTATCCTTTTAGGAAGAGAAGTCTTATACAGGTAGTTTTTAGGCACAGAGAATGTATTAAAATGCTACATATCCCTCATCTCCACAATTAGCACCCTATTGATGGAAACTTAAAATAAATTGTTTGTTTCCTTCTTTCCCCCATTCCTCAGTATTAACATTTTGGTCAAGAATCATTTTTAGACATTCAGACACTGAAGCAGAAGATGCTGACAGAATTGAAGCAGAGCTTTACATTCAAGATTATCTCAGGTCTCCATCCACAAATCTGATCTGATAAATGCTATTTTTCTGCTTTAGCATATTGCTAGTTTCTTTGTGGCAAGTATAGTGTGAGTATTATCAGAGATATCTTTCTTTCACAGAAATCCATTTCAAATTTCTTGGCATTTCTTTAAAACTTCAAGAGATTTTAGTATAGGCATCAACTCCCAACTGATGTATGTTAACAGAGACCACCATATTAATAGCATGCTGATATTGTAATTCTAAATATGATAAAGAGTATTTAAATAATTATTACGAAGTAATTAAAATGATTAGTCAGTCCTTCTAGGGAGTCATAACAATATCTATAGTACTAATTGCCTGTCTCACATAGCACTGCTTGGTTTACTCTGGTTTTGTGACCCTCCATTCTCTGCCCCAACTCTCCCATGCAGCTGGGAGTGGAGGAGGGGCTGAACCAGAGAGCTCAAATGAGCAAGGATGTGAAGTCCTGACTAACAGAGCAGAGAAGAAGAGCTAACCATCTCTAATTCAACATTAATCCCTTTTTTCCCCAAAACTTTGTTGTTAATGTTATGTTAAAAGGGTTCTGATATGTTTGTATGTTGGACATTTCACAACACCGTGACTGTGTGCAGGCATATTCTCTCCACTGAAGTCGCAGATTTCCATGAAGTGTGCCTGAGTCATTTTTTGTTTGTGGTTAGTGAAGAAATTTAAAATCTTTTGTTAAAGTGTGTAGATGGGGAAATGAAGTATGGAAAAAAAGACTATAAATTTCATGCTGAGCAAAGTATAAACCAAGAGCAGCATATGGACATTTGTTTCTTTCTCCTGTTTCTGCTTCAGTGGTGGTGACATTTTTTTGCAGCTTGGATGAGTAACGCATACATGAAGTATTCTATCATTCCCTGGGAGATTTCCTAACAGTATAAGAGGTTTTCTTCATATATGGCAAAATAACAAAGACTTAACAAAGAAGTGCCCATTTACTTGATTTCCTCATGCCTGCATTAGTCTTCTATATCTCAGGAGTTGAGCAAATTGTTTATGGTGTAGTAGAAGGCATTTCATTAACAGATATTGTGATTTAAGCTTCCTTCATGCCTTGGAAATGCATTCAGCAGCTTTCAGTACAGCTTTAGTACTTCAGGTGAGATGTGGTCTCCTTTGCACTAGTTTTGACTTTGCAGATTTACAAAGGGATGAGAAACAATGGGAGTTGTGATAGTGGTCATCTGACAGTTTCTTCTTTCAAAATAAATCATCCTATGGGCCAGGACTGCAATTAAGATACAGATTGCCACCAGATTTGTTATGCTTTTGTTGCCTTTTCAATTTTTTTCTCATGTATTTATTCTCTACCTCCCTCTTTGGGAGCTCCTCAGGGCACTCACTCAAGGTTATTTTCAAACATTCCTGTATTTTCTTTAAAATCCTGTCCCAATTCCCCTGCATGGGTTTTACAGAGGAGAAAGCACAGCAGCTCAAAGCTTTGATGTTGCATGACTGACAGTCCTACTGATGAGCCTCTGCTTCTCCCAACATGTGTGTGCACAGCTTAGACTTATTGCAGGGGAATTTCCTGCTGGCCTAGTGGAGATAATTGCACCTTCCTGCAGCAGAGGAGACAAGGCAAGGTTGCAACTCAGCAGTTGTGGTGCTCTTGCACAAACAGAACTGCTGTCAGCAGGGGAGGACCTTAAAATGTGATGCCAAACTGCGACCTTGCAAGGCGAGAAAAGCACTTGGCAGGCAGTACATGTTCGATGAAACAATTACATGTTCAATGAATTTATTAAACTGGGTTCTGGTGAATTTAGTCATTCTTTACAGTGATGATCAAAATCATCTCTACAGTCTGACTAACAAGAATGAGAAAACCTCTCTCCAGTGGCTACCAGTTTTTATTCAGACATGGTTATGTCCTCATCTTCTTATAAACATGAAACTTTTGTACTATTCTGAATTCAGAGAGGGTCCTTTCTAGCCTGATAAAAAAAAAATACAGAACTGAACCCTTTTTTTTTTTTTCATTTCTCAGTGAGTGACTATTTTGTGTCTAATCATGTTATAGTCTTATAATTTACTTCAGTGATATTGTTAGTGGCATTTCACATTTTGGTTTTTTTAGGTTTGGGAGTTTAATTATGGACACAGGTATGTTAGAAGATAAATAAAAGTTATTTTTCATAAAGCTGTGGGCCCTCTTTCTGTATTCAGATCTGTCTTTTCTATCAGATCTAGTTCAGATTGCAAACATTTTGAGGTTGAACCATGTTTTTCCTCTGGCTTTATTCAGATCTTAAATTTAATTAGTTTTTATTAAAAAACAACTCGTCTTTCTCTGTAGTTTTTATCATTCACCATCAAGAGATGCTCAGTGGTACTGGAATGCTAAAAGACTTTATGAGTGATAAAAAAACATTGCAAGAAATATAATAGTACAGAAGATCTCAATTTTTTAACAATGTCAGAGAAACAAACTGGTTGGAGAGTCTTACCCGGAGCTCTAAATGTCTGGCCCATGAGTTCACAGTCTGGACCTTCAGTGAATATGGCTTATTTTTCAGTCAGCTGAGCAGCTACCCTTGGGAGAGACAGTAGCAATAAAAAGAGAAATTGGTGGTAAGGTGGATGGATTTGAGCCTATCAAAAAGAAAAAGGACATTATCTACCTGTATAAAGTGTGGTGGAGCTGTCCAGAGGGGGACCAGGAGGTCTGAAGAAGAGACCGGGGAGTGCAGCGTGTGGGGTAGGATGTGGGCAAGAGAAAACTGCTATGGAAAGGGTCAGACCCTAAAAGCCAAAATCAGGATTGACCAGAGAAAGTGAACATGGGGGAGCAGTAACAGAGGAAACAGGGGATTGATGTCAGTATATGAATTCCAGGTCAGACAGGTAAGCTTTACTGAAGGCTGAGGAGTTTTGAGCATGTCTTTCTTCATCATTTTAGGGGTCAAACAACTTTATTCAGTAGTTGTGAAAACCTCTGCTCAGAGTTCTGCAGATAAAAATTAATACAGTGACTTAAAAATTAATCTTTCTGTATATTTCTGGAACAGGTGATGATCTGGGGAAATTCAGTTTTAGATTTGCTATGTTTCTTTCTCAAGTTGCTACAATAATTAAGATATGGTCCTCGTTAAAAATATCAGATCAACAGGACTGCTCAACAAGTACCAGAGATCTATTTCGAATGCAAGTCAATAAACAATAATTGATGTATTGTCAGTAACCAGTAAGAATTACTAATATAGTCACTTAGCAAGACTTGCTGAATGAAAAACTTATTGCCAGAATGCTGCATTTCTCAGCTTTTATGCTAATTAAATGTATTAGTTATCTAGAGTTCTGTCTTTAAAACCTGCAGAGAGTCACAGCATGCCTCTTCATTTGAGATGCTGCGGAATTTTCCCCCAGTGGTGCTCCTTCAACTCTCTTCTGCAAATCTCCTCAGCCACAGAAATGCTCTAGAGATTCACCCCCGGGCAAACACATGCACTTACATATGTAAAGAGAGTTAACACTAATTAAAGTACCAGCTTATTTCCCTGAGTCCCAGAGCACCTATACTGCTGAAACTAAGAATTATGAGCGTATACTTAAGGAAGTACATTTCCAGCAAACAGTCTTTTATCCTATCAGTATTGTTTAATATTTGCTTTTGGAAGACATAGTGTCTAAAAGGAATAGTCTATGAGACCTCTGAGAAATGGAATTATTAAGTCTTAGTTGTATAGATTTTTGAAGGTGTGCATCATACCATTGTAACTTTTCAGTTAATGGGTTCAGTCTTTGCCTGCTTTTCCCTTCTATGAAATACTTGGTTACCAGTTTCCTTATATCATACAAGACGTTATCTTGCTGAGATGAAATGTGGCTCCAGTTGTACAAAAGCAGCTCTGTGTGTCAGTGCCAGGTTCCCTGAATGCCACAAACAGCTGAGCTTGTGAAGGCCACCTGTCTGGAGGGAAGCAAGGAACCCCTGGGCTGCTTCCTCTAAACCTCACACAGATAAAAGGCAATACAGAGCCTCAGAAGCTTTCATGCTGCAAATGAGGAGGATGTTTTATTCGATGGCAGAAACTAAAATAATTCTGGAGTGTGCAAGGTGTTTTAACTTTGGCACAATTAATCATGTATGAAGGATCGCGTTGTTCATGGTGTGAGATGACGTCAAATAAGACAATGAGCGCCAGAAGCGTGACTCCTGCCAGAGGCTTAAACTCCTGCCTGTGCCTCTGTGATAACACTTTACAATAATTTGACTTGAGAATATCCCCAGTTGTTTTCATAATTCCACATGGCATGCAAAATTTTTCTTATGTTTTTAAAAACTTAGTCCACAGTTCGCCAAGATCTAAATTCAGGAGTCTATACTTTTTTAGTTGTCTGTCCAAACAAGTGGATACCTAGTCAACACAGCTAATAATCTATATAGCTGTTCAGCTCATCTAAAAATAGACAGTCATCTGAAATGCTTTTACACTCCAGTGACCATGGTGTTTATGTATCCATTAACTATAAATGAGTATATAAATGCCTAACTCACAATAGAACCTAATGCAAGTGTCTTAACCTGAGAGCAAGATCCCACCTCTATTTTCACTTGAAGAAATAGCAAGAATAATCCTTACAATCATTTCAGTGCAAGTAGTTACTGTAACAGCCATTTCTCTGCACAGAGTCTGGTTTAAACATACCTTCACCCCTACTATATTCTTGCCTAGTAATCTTAACCAGGATGTTAGCGCTACAGTCTGTATATTGCCAATACATATTTCCTTATGCAGATTCGTCAAGAGAGGTTGGAATATTTGTCTGTTTGATTTCAAGCAAAAAGCAGTAAGTTATTGACATCTCTTAGAATAGGGAGACTTCTTAAAAGAGTAGTGTACTGAAATAGGAGTTGTGATTTGAGTCAAATATAGCCTGTCATGTCTCATCTATCCTAAATAGCAATCTCCAGCAACGCACATATTTATTGCTCTGTGAGTTTGTTTGCAAACGTTCATCCTTAAAAGCACTCAAAGTTGTTCTTACATGTAGTTTATTACAGCCCTTTCCAGGATGGGTGAAGCTTGACATAAAAGATTGTCATGGGACAAGCTACCGGCATTTCAGGTAGTGGCAGATCAGTTTTTTAATAGGTTGCCAAATATAGTTTTCTTTTCAAGCATAGACTCTACACCTCCCATCCTGGTCTACTGAAGCTTTTACATACATTAAATGTGTAAGACAACCCAGAAGGGGAAGCATAGGCAGGACACCAAAACTTACTTAACTGTGGAACATAGCTTCCTCTTGGTTATATGTCCTGGTTATGTATCTTACAGGATATGGGGTGGCAAATTTGAGGAATAAATGCTCAAATACTATACCTATGTCATGAGCACAAGCTAGCAGGAGATGATGACAGTGGTGAGGATGATGGCAAATGTGACATTTATGCTACATTTGGGTTTCAGATCAGAGTGAACAACACAGCCTGTCATGGCTTTCCTGCTTGCTGGTCTGCAGCCCTTCTTGAGGCTTGTCACCTTCCTTGGCCTGCACGTGAAGTCCACCGTACTGTACCCTACTTTATTTACCAATCATGTTGGCTGTAATTAGCTGCACTATACTATGGATGGAGGAAATATCTGTTGAATAATGTGATATTATTGTGGAAGCTGTTGTTCTAACACGTGATACATGAACTTTCAGGGTTTAAAGTAAATTTTGGGGATATTATACAGTAATTACAGACTACAAACAGTGGCTGACAAGCACACCTGTGTATTTGGAATTCTGTATATTTTCTTCTTGAATTTGTCTGATAAGCTGAGAAAACTATTGGAGCTGTGATACATCTGAATGGATTTATCCCATATTTTATGCCGTGAAAAACAAAGGGTCAGCTATATGCATTTCAGATATTACAAAACACCACACTTAAAATGCTAGCTTTTTACAACAGATAAAGCCAAATGTGCTTATCAGTAAGAATGCTTTCTGAATTTGTCTTTAGGCAGAGGGCAAATGTCACCTATTTATTCTCTCATTTAGTTTCATACATGGATTTCTTCCCATGAAAATTGGAAGAGGGCCTATGCCTTTTACTGTAAGGACACTGATAGACTTGTAATTTCTGGCAGAGTGCACAGAGAGTACATTATCCCCTTATTCCTAGTCAAAAGCTCTCTACATGGTATCATGGAAGGAAGCATCCCCATTGCAATGTATATGCTTTCCTGCTGGACCAGATAATTCTTTCCAAATGCCACACTCCAGTTAGCACCTAATGAGTCATGCACTTGCTGTGGTTATCAGAGGTTTCACCTGTTCCTGAAAGCTGATTCACACATAGTGCATGACCCTTGTACTCGTACACACAGAAGGCCTCAGTTATATTTGACTCTACAACACAGAAAAGAATAGCGTCATCAGCTCGGAGATTATCAACAAATTAGTGCTACATGGTGATTCCGCAGGGCTCCTTCACATGATCTGAGAAAGAGTTTTATTAAAAATGTGGTGGTATTTTGCTGTCATCACAGTGTTGACAGTTGTTCAAGGCTCCCCTCAGAGCTACACAGAAGTCCAAAGTCTGTACTCACGTCTAGTGTTAACTCTAGAAAACAGTTCTAGCAAAGGAAATATTGCATTTGTCATTACTTTGAGTCCTTTAGGCAAAATGAAAACTAACCATTGGATTGCCTGCAAGGTCCTTGTGCTGTTAAATGTTTGCTTGAAAGAGAACCATTGTGTCTGGAAGACAAATTCTGGATAATGTACTCTGGGCTTGCTTACGTAAAAGCTCAGTTTATAAGGCTGCAGTGGTCCTGTCCAGTTCCAGTTTCTGAGACATTATACATAGCAGCACAGAGGAGACAAAGTACAGGTTCACATTCTCATTTGGACAAATCTTTCTAGGTTTTATAACATTTAAGAATTGTTGCCTATTTTTCTTACTATTGCACGATATAATTGCTGGTGGTAAAGTAATTTTGGATCTTCAGGGAGAACGACATAATGAAATAGTCTGTGATAATGTTTTTATTTTAATTTAGCATCTATGCAAATTTGGGAGCTGAACCTAGACAAAGAAGACTTTTGTCTGGTTACATAGACCCAGAAATACGAAAGTTTAGGTATAGGATTCCTGTATTTTAAAAAGGTAATTTTCTTTAACCTGGGATAACAGTATCTACTACCACTATTTATCCGATCTAAAACTGACAGTGTTTCCAAAGCCCACTGGCCATCCAGACTCATGTAGATATCATTACTGCCACCTATTGCTACAAGTGGAGAATTGAAGATATTTTCATAATTTTGTATTTCCAAATGTAGATAAAATTGGAAAATAACAAGCTTGTTCCAGTTAAGGCATTTGTAAATAAACATGTTTTGGTGCCTTCTTTGACAGCTTTATTTTCAGAGCTATATAAAATTGGCTAGTACAAGAGCTAAAAAAATCCAGCATTGTCATGGACACTTGGTAAAAAATAGTACCAAACTAGAAAGGAACCCCAGGCACCAGAGTACTCAGCATCACAGTAACTTGCTTTGTATATCTAGGCACTACAATCCCAAGCCTTGGTCCAGGTGTCCAGATACCCTTTAAAGACACATAGGAAGAGGAAGGGTCCTCAGAGGCCTTCATTACTGGGAGTTTTTTCACTTGTCATAATTATTACAGCAGTTATATCTTCCATACAGACTAGAAAATGGTCTTGTTGCCACATAGAAAGAAAAGGCTCAGAAGTGTGATAATGGGTTGGATGACAGCGTTCTGATTAGGATCATATGAATGCATGCTACCAGATAAAGAGCTGGAAGCACTTATGGATTTTTTGTTTCTGCATTAAAGCTTCAGGAATAGGAATTGCAAAAAAAACCAGATTTCAAACAGAATAGAAGATTTTAAATATAAAGATACAATAAAAAGACTTCTTTTTCCAAGGCCTACTGACTTGTTGAGTATGTCTGGTTCATGAATTCTGCATCACAGATTGTATAATAACAAAATTATGCCTTTCTGATTCATGATAAATATATTATTTTAGATTGCATGTATAGAATCTTGTAAAAGGTGTTTCAATTTTATGGAATGATTTTCAGATCCTAAAATCTTGACTCTTTTTTTTTTTCCCACACAGAATTCTGTAGAGTTCTATTGCTTTCTAGATTTAGAATTTGCCTTAATGAGTACTGTGAGAGTTGACCATCTAATTAAAATGTCATAAAGCTATTAAAATACTGTACTAAAACTAGATTACCTCTCAAGTTGTAATGTTTGTTAGCCCTAATATTTCTTGCAGGAGAGAGTTAATTTTTCTAAGACATCTGACAGCTATCTGTCCACATACAAATACTGATTTGAAAAAAAATCTACTGGAAGTTGATGACTATGAAACTGTATCTGCTATATGACTGCAAAACTACAAATGTGGCTCTATGCCTTATTTGAAGTCTACAATTCAGATTTGGCAAGTTTTTTGTTTTGTTTTGGGTTTTTTGTTTGTTTGGTTTTGGCATTTTTTTTGTTTGGGGTTTTTTGTTTGTTTTAATGAAGCCGAGGCTGACTAAGTAACTTCCCCTGGACAGAACATAGACCAATTATTATATGAGACTAGAACAGAACGCTGGAAGTTGTTGATGCCCTTTGACATTGCAAGTCCTCTGTGCATAAGAGGCTCCAGAAAGTGCAAAGAATGACTGGGCTGATTGAATGGATTATTGTACCCTCTGCTTCTCAGAAAATAAATTTATGCACAGACATCCTTGCACAAAATAGAAGTTTATTTTGTTTTCAAGCAGAACCAGTGGGCCTCAGCTGTGCTACAATTTTCTCCTTACTCGAGAGATAAATAGCTAAAAAAGGTGCATCCTTTTATTTTATTGCTATAAATAGAACAGCAAAAGCCATGCAACAATAAATTGCCTGTGTAACTTTTCTCTGGTTCTGAGTGAATTAGCCCAAGCTTAAATATGTGAAGATCAGGACCAATACTTTAGTCTTTCATCATCTCAATCACTTGTTTCTGCAATTGCTGTCCACACCTGTAGCAAGTGGCTTTTATTAACAGATACTGTTTCATCATTCCTGTTTTAGTCAAAGAACATGAACTTTGAAAGCCTATTTCTGAACTTAGTTATCCTGCTGGCTTGGGTGTCAGATATGGTACCTGGTGGAAACACACTCAGTGTCATACAAACAAGCATCCACAAGATGTTATTTTTCTTTACAGATCTCTCATTATCTAATACCACATCTTCTCAGCTAATTTCCAATTTTACTGAATTCTTTAAATTTCGAAATTATAGTGATGCACAGGGTCACATCTTGTCATAACATTCATTTGAGCAGAAACAGAAGGCTCAAGTTCTTTTTATGAAAGGACAGTAAGTGGCTGCAATTACTGGTGAGATCTGAGTGAGTGGTTTTGAACAAGTAATCAGAGGTTTGGAGCAGTTAAAGTCTTTCATTCTCATTTATCTAATAGTAAATAACAGTAAAGAACTCCGAGATTCTTACTATGACCTTTTTAATACCATTAAACAGTTATTGAAACTAGGAAGGATGTTTGTTGGGAACAAAATACTAAAAATGTAAATGAGTGATAAGGTGTTGATAAAAGGAATAAAGGATTCATCAGACTTCATTAAGGCTATTCCTTGAGCAAGCCCTCTTGCTAGGAATTCCACACAGTTCAGCTCTGGAGGATACCTCATTTCTGTGCTGACTTATGGAAGCAAAACACCTCTGAAAAAATACTGTCTTGGCTGTAGAATGGCCAATACATATTAACCTTTCCTTTATACAAAGCTTCAAAAAATTCAGTTAATGAAAACCTCACTATGTACACATTCACTTTCTTTATGAACTGCACACCTTGGACATATGTATTATTTGTGAATGTAATATCAAATAGGAAGGAAATAAGGTCCTTATCTGTGAAAATCAGAATTTGTTCACATTTCTTTCCATAACTGGGAGAAACCCCTTTATAACCCCTTTATATTATATGGTTCACTTTAGGGCTCTGATACAGTGAACTCTCATGTGAACTCGAATAATCCATAGCTGCAGCTTATATTTCCCAACTCATTGCCATTTTTATGGCTGTTAAGAACTGTTATACAGCTAATATTAATCTTAATGAAAATTATCCAGAACTACTCATGTCAGATTAGCTTATTGTTATACAGCACGTATATGTTTGTTATTTGATATGAAACATTGGTGTGACTAACTAAATATAAAAAAATAAACTTACATAAAATAAAACATTCTGGTCAGATATATTCTGTAGTATATAAAAGAGTTTTGAGCAAAGAATTGAGAATAATTTAATATTTGAGAGAATCAGCTACTCAGTAGGCTGAGGTTATTGGAATTATCCCTGCATGACCTCACATTGCTGTCTAGAAGTTTTGGGGGTTTTTTAAGGGTAGCAACTGTCTCCCAGACTTTAGTCAACACACACTTCTCATCTTCATATAGCATTCTCTGTATCCAAGAGCAAAAGCAATGGTGTCTTTCAGTCATGATGGCTGGGAGTAATTTGACAAGAGAAAGCAAAGAGGATCATGAAGGTCACTGCAGGTTAAAAACTAATTAATGTGTCTTTCTGTGATCTTAACACAATTTTTATCTCCACTTCAAAACAGTAACTTCAGTTGCCTATTCCTACATAAGGAAAAAAATATTAACATAAGAGATAAGCTGCATATTTAAGAAAAAAATCTGTAAACTCAATATTTCAAGGTTTATCCTACGTAACATACAGTTAGATTGTCAGCACTAGAAGTGTATGAGAAAACCTTCATTACAGCTGAAGCCATGTAATCCTCCCACTGACTTTAAGGGCCTTTGTCTGAATCTTGTTTGTTTTGTGTCCTTATGAGTATTCAAAATCGATCTAATTTAATTTCTCTGTTGGATGTTTTGAAATTATCTTTGAGAAAAAAAGCAACCAAAAACCCTTAGTGTTCTGCAAGGACATAGGTTGCCTTAACTGTCAGTCACTGAATTTTCCAAGAAATACATGTAAATACAGGCTCACCACAGCCAGACTGAGACAAACGTCTTGTTTTATTGTCCATGGGCTCTAGGCATCATCACTGCCCCTGGAGGAGATTGGCTATGGGCTGCAGTGCTCGATGTGGGTTATGAGAAGTTGCTGCTCATGCCCTGAAGGATGGAGAAAGCCCTCTTTGCTCCCTGTAGAATTTGTCTAAACATAAACCGTCATAGGCAAAACTCACTTTGGAAGGAACCTCAGGAGGTCTCCAGTCCAAGCTTTTGCTTAAAGCAAGATTAGATGTGACACCAGACCAGGCTACCCAGGCATTTATGTAGTCTTGTCTTGAAAAACTCCAGGGATTGCGACCACACAACCTGTCTGGGCAGCCTGATCCTCTTTTTGTCTGTCCCCACAGTGAAACTTTTCCTTTATGTCCAGTCTGAACTCCCTTTTTGCAACTCACACCTATTGTTCATATGCTAGATTCTGTCCTTTGAATGAAAGTTAGTATGTGTCTTCTGTCTACTCAAATAAAAACAGGCAAGAACTGCTTTTAAAAATCTAAGACTTCATTTCAGAACTAAATCCGCTCTGTAATTTGCCTTTGGTTAATGAACTGCTGAAGCCTCAGTGGTCCTTGTTCTGAGAAAACCAATCATCATTAAAAAGTGGAAATACTCCCTTTTAAGTCATGCTGGTAAAACTGCTGTCAGCTGAAATGCTCATAGATATTACAGTGGGATTTTAGAAGCTCAAGAGAATGGAAATGTGATAATACATTAGATTCTGGTCTGAGCAAGCCAGGCAAAGACTGAAATCTGTCAGACATAAAGTTGAAATAATGTACTTTGGATTTTTGCTGATACCAGATAAATGGCTAGGCATTATTACATATGTAAATTCAGACCTCATATAGAACTGTTATAGCTGAAATATTCCCTCTGATAATATTAAAAAACTGTTTGAGCTGGCAAAACCAGCTGTCCCTG
Source organism: Sclerurus mexicanus (assembly GCA_013396755.1). Classification (NCBI taxonomy): domain Eukaryota; kingdom Metazoa; phylum Chordata; class Aves; order Passeriformes; family Furnariidae; genus Sclerurus; species Sclerurus mexicanus. The sequence continues at coordinate 1,037,843 of VWZF01001198.1, forward strand.
TGTTAGAAAAACTTGAAATCTTTGGTAAAATGAGAAAGTGCAGGGAAAAGCAAAAAAAAAGTACAAATCTAAACATGGCAGAAACCAAGCCTGTGGTGTTTATAAATTTTCCACAAAATTTATAAACAGATAAAACAGATGGACAGTGATAGTTTTTCAGTTCTCAAAGGTTTAAGGGAAAGCATAGATCTTGTGTTTCGTGTTATTGTGGATGTGTTTCATAAAGGTGAAGGGAGGACAGTGTCTGTATTTGCCTTAGAAGTGCTTTCCTAAATCAATTAGATTAATCTTTGCTGGAGGAACTCTAGCTGGTTGTTCTGTTATTCACACCAATGGCTAAATCTTTGTTTAAGCCTCTGAAGCATTTTTATGCAATTATGTCTTGTAGTAATCAACTTGAGTTTAATTCCCCATTGTATAAATAAAACCCTGTTTGTTTTGTTCACTTTGGTTTTATGGAATATGAATCCACATTCGCATTCCAAAAGCAAATAGAAAAGTTTTACTATTTGGTTACTATTTATTATTTGCTGTATCACATCTTACAGATCTCTTCTGTTAACTAAGCAACCTAATATATTTGTTCTTTAGTCACAAGTAGTTTTTTTATTTAGCCTTCCCCAGGTCTTTTTCTTTTTGACTGTTTTCTTTCAAATGCTAAGAAATCATGGAATCTGAAGGACCTACCTCTGTTTTAAATTACAGCATAAGACCTTTTTTTACCACCTACTTAGAATTAGTTGTTAGCAGCATGAGGTGGCAGCCAATTAGTATTTTTCCTTGAGAAAATCGGACAGTTCATGGTTGACTTCAGCAGCGATGCTCCCTTCATATCTAGATGGATGTTTCAAGTCCAGTGGGTAAAAACAGAGACAAAAAGTTACAGTGTCCTGATTGATACACAGTAGTACACATGAAACTTTTTTTGAGACTCTTCTGAATTTCAAACTTCAGAGCAAATGGAATCATCACATGTTTTTCAGCCTTATTTTCTATAACTAAATGACCTACATAAATGACACAAAATTGTGACCTTGGGAAGATTATACATGGCTGTTAATCCAGATGAGCAATTCAGATTCTCCCCTTCTGAGGTATATATATAATTTCTGCCATTTTATCTGACACTGGCAATATAATCATCTAGATTTGCTCATTCCTACTGAGATTTCCCAGTGTCCTTCAGGTGATATAATCCTTATTCTTTTGCCACTTACATGGCTAATAAATATTGTTATGCCTCTCCAGTGCTGAACTGCAGGGCATTTCAATTTTAACCTCATTTCATGCTGAATATGGGCTATTTATTCCCACTATTTTCTTCATGAGCATTCAAACCCCGTGACAGAATTTAACTTAACATGGAAGATCTGACTAGCTTCCAACTGCTATGGAGTATATCAAAGACTCACTAAATTCCACATATATAGTTTTCTTACAGGTCTCTTCAAATTTTCATGAACTTCCTTGTAGCCAAAAGGAAGGGCAATAAGTATGATGTACTTTGAACTTGGATACATTATTTTTCATAGACTCACACTAATCCAGGGTGGAAGGGAACTCCAGAGGCCTCTAGTCTAATGTTCTGCCCAAAGCACAGTCAGCCTTCAGATCAGACCAGGTTGCCTGGGGTTTATCCAGTCAGGTCTTGAAAATTAACAAGAATGAAGACTGCATGACTTTTTCACTTCTTGACTTAGAAATCTACTTCTACTTCACTTAATAACACCAGAAAGCAACACTGATAGAAGAGGTAACTAAAACTACAGAATCTTGAACCCATGTCCTTTATTATCATTGTGAACCTTTTCAGGGACGACACCCTGACTGGCATATGCAGTGAACATGAGTTGAACCACTCCATGCAGAGAGAATATCTTCAAGCATGGGATGCTCATTCAGCCTAGATATTACAGAAGATAAAAGTAGGTTATTAATCACTCTTTCCAACTTGGAAATTATATGCAGCACCTTTTACTGTACTTTCATCCTTCAGGCAAATCAACAAGCGGCAATTAAATTGTGGGGTTTTTCCAATTTTTATCTCAATTGTCCAAGAAACCTCTGGCCAACAGTTATATTAGTTATGCCTGGTCCTGTCACTGAGCTAAGACGTTTGGAGGTTTCTCTACTCTCGTTTCTATGTTGCTCTGATTTTTCCACATATTAAAAAAGTTGGAGTAGCACTGAGAAAGTAGTAGACTGAGTAGATTGAGAAAGTTGTGTTTATGAAATCATTGCCAAGGATTCTGCCATAGCTCTGTTGGTCATTGCTTGGTGAATGGTCAGAGAACAGCCCAGCACTCTCCTGAATCCAGACTGTGAGTTTGCTCTTTGCAAAACTCCTTCAGTTTCTCTTATGAGCTGGTTCAAGGTACTTGGATTATGAAATAAGTGTTACAATTAATTCTCTTAGCTAGGGATATGCCTAACAGGAAACCCCAGAAGTTAAGGTGCTGAATTTCACACCTTGTTGTTTGAACATGCTTGCTAAGGGGAAATTTTTTCTGAAAACTTGTGTAATCAAAACAGAATTTCACTTATGCAATATGTCTGAATTTAAATTGCTTCACTAGAGAGTTTTTACCTTTTAACTCCACTTTTCTTCTATAAACAGTGTTTTTACTACTTAAATTAGTTTTTCTAGAGTATTTAGCTAGAGGAACTAAATATAACAGGTGCCGGAAGCCCTCAGTTCTGAATATATCCAGTAATTTGCAATGCCCCTGGGCCTGCCACGTCTTCCCCTTGACCATGTTGAACCATCCCTGCCCTGTACCTAGCTGGCCTCAGTGAGTGCAAGGGCAGAGCAGTGCCCTTGCTCCTCTGCAGTCTTTGGAGCTTTCAGCAAGCTGCCTCTGGAGAGCAGAGCTTTTAGTGTATGCTGTGAACTGGGGACAAGCACACTACAGTGCTGCTGGAAACACTCTTCACTTTGACCCTGTGCTTTTCTTTCTCGCCTGCCATATGAATCTATGCATCATGCACGTCTTCAGGCACCTGATCCTGGAACAGCAGGATATTACTTGAGACACATTTACCTTCTCTCAAGTTAGCCCATGACTTTTACCTGCTGGAAAAGCAGTTTAAAAGACACTGTTTTGAGATCTGAAGCGTGGTTATTAGTCCATCAGGTTGCCCCAGGGACTAAGGGGTTGGGCTCCTGTGTACAAGGTGATACACCCTGGGCTATCTGCCCCCAGCTAAAGTCTTGCCTCTGAGCAAAATGAGCAAAGCCAACAGAGCCCACGGTGGGGAACATCCCTCAGGTAGGAAAGGCTTTATGGTCTGTGCACATCTGTATCAAGTATCAGCCACTGCCTGAATTAGTCATGGAAAGATAAGCACAGATCTAATTTTACCACTCAATTTTCTGAACATTACAGACACAAACTGCATGAAGAATATATTTGATGATACATACAGCTGTCAAGTGGATTTGTCAGTGTCTTTTCTGGTGGCCATAAAAATGTATTGTCTATTTAATGATGCAACACCATAGCAGATATTCAAATTGTTTGAACTCATCTTAAAAAAAAAGATAGAAAAGGCACAGACTTGTAACGAGCAATCCCTGTGTGCTGTATTGTTATAGCAGTAGCTTGTAAAGCTGAATTTTTCCTTTTGATCAGTTTTATTCTCAGTGAAGTACTAGTGATTGTATAATTCCAATTTTCAATTTTCTTTAAGTGGGAGAAGGAGTTTGGAGTGATGTTGAACGTATCACTGCTTTTAGGAAGCCACAGAAAGGCCCTAATGTATTTGTGCCTTTTACCCATGTGAGAAGTGCAGAGTCCGTTTGTGCTTGTTAAAATTTGTGAAGACAAAGTCTAAAATATTTAATTCAACTATCGAAACCATGACATGCTTACTTCCATTGAAAGTCATTGCTGTATTTTCAAGTCATGGATCAGTCATAAAGACTATTCAACATGAAATCACAATTCCAACCCTTATCAGAAACAGTAATCAAAAACCAGAGATCATTTTGTCACTAGCAAATATATTTGACACCATCTGAACAGTAACTCTTCTAAAAACTGTCTCATCAATTGAGAGGTTAGATATAACATTGCATATAAAAATATACAGAATTTCCTATGATAATTCAACCAAGGAGAAGTCTTATAAACAAAGATATTTATTCCTGTAGTCTGCCTGTAACTCACAACTTCACCTATATGAAATCATGGAAGGAAAGGCTTTGAATAAGATAAATGATATTCCAAGTGACTACAGGGGACAGGAGAGACAAGTCAGAGTTTGGAAGGTTTTGGGTGTAATAGGCTCTAGGACAAATGTTCCCTATTACACATAACTAGAACTGCTGCTGAACTAGAACAGTTATATGTAGCCTGTAAATTGCGCAAAAGAAATACATTACTTCACACTGAAATATTGGTATAATTTTAAATTGCCATTACAGATGGTAATTCATAGTGAAATCCTTTTCTTTACATGGACACACATGCATCTACATTATTTCCAAATGTGCAGAGAGGATTATTTAAACTAATTTCTTATTTATCCCATGTTTCCCCAGCTTCTGCTACAAAAATTGTAAACATAATCTTGGTGTGCTTCACACTTTCATGATTCTCAAGAAGGGCTAGAAAGTGTGGAATCCACAATGCTAAGGAAGGTGTAAGTTTCCTTCTTCTGTCAATAAAGATGTGGAGTTTGGGTGATGACTGAGCTCATATCATGCAAGCAGTATACATAATTGTTATTGCTATCTTAGCCCTGTATGATGCTTACCTGAGAAGTCTTTCTGTAAATAAAAAAAAAATAAAAAAATAATAAAAAAAAAGGTGTGTTGGTGTAACCATTTCTTTTTGCAACATTTTCCTTTTTTCTTTATTCCATTTATGGGCATACTGGGAAAAAGTTTTCCTAGGAAATGTTTAAATTGGAACAATTAACCAATCAAGTCATAAGTCATCCCTTGGCTTGTTTATGCTGCCTTACCTTGTGTGGAAAATTCAGCCCAAGGAGCAAACGTTTTGCTCAGGCTGCATTGATGCCTCTCCCACTTGGTCAATGCCACACCAAGAACAGAGTTTCAAAACTGCATGAAGTGCCAGCTGCCAGGGACAAGGCAGTGCCACACAACACTGCCACATCACGCTCACCAGGGACCAATCTAGCTGGCAAAACAGAGAGGTGAATTTCCCCAAGAACATGTTCACACCAATGGCAATAATGCTGGACCAGGAAAGAGAGTGGGAATGCCTGACAGTGGTGGGGAACAGTTTTCTCCATCCCTTCTGACAGCAGTATGAACTTAGGTCAATGGAAAAGGATCCTGACAGTGAAACTCTAGGGCAATGGCCTTCTCTTATGCCAAGAATGGCATTGTTGAGCTGATGCTTCAGCCCATCATAATCTCTATCTTCCCTTATCCCAGGCCCTTTTCCCAGCATAGTACTTGCTGTTACAGACAGCCAAGTAGGGATTCAGGGGCTAAAGGAGAGCTGCTAGAGGGACTCAATTAGCACAAGAAAACTCGCGGGACTCTGCAGTGTGTGTGTGACCATGCATGTGAGCATGGCAGATTAGCAGGGTCTGGCAGACAGGGTAAACCACCAGTGTTTCCAATTAAATGATTTCTGTCTAATGTGGAGTCCCTGAAGCAATCAGGCACCTCCTAGATGCAAATCTTCCATCTCATCGTTCCTGCTGCTATAAAGAATAAAGTACATAATCTTGAAAACCAAACCCATGTCAATGCTAACCATATGAAAACAAAATAAGTGAAAACCTAGAAAGTCTTTTTAGTATGCATGTTTTCTCAGAGAAATAAAAAGATGCAGACAAAAATCATTTGCCTTTAGGTTTTATATGGTTTTCATTGTTTTTTTAATGATTTAAATGACTTAGCCCTCATACCCAGGTGGGGGAAACCGAAACTGCAGGTTTTCTTTGAGTATGATTTGTAATGCATTCCTTTCCTTATTTTCCAGGGACATCAAACCTGACAACATACTATTGGATGAACATGGTAAGTGAATATTGATTGCTTTCTCTCAGACTGTCTAATTCTTGAGATCTCAGTGGCATGTTCATGCTTTGTAAATCTGCCTCCGATGTTGAATTCCTACCTAAATCTGGACTTTCTCTGCAAAGTCCCTAAGAACACCTTGTGGATTTCTTAATTTTCCCTCCTATTGGAAAAAGAATGTGCAGATCCAAGACTTTTGAGCTCTGAAAACAAAGGAATTTAATGGGAATTAAGATCACCAGGGACACTTGATAAAAAAGATGTTAATATTTTATTAACAGGATTTCTGCGCACCATGATCTCTTTTTGGGTGCCTTCCAGTAGATCAGTACCACACACTTTATTTTCTCTTTCAGAACTTCTGAAGAGCTAAGAAATTTCATATAGCAAATTATTTCTGAAATTTAGATATGGATTTTGGAAATATGCTTCTAAATCTGTGAATTTTTTATGTAGTTCTGACTTAAACAGAATGAAAAACGACTAGACAACATAAACAATTTTGAAATTTTAGTGCAGATTCCATGTTCTCAAACATAGAAGGCATGGTATGAAAAAAACTCATCTATAGTCCCTCTAAGAAGCATTTAACTTCAACCACATGTATCCTCTTGCAACTGTTGATAGGAAAAACATAAGAAAATGCAGGTAAAGAGGGCATTAACCTTTCATCAATTACAGCAGAAACACGTACAGGAAACCGACTAAATGGAAAAGGGAGATGTGTGTTTGTTACTGTGGGGAAGTCCTGTGATTTGTTCACTTCAGAAATTGATTAAAAGCAGATAATTTCTGGGAAAATATAATCTTGAAATTATGCCAGTGATAGCGTTAGGTTTCAAAATCTGTTGCAGAGCTGCTGGGTGCACAAGTTTAAATTGATTAAAGAGGTAACATTGTGCAAGTTTGTCCCTGGGAACATGCAGACCTGCAGGCAAGTGGTGAAACAACATGCAGACATGCAGATAGGTCTTGGTCAGCAGAACTGATCAGCTCATGGATTCAAACAGGTTCAAAGACCTGGTATGTGGTTGGGAGAAGGAATTCTCTGAACCCAGGAAAGGGTCTACACACACACTTCAACTCACAAAATGAGGGTATACCAGTAGGACAGGTATCTGTACCATGCTCATTACCACAGCTTACTTTATAGGTAACTGAAACACGTAGAGATGTTTTAGATCATCATTTTGGATGTCGTCTTCACTATACACTAGTACTCATTTCTCTTTGGTGACTAATACCTAGAAGCTTTGACTTAAGATATAGATATGCACCTTACAGATGTATATTTTGCAAGAAGAATGCTATCCTTGGAGTGCCTAAAAGTTCTGATCAAGCTGCAGTATAGTAACATTGTTTTTATGAAATAAAATGCAAATTTTTCAGTAAGTGGAAAAATATGCTCAATATGCACCAGAAATATGTTAGGCTGCAGACGAAGCATAACAAATTCACCTAATGAGTCTACCCAGGTGCACAGGAAGGAACTTTGTTTTAGCCTGTGGCCTCTAAGATGGCATGAGTTTCCTATACTCTAAACTTTACCCCTAGGTCTTTCTTACAGTTCATTAACAAATCATGCTCACACAAAGTATCATGGAATTGGATATGCACAACATTTCTGAGTGAGACTTTGTCTCCGTGGGTTAGATTTCTTTGGCCTCACTGAAGAATCCTAGTCTGGTTGAAGTCAAAATGTAGGTTATGCCATTCACATTGCCTTACATCTTCAAGTAGTTAAACTGATTGACTTTCATAACACATACCAATAATATATATTACAGATATTTCTGCTCATTAAAACTAGTTTCACTACAGATAAAACTAGTTTTATCTGTATGGCTTAGGGAACATACCTCAGTAGAAGTAGTGAAAAAAAGTAGCAAAAACAGGAGATTTTTCTTAACCCTTAAAAATGATCGATTTAATTTACAAATTTAAAAAACCCCAAAACATAAAAACATATAAAATATATTCAAAGACGTTCTGGCAGAGGAAGTCTGATATTTCCCGTGTACTTTTTGACAAAGCCATATCTCAGCACTGCTGTACATAGGTTCTGATACACCCGTGGAAATAAATGTTTGATGATCATGAAAAGCGTAATGCTACAGGAGAATGGGATAATCAGCTGCATAAAACAGTATTTAGTCCCTGCCAGAGGATGATTACATGGTCTCCTGGAGAGATTCACCATCCCACCTCTGAGGAGAGAAAGTAGGGACAGTTTCAGTGTTCACTCTCTGAACCGGAATCAAACCTCTCCAGGGAAATGAATGTTGTTCATACAGCTCTTTTGTTACATTTCCTTCTCAGCTTTCCCAGAAAGCTATGACTAACACCAATCTCTAAATTTAGTAGTAGTGCTCTGTTCTGCTAGCATACATCTAAAACACAATTATTCCAGTGACAGCTGAAGGGACTACCTTGTGTTTCAGGAGAGCTATTACTATTGTATTGTACAGAGAAAAGCATTGTAGAATTCTCCTAATGACACTATTCTGCTTCCTCTACTATTCCTTTCATTTTAATGGTTTAGAACAATATAACTGAAATGACAGGATTTAGAACTGGAATTTGTAAGTCTGGTCCATGTTGTATTTTTTTTCTGAAATATTGAAGAAATTAAAGATGTCTTTAAAACTTTCCATGATCTATTAACTATGATGTTTAAGGAGACGCAGAATTTCCTAAATGCAGCAAAAGAAGCAGTGGCAAATAGAATAGTACATTGACTTTTTTTCAGAGATGATAACACTAATTCTATAGCTATTTGCTAGCACCATTGAAATTAACATTACTGGTTGTTCTGAAGAAATTAAGAGGCTCTACTTTTTCATCCAGGCTTTGCATTGTACAGTGACCATACCATTATTAAAACCTGCTTACAGGAAACCTGCAAGGGTTTCATTTCCTCTCAGTCAATTTTCCATTACATCATTTCATAAGAGGGAGCAAGATCCCTGCTTGATTTACTGAGGAAGGATTCCCTGTAGGTCAGATCCAAGACCTTGGCCAGCATTTTGTCACAGCTGGTGGTAAGAGTGGATGCTATTCATGGAACATGCCTTTTGCCATTTAGTCATCAAATATTTCAGGGTTTCCTATCACCCACAATTTTTGCTGTAGGATATTAGTGCATCTCTGTATATTCCCTTTAGAATGTGGATAGATCTTTCTAATGACCTTGTTTACTGCCTCTTTGAAGCTGCAGCTGATATTGGCTTCTACAAGCTCCTGAAGCAGCAAATTGTAGATCACCATCCTTCATGAAGGGAAAGTGTTTTCTTTAATGCGTTCTGAAACATTCTTCTTTTAAAAAACCCAACAACTTCACCGCTTCCCCCCAAAAAAAGAAAAACAAACCAAACCAAACAAAAAAACCACCAAAACCCCAAACAAACAAAACCCAAAAAAACAACCAAACAAAAAGCAAAGAAAAACCCAAACCAAAAAAACTTCTACTTCTAGAATTGCAGGATTTGATGAATAATAACTTAGAATCACAATATTCAAGATATTCAAAAACTTCTTCCACACTCTCCTATCAGCAGAAGAGCTTCAGCCTTTTCAATGTCTCCTTATTGGGAAGAAATTTTGCCCCTCTCTTGCTTGCCATAGTGTTACAGATACGCAGACTTTCAGTTTCAGAGCAGAATAGTAACCACAGTGGATCAAAGACCCATTTAATTGAGATTCTTATCTCCAAGACTTTTTTAAAAAGTGCATGAGAGAGCAGGATATAAAAAGAGACTATTTTTTGTGATACTTTCCCCATGCACTCACCCAACTTTCAGCTTTTTATGACTGAGGCATTTCCTGAGCTGCTTCTGGTTTCCACACATTTAATAACTTTCAGTGCCCTTTTCCAAGATCTTTTCTCATGATCCCTTGAGTGAAGAGAACTTTCAGCATCCTTAACATCTTGTGTTAAGATTATTAACTTAAACATGGATTATATGAAGACTCTCTACCAGTTTGTTGATTTTGAAGGTACTACCTGCTAATTTCACTGAATAATTACTGCTTCTAGTCTTGAAACTGCTTCCTAATGCCTCTCTATATTGAAATCACAGATCTAATATTTCACTCTTAGACTTAACAGAAGTATTTACATTTTATTAGGTTTTTTGGGTTTTGTAGACTGAGTTTTTGCATCTGGTATTTTACTCAGTAAAATCATTTCCATTATGAGTGAGCAAGGCTAATTGAAGCTGGCATTCATATATGCCTTATTATATATTATTATATTGTTTTGTGATAGTCAAATTTTTCTTTAAAACTCTATTTCCTTGATTACATCTCAGCTCTCATTTGAAAACAAACAGCAAAATTGAAAGATGTAGCCAATGAGCAACCTTAGTCTTAAAAGCAAGAATGGGATGAAAAACCCCCACTTATAAATAAATAATTTGAGCCTCAATATTAGCTTCTGAATACTGGAACTGGCAACATTATTACTGTATACTGACACCTGGGATACATCTCCACTAAAGATGTGCTTGGTGCCTGCACTAGGGCTGGTCCTTGCCATACCCATCAACAATTTTCAGGGACTGTATCTCATTTAATCCTCTGATATTGATTAGCAAGATGAATGCTTCCAGACGATTTATCCACCTGAAGCTATCTAGACTTTGAAAATATATCTGAAAGTTTTACATGCCTACATGGCCATTCAGCAACCTAACCTCTCGAAATGCACAGCTTGCTGAACCCATCTATAACCATGCAATAAGATTTTACCAATCTCCCTGATGATGAGTGACAGACTGCCAAGCCATGCCAAGTTCAGCTGGGTACAAGCTTGCACTCTCATGCATAGCACAAATGTTCATAGGGTTTGACCTTATGAGGGCAAATCAGACTTGAATTTGCTCCAGAATATTACTGTGCTGAGATTTCCGATCAGCTCTGCTGCATGCTGAGTTAGTGGTATTATCTGCAATATTTCTTCTCTCTGCCCTCACATTCACCCTTTTGGTTTCAGACTCCAAGAAATTCAATGAGGTTTGAAATCATGTACATTTTCCTCTGCTAAATAGTAGTCATGCAGCCCTGGTCGCCTTTCAGGACTTGTTCTAATAGTCACTATGATTTGCTCAAAAATTAAATAACAGTCCAAACAAAGATAATTTGCTGTTTACCTCAGATACTGTGATTTCAGACCATGTGGAAAAGTGGGGCATCAAAGTCCCATGGCATAAAGCTTTCCAAAGTCATACACTGTGCTGTAGGTATTAGCTTACCCCATTAAAGCCTTAATGGAACTGTGGAGGTTTGGGTTGGCTCCCTGCCAAGCCCAAAGGCGGCCACACAGATTCCCCCCTCCCAAGAGAGAAGGAAAAAAAACCCAAAAGAGAATTGTAGTAAAAGTATATCTATATATACATGTATATTTATTCACATATATTACAATTATATACAATCAAGCACTATGAATCTACAGAATAAGAACCCCAAACAACTCTAAAAGGGAAAAGGGGGAAAGGGAAAAGGAAATGGGACAAAAATATGTAGGAAAAACAAAACAGATACACATACTCATAGACTCAGAGAAAAGCTCAATAAGTAACTAATACAATAAATTCTCACCAAAAACTTCCCTCAAGAGAAACAGTAGAGATCTCCACCTCCGAATGACTGAGGCACCAGCTTCTCCAAGAGGCCTCAGCTCACAAAGATAAGAGCTGAGCCGACACAGAGACCTGATATACTCCCCAGCGCATGAAAGGAAGAGAGAGCAAGAAAACTTTCCCTTGCCTTATATACTCCTGATTACATGAAGGAAATGGTGTGGAATATTTCCTCAGTTATAACCTGGTTACCAAGGAAGGCCCAGACCAAAACCAAGAAAACTAAACCACCACAGGAAGCTGACAGGAGGAATGTAATTTTGAAGCAGTTTCCGCTGGGATACTTTCCGCTTCCAGTACACGTGTTGGTGTGTGTGAAATCTGCAGTCTGGGATGATTTGATGAAGTCACTCTGCAGAGAGCCAAAGGAATGTGGTCATTCACCTTTTCTTCCCTTCCCTCTACTATCATCTTGTTATTATACGGGGTCATGCAGCTCCAGGGATTAAGCAATGACCTCTTTCACTGGAATATTTGAATTTAGCTAAGTACTGCTGAATCTGTGGTGCACTGCTCCACTTCACAGTTTGCAAGAGCTAAATCCAAGTGGCACTGACATTCTGCTTAGTTCAATATTCTACCAAGGTATTGACTGGGTTTTGACATTTACTTGTCCACAATCATATCCAGAAAGGAAGATCAAGTACAAGATGTGAAGCTCAAATGGAAAAAAAGTCCCTACAAACAGAAATTTTGTAAAAAGTATGAACTAGCTAGTATCCCAGAATATTTACTGCAGCAATAGCAACCTTCCCTTTTTCTATGTGCAACAACTACAGTAAAAACACCTTAGAGACTGATTAGAAAGACTCCTGTAGAGAGTTGGAGTCTGTCTCTTGAAATATTCACACCAGGAATGAAAAACATAAAAAAAGGAAAAGAGAAAAGGAAAAACACAAACCACCCAACCAAAAACAATAGCCCACAAACAAGAAACAAACAAAAAAGAAGAAACTAAAAGGAGTCCTTGGCTTAGAAGACTTGAAATCATTTAGAGGTGTCTGCAGGCAGGCAGAGCTCTGCCTCAACACCCTTCAGCCCTCCTCCACCACCAACAGGCACAGGGGATTCACCCCCTGCTCTGAACCTGTCCCAGACACACAGACACAGCCCCTCTCCATGCCCTCAGCTCCCACCAGGTTCTGTGTGATGTCCCTGCATCAGCACAGCCATTCACCTGCCTGTAGAACACCTTCCTTTCCCTCCAGCACCAATTAGCAGCCCTTTTTGTGAAGGCTGCCTGTAGACAGCCAGTGGGCAGTGGAGTGGCCCTGTGGTGGTGCAGAGCAAAGATAGAGCTTTTCCAGCAGTACAGACCCAGCTCCACTGTGCCCTACTATATGTACAGGAGCTGCCTGTTGCTGCTGTACTGGCAGCAGGATGCAGAGGAGCTGTGCAGAACCTATCTTCCCAAGCATCCCTTACCTTGCAGAAAGGCATTTTTAACAAAAAAATCAGCCAGTGTATACAACAATTTGTGTGTGCTATTTTGGTTTTGTTAAATGAAAAGAACTCTAATAAAAGGGAGAGAAAACAATGCACTGCAGGAGAGGCAATTCTGATTGCAAATCCACTATTTGGATCAGTTTGAATGGATATTATGCAATAGATGTTTTGCAATGGGCAATCATGCTGGCAGTCTAATAGGGAGCATCACTTACAGTGCTATCATTAAAGTGACAGAACTTTTATTTGTCTGTCAAAAAAAGAGAAAGTATTAGTCTCCAGACATCCTTGCAACATTTCATTCTACATTGTACATAGAATTGCTTTAAACTACTGCCATGAGGACACTAGATGTGGTTCAGTTATCATTTTCAAGAAACCTTCTACCATAGTGTTCTATGATGGCAGAAATGAACTGCAAATATGCTACACTTCAGCCACCAGGAAGCAGGAATAGCACCTTGGAATTGTGATGTTGTGCTGGGCTGTGAACACTAATTCTTATTTTGACAGCTTAACACCTCCCACCCCTTTTAAAGGGATGGCTTTCCTCTGCTCACAGGTTTTGTCTGCTGTGTAGATATCTTCCTCAGCTTGGTATCTTAAGAAGTGTCAATAAAATCTAAGCAGGTTTTTCAAGAAAAGTGCAGAAAGCATGTAAACTATTTAATTGAAAACTTCCAGTGCATCTCCCATTTGGAGAAATAGCTTTAAGTTAAGCAGTGGAGAGGTACCTTCTTCCTTTTCCCCTTCAAAACTAGCTCAGATGTGGCCAAACTAGGGTCCCCTGAGAATTTCAGTTCACACGTGCATAACTGCAGAGTTGTTACAGGTTGGCAGATACATTTCCTGTGGACTTTGAGCAGGATCTGGGTTAGACTGTTGGAGCAGCATAATATTTTGTTGAGACTGCTCTTCCTTCATCAGGCATCACCGTAACATCCAGCCTCAGTCATTTGTTAGTCTTTTCATCTTTGTCAGCAAACATGATAACAACCTCCCTCACTTAATAATAACGTCATGCCCAAACCCTGATCCATTCTGTGGACTGAAAAAGGTTGAGACTCGATAAAAAAAAAAATCACATGAATTTGTCACTCAAGAGTCTAGTTCAGCACATGATATATTAATCCTGATCTGAGTGCAGTGCTGAGCTAGGAAAAGGAGTGCCTTTCCCTGCACTCTGTCCTCCATAATGGCATTGCCAGATGTAATCACAGAGAGCATAATATCTGCATCACTCAAGAATATAACACTAGTCCTACAGCAGAGATGGAAAACATAACAGAAAGCTTGTCAAATTAGAAGTTTGCAGATTTTCAAGCTGGATTTTTGTTCAGTTTACCTGTCTATTGCAAGCCAGGATTAATAACTGCTGCTTCACTGTGGTGGAGCAATTTAACCCACACTTATCATAAGCTACCTGAAGGAAAAGAGTAATGACAGCAGGTCGGGACAATCCATCCTGATGAGTTCAGTTTAAATCAGCTGTCTAGTTGGTCAGGCAGCACATCCCCAGGCTGACTTCTGTCACTTATTGTTCATCTTGCAACCTGCTGTCAAATGAGGGATTATTTGGGACCTGCTCGTGTTATATACAAATTGTTCTGCTATTGTAGATCTAATTTTGTAGTTAGTATGATAAAAATACCATTTTTCTTCCCGTCTTCCTCTTTGCCCTGAGATATTCAGTAAAAGTCAGGTTGATGGTAACTTGTAGTGGATGTGATAGTAGACAGTGTCATGAGTACCTGAGATTGTGAGGAGCAGCTGCAGCTGGATCATCTAGTTCTAACCTTCCTGCCACAAGCAGAGACATCTTCTACTAGACGAGGTTGTTTAGAGCCCCATCCAACCCAGCCTTGAACACTCCCAGGGATGGAGCATCCACAGCCTCTATGGTCAACTTGTTCAGTGCTTCAGCACTCTCTGATAAAGAATTTTTTCCTAACATCTGATCTGAACCTGCCCTCTTTCAGTTTAAAACCATTACCCTTTGTCCTATCTGTGAGTAAAAAGTCCCTCTTTCTCCTTTTTATAAATCCCCCTAAGGTACTGAAAGGCTGCTATAAGATCTCCCTGGAGACTTCTCTCCTCCAGGCTGTACAGCACCAGCTGTCCCAGCCTGTCTTCATAGGAGAGGTGCTCCAACAGGTCCACATCTTTCTTGTGCTGAGGACCCCAGATCTAGTCACAGTACTCTAAGTGGTCTCTCACGAGGGTAGAATAGATGTGGAGAATCACCTCAGCCTGCTGGCAATGCTACTTCTGATGCAGACCAGGATACAACAGGCTTTCTACACTGCAAGCACACACTGTTGGCTCATGTCCAACTTTTCATCCATGAGAACCTCCAAGTCCTCCTCTGCAGGGCTGCTCCCAGTGAGTTCATCTCCCAGTTTATAGTCATGTCTGAGATTGCCCTGACCCAGGTGCAGCACCTTGTACTTGGACTTGTTGAACTTCATAAGGTTCTCTTGGGCCCACTTTCAGGTTTGCTCCTGGCAGGAAAAGATTCAAGAGTGATCAGCAAAAACAGTTCAACACTGCAAGCAGATAGTGGGTGCAACCATACAGGAAGAATATTCCATCGCTTTGCTTCCAATTTAACTAGTTACGTGTAATATTTAATACTAAGTTTTCATTCCAATCAAGTTTCTTAGATGTTAAATAAAGAGAGGAATATGTGTATGATATGCTATTTTAACTTCTGTTTTTATTTTGTGTAATTGCAGGACATGTTCATATCACGGACTTTAACATAGCAACCATAGTGAAAGGCTCAGAAAAAGCTTCTTCTATGGCTGGCACAAAGCCCTATATGGGTAAGTTTTCAAGACCATTAAAAAATGTAAGTCACACATTAATGCTGACTAATGGTATACTAAAAGGATTTTAAGTTGTAAAAGCATGAAGAAGTTGTGATTAGTTTGGGGTTTTTTGTTGTTTTTTCTTTTTTTTTAATAGTATATATATGTTTTAGCAGTGGAAAACACAGGAGAGGGAGGATGCTGTTTGGATGCTGTTTTAAGCAGGAGCTTGATCTCCACACTGCTACTGGTCAGGTTCTGTTTGGCTTTGTGAAGCAAATTCATGGAAATTTCAGCTGCGTTACTTCCTGCAAACCCCCACATCTTGAGACGAGAATATTTGATCTATTTGCACGACTGTGGCTATGACCTAGCAGAGAGCACATAATGTCAGTGTAAAAGTATTTAGACACATACTTAATTGCTTTGCTGTGCTGAGTTTCTCAAAAATGTGTCTATTTAAAATTAGAGTTCCGTGTTACTAACCACTGAAGTTCTTGCCCTATTGCTTTTAGGTCCATTTGGTATTTTTAATTATATATTTAAAATGCATGATTGATTGAAGGCTGGGAGAATAAAATTCATTTCACCTGTCCTCATGTGTCTAAAGGTTAAGTATCTTGGCTAAGTTAATCACTCAAACTTCTACTGGAGCTGAAGGATAGAAGGCACCTCCTGAAGGACATTTGTTCAGCCAAAGTTAGGCTAGCTTCCTTGACTGAGTGTGCGTGTGATTTGTCCTTTTTGTGGCTTCCTACACATCTGCTGTTTTAATTCTTTCTGGGTATGGAATTGTCATTGCCTGAGCAGATGACTAGCCTAAGACTGAAAATACTCAGATTCAAGAAACCTTATACTAAGAGATAGGTGTTGTTTCCAAGAGACTTTTTCTAGCAGACATCCTCAGAGAACACCTAACACTCATGCAATGGTGAAATATTGTAAATTTTCAAGTTCTGAAAATGTCATTTGGGAGAACCAAAGGCCACTGCATTACCACACTTCTGCATATTAGCATAGGAATAAAAGCATGTGCCCAAAAAATCAGAATTGACACTGATGTTTTTCACAGCACAATGAGCACTGCACACCCTGCACATGAAACAGGCATGCATCTGCAGGGTGCTTCCACACCCACTGTGAGACTGTGGCAGAGCAGTCGCAGGCACTGCATCAGAGCTGTTTTGTCAGATACGATATGTTTTTTGTTACAAATCAGCAGTCAGTGGTAGCTGAAGTCTATTGCCCTGAGAAGCTTGGGCACAGTGGTCCTGTTTGGGCAGTAAACAGGACACGATAACCTGTGTGTGGCCACACTGTGCCAGTTGGGCTCAGGACTAGCGCACCAATCTATCACTGGGTAGTTGATAAATGTATAAGCTTAGAAAGCTCTCAAAACAGACTACATTTCATGTAGTCCTGGTTCAAACATTTAAGTTATGCAGAGGAATGAGGATTTAAACTGAACTTTTATCAGCATTTTGTATAGGTTATCTTTAGCTGAGTGTCTAGTTCAGTGATTCTGCTTAG
Source organism: Sclerurus mexicanus (assembly GCA_013396755.1). NCBI lineage: Eukaryota > Metazoa > Chordata > Aves > Passeriformes > Furnariidae > Sclerurus > Sclerurus mexicanus. The sequence goes on from VWZF01001198.1 coordinate 1,055,269, forward strand.
ATGAGAAGAGCAGCACTGGGCAGTCATGGGATATAGAGCATTAGGAGGTCAAAGGAAAGATGGGAGATAGGGAAAAGATTTCACCTTTGTACACTAATGAATCTGGTCTTAGTTCACCTCAGCTCATCTCACTGTTCTGCCCTTGAATCCTCCTCCGCACACATCAGGTCTCCTCCATACCAACAAGCTCACAAGAAGAAACAGTACAAGACAAATGCCCTCCCCTTTATGAAGAGGTTACAGCACCATCCACCAGCTCACTTTCTCTCCAGTAAGCCTTCCTCACCTCTTGGAAAAATGCAAAGGTACTGCAAAAGCCACAAGTGACAGAAGAGTCATCCTTGGATTTATTTGGAGCTGTAAGAAGGCAGGAAACCTTTCAGAGCTGCAAAAACCCTGTTTTGATGAAAAGTGATGGGTGAGGATTCTCTGTGGCACAGTTTGGGTATCAAAGCTTCAACACACCAAATATTAAGAATTTGACAAAAATGGCCAAACATTCATTGTTGCTGCCTTTTAGTTTACACCTTTTATTTTGTGGAGAATTATAGCTCCAGTGAAGTGCTACAATGACTTCAGTTACAGTGATTTCTGGTTTCAAAGCTGTATCAAAGGCCTTCCATGTGAGCTCTTCTGAGCCATTTGGACTGTGAGAGAAATAGGAAAAACCAGAATTGAGGAGGTTGGTAGTAAGCTTTCATTATCAGGAATTCAAACCCTGGTGTAACAATACAAAGTCACCTTCAAGCAAGGTACTTGCTGAGTACCAGAATGAAGGAAACTTGGTGGTTTCTGTAAGACATGCCTTATGCTATACTAGTTTTCACAATGACGACAGTATGAGATGTGATGAAAGTTTTTTCCCCCTCTTGAAGGTTTATAAAGGCTGAGTCCCATGTGGATCCTGTTGTGTTTAGTCAGATATGAAGGCACTCTCCAGCCTGTGCCTTAGTAGAGGCACTTATAGGATTTCTCACTTCTTCCTATGGCCAATTTAAGGAAATAAACAGAAAAATGTTATCTCTAAAGCCTCCAGTCCTCTTTGCAATCTGATTGAAATAGGCTGAGAAATTGTTGGGGAGTGATTTGCTCACATGCAACATGACTGCATAAAACTGGTATCCAGGAAAAAAATGCAGTGAATTGATATTTTGCTGTAAAAATGCCCTAGCTGTTCTGATTAAGATGCCTATCTTGTAATGCTAAGCAAGGTGTGAGTCAGCTTCTGCAGCCTTTGCTTAATCTCACTTCACATTAGCCTTTTTGCCCCTAAGTTTTCCTCAGCCTGAAATATTCCCTGCCTATTTCCCTACTTATTAAATGGTTATACAGAATACAATGTACCTGAACCCTGGCAATTTTCTGTGTTCCCCCTTCCAAGCCAATTCATTCAGACAAGTGAAATACCTGCCACACAAAGGCAACAAAGACATGGACAGTAGCACGTGTAAAAGGAACAAGGCCAACAGCTTGGAGAGGCAAAATACTTTCAGCTGCTTCTGCAGCTTTTCTTCTCAAAGCCATTGACCTGAAATGCTGAAGTGAAATCAACTTATTGTTCAGGGATCCTTGTACTGATCAGGTGCCTGTGGCTAAGGAAGACAATGTGTGCCTTCAGCTGTTTGGGGAAACTTGTGTGTCACCCGTGCCTGATTTCACCTTTACAAATGCACTGCTCAAACCCTCTGTAGCACCTGTGATTGAGGGTACTCTCAAGTCTTTATGGTAGCAATAGCTCTTTGAAAACTCATAAGGTCTCAGGCTGTTATCCTACACTGGCAAGCAATGCCAAACATCCTTTGAGACCAAGCTGGCTTTTGGCAGGCACAGCTGCTGCCGACAAATGAACCACAAGCACTTGTGGAGGACTCTCTCCACTCTGCAGTGGGATGTGAACCAGGAAAGCCAGTGCAGGGCAGGAAATGGTCGCTGGCCGCAGCCTGTGCCTGAGGTGTCATTTGTGGCTCTTTCTTCCTGCACAAGGCTATTGCTTAGACCTTCTCTGTGTAAGGGAAATGTGCTTTTGCCTCTCTGGAAGGACCTATGTAAGTCTTTGCCACTTTCAAGACTGTTCCATCTTTATGAGTAAAAACAAACAAACAAACAAAACACACAAAAGAAAGCCCCAGGCATTTCTTAAATTGCTCCCTCATGAACAAGGCTGGAAGAAATACACTTGTGTCTCAAAGAACATGCTGGGCACCTGTCTGTAGTGATGGCCCTCTACCCTGCAACAGGGTGCTCAGTTACAAAACCAAAAGTTAAATATTAAAACCGATCTAGAAGACATGACAGGTATCACCTTTTGTTTATTTCTTACTTTGGTATAATTTATGTGTATTTGAGCCCTATAGCACATGTTTTTTCTTTACTGAAATTATTCATTTCCATACATCTGTGTATTATATTTGTGATGGTTGCAAAAACTTTTCATTCACAGGCTTAGGGTTTGTTTGGTGGGGTTTTGTTTGCTTTTTTTCTGTGTCTAGTGGTAGGAGGGTTTGGTGGGGCTAGGTAGAGGCTTTGATGTTTTTCTCAGCAGAGACTAAAGTTATCCAAATAATGTACCATGACCTTACTTCAAATCAAACAAATAAAATACATTTTATGACACAAATACATCTGGCATCTGGCAAAAATACAAAGCCAATAAAATCAGCCATAAATTATGTGAAAAGTTTCAGCTACCCCTTTCCTATCCTACAGGCTTGTTATCTCAGGTTTTCACAGCTCCTATCATAGGTTGCTGTCATGGTGAAGAATGACTGTATTCCTGAGATTACCAAAGGATTGTGGATTTGCAGTGGTCCACTGAACTTCTAAAATGTATGAGTCATCCATGTTTATTAATTAATATTGTGTGGGAGTACTATTGAACTCAGAAGAAAGCTAATGAATGTCCTGATAACAACCTTGCACGTAAAAAGAAAAAAGTAAAATCCTACAAGGCTAAATTTGTTCCTGAAATAGTTAAAATACAGCAGAGACAAATTTTGAGTTGGATTTTAAAAAATGTCCAACATTTGGTCTTTCTTGCACTCATAGTAAACAGTGCTCTGAAATTAAATAGTGTTTTGTAGCTCATTTGACTGCAGTTAAGGCAATGTTTAGGTTTTTAAAAACTCACCCTTTTCCTACGAAGGGTTTGACTGCCTGTCTGCAGAGTTTCTCTGGTGATCTCACTACCTGCCCTTTTGATCCCAGAGAAATATCACGATGCCTGCATGTGCTGGGAGATTTCTGTTTGTTCTGATAAGCAAGAACCAGGAGTGGCCATGTGAGACTTTGAGGTGTTGAAACAAATGCTGCCCCTGCTGATGGGGTTTTCAGCCTGTGCGAGAAACAATATGGCTGAGGGCATTAAACACTGAGCTGCAAGCAGGCATTCAGGTTTGGGTTCCACTCTCACACTAATGAGTAGGAACAGGAGCAGCTGAGAAACCTCAGGATATCAGGAAAGAAGTTATTATCTCCACCTGCTCTTCTGCTCTTTGTGCTCTCTGACCTACTACCATCCTTTGAGGTCTTCCAGCAAAACTACTAATACAATCTTTTCTTTGACTATTTCAGTCAATAAAAACTCCACTCTGAGTTCAAGTGATAGTTTTGGTTTCAGCTTCTTATTAATTAACTTATTTATTTGTTACCTATCTGAAAGACAGTGATCAGTTGTGGAGCTCTGCAGGCAGATCTGAAGGGGTGGCAAATAGGTGGTGACTGAGGAGGTGGCAAATAGATCAATAAGTAGGGACTTGCAGCAGCCCAGCAGGGTCCTTCTGCCCCCTGGGTAACTCCTGTTCTTTGGTCATGCCACACAGCTGCCCCGGGGTTTTGCATCCATAAACTGGTGCAAAGATATTTGCTAACCTGGTAGGAGTACGTGAAGCAGGAGTAGGTAATGGTTACAGAATCACAGAATATTCTGAGTTGGAAAGGGACCCACAAGGATCAGTGACTCCAAGTCTGAAGCGAATGGCCTAGTACAGGGATTGAACATGTGGCCTTGGCATTATTAGCACTATGTTCTAACCAAACGAGCTAATCCCAGGGTCCTTCTGGTGTGTCAGGTACACAGTCTGTCCTGCAAATCCCCAGTTATCCACACCAGATAATTTCAGTACTGGGGCAGAACAGCTGCCGTCCATACACTGGGCCAATTTTCAGTAATTTTGGACAAAATCCCTTCTACAAATTGCCAGAAAAACTGGCACTGCAGCCACTGTAAGCTTTTGGGTGGAGTAAGAAAGGTACTTCTTCATAATTTCATACTGAGTACTAGGAGACCATGGCACCCTCATCACTGCTGGGCTTTCTTTCAACAGAGCTAGCAACTTGAGGTTGTTTCTCTGAGGCTGATCCAGATGTTCAGCCACTCCGGATTTCTCTGGGCATGGGCAATAAGTGAGTTTGTTCAGTGGTTGAGTAATGCAGAGGGTTGTATGAGGACAGCAAACTGAGTAAGGGCAGGAGAGGTTATACAGCCATATGGCAAACTAGTAAGGCATTCTAAATGCCATGTCTGTTTTCAGGTAATGGTATCTAAATTATTTACTTTGATTGAATAATTGCATTAAATACGAGTATTAAAACTATTGGGGTGTATTATGTGAATAATGGTCAAAAATCAGTTACCGGCCTGTAACAAGCCCAGACCTCAGAGCAGAAAATCATCCCAGCATGGCCAAGCTTTAAGTAGCACTTTACCTTGTACAATAGAAGTTAGCAGCTGGCTAGTCTAAACCTCTGAGTCAGAAAGCTGACCATTATAATTTAGACTCTTTTAGCACATGAGAAAGTAAACACTAGGAGGTAAATTGATAGTTTACCAAATCCACGTTAATATTCAGGGAGGGGGAAGTTGTTTTCTTCCATTTAGCTCTTAAACTGCTTCTACTTTGGACAGAAGATCCCTTGTCATTACTGTAATTTGATTTCTGTTTTCTATTTAAACCATGACCTAGAAAAATTACTGACCCCTGAATTTACTTCTCAGAGGAAAGTGAAAATTAATACTTTCTCATCACAGTGCTGAGAAACCAATTAATATTTCACTGAACCATCTCCCTTCAAGGTTCGTGGAATACTATTTCAAAAATCAAGTTCATTATTTATTCAGCTCAATCTGTCATCACTTAAACCTGTTCAGCAAGGTGAAACTATGAATGCATTATATACATCAAGTCATTCAAAGATTTATAATTTGGAAAGACCTAAACTTTCAACATCTTATCCTGTGCTAGTCAATCAAAGTATTGTTTATACTGTACACATTGTATATATGTGTATGTACGAACTTATATATATATATTTTTTTTTCCCCAAGATCAGGGACTAATATGTGGAAGGAGAATGATATCTGGCAGCATGGTATTATTAATCTCCTTTAATGAGACTGGAATCTATTTTGTAATCTGTGAAATCTCCAGCATTACAATAAAACTCATGCCACTGAACTGTGGCAAAGTGTGTTGCTTTGCAACCCCTGCTGTAAACCACAAACCTCTTGTTGCCCTTACTGGCACATAGGGTCTCTGCTGAGATGCAGACAGACATCAGAGAGCTGTAGTTAAACAACTGGTTGAACAATGGCAGGGGTTTCCTTCTTAAGAAATGTTTTGAACACATCCACCTGAACTGAACTATCTTAAAAAAAACCCTAAGGCCAAACCACTATGGTTTTTTAGTTGGTTTATTTTATCTTCAGTTTTTCACATCTATAACATTGGCACAGGGCATTTTGTAGGAACTGAGCAGATCTTTTTGCAATTTTTAGCTCTGCACAGACATCCAATTCCTTACAGCTAATCCATCTTGCAAGACTCACTTGCAATTATTGCTTAAATATACTGATTTGTTAGGATGTAGTAAAAGCCACTAGAAGAAAGATCTGATGCACTCATCCCACTTTGCTTTTCCTCTTACCAGTTTTGCATTTTCAAAGCAGCCTATGTAAGTCAGCAATGCCTCAAAGTGAGCAATAGCTCTGCAAGCTTCTTAATCAACCCTTGGCAGACTCCAGGTAAAGGCAGGTAAGTGTGTTGGGCACTCTTTGGTTAGCTTCTTGCTAGGAAAGTGAAACTTCAATGAGTTCATCAGAAAAGAAATCCCACATTGTGCTATTTAGGATATCTATCAGAGCCACTCCAAGGTCCTCATCTTGTGATTTATTCTGATGAATTATCTTTATGAATTAATAGCATGGTCCATCAGAAATAATAACAGCTATTCTTTGTGCCAACCACACCAAGTGATAGACCTCAAATTGACCATGGACAGCATTTTCAAACTCACCTTTGAGCATCAAATTAAAAATGGCCTGAATTTCAGCAACCTAGAGCACTTACAATTTATGAAGTGATACTTATGAATACTTAGCAGATTTTCAGAAACCCTACTTCAAAGCACTTTATCCTTTGTACAAAATGCTCTTTTACAATAGGGAAAAATAATGAACATTTGGTTTAATGTTATTTGCATTTACATTGATATTCTGTTTTATTTCAAGCTCATGAACCATATTGTTAGATACTGATAACTTTGCATAAATAAAGGTAATAATTACAAACAAGTCACATAAAATGTCCATTTTTTTTACTTTATTTTTGTTACATTACTTTAGGAAAATATGCATACCGTATGAGATGCATCATCTATATAATTCACACTGTAGATCGTCTAACTGCTATGGTGATTGTAGTGGGTGAATTGATTATATGGTCTGCCAGAAATTGCTCTCTCTTGCACAAGCCTACAGAATAGGAGCATGGATATTGCAGTAAGCCATTTCTTCTGAGGTGGATGCAGACCAACCAAATTTACTTTCATGTTCAATTTTTTATTAGCTGTTCTCCAATATGATTTCATTTTACAGAGGAATAACCAGTTATTTACTTTCTACAGTCTGCAGTGATAGGGTATTACTAGAAAGATACAGTGAAAAAGTATCAAAAGACACATCTCTGAAGAGGATTTATTTTAATTTATTAGTGGGAAAAAATTAACTGGAAATATGTATTAAGGGCAAGCAAGGAATGCACTGAAGCACATTTAATGCAGCACAAAGGTGCATTCATTTATGTCATTTTTCAATAAAATGAAGCAGATAAAGAAATCAATAAAATATTAAGAAAAAATACAGATGTAGAAAAGAAACAATGGAAGGACTTTAGCTTGGCTCATTGCTAAAGTTAAATATGTTCATTTACTCATTATCATATAAGATACACAGACATTCCTGATTTTATTGTCAGCTCTGTTAAAATTAGTACAGATGTCTCAGCTTGGTATAGCATTAATATTTAAAGAGTCTGTTTTTGTAGTTACCAGAATGTCGCATGAAATGTATCGGATCACACATCTGCCAAACATGAAAAACAATACCCCAAACAAAGACTGCATTGCTTCTCAGTTCTAGACTTTTAAAAGCTCCCAGTGTTTTGGGTGATGGGTTTTTCAGCTGTCTGAACAGAGGTGAAGAGCCCATGCAGTTCATGATGACTGCCAAGAGGAAGAGGATGTAAAGATCTCATGAGGCTTCCGGCCTCAGATGCCTCTGTCATCCCACTCAGATGTGCTGTGAGGAGATGGCTGCTTGAGCTGCTTCAGGATCACGGGATTGTAGACTGAATTGTGTTAGCTGGGGCCTCAGGAGCCTTTAGTCCAACTCCGGTCAAAGTAGTGTGGGCAGTGAGGCTGGACCGGGTTGCTGCTGCTGGAGTCGTTCTTCAGGCAGCTCAGGGAAGGCAGTTCATCATATCAAAGATATTAGTTCATGGGGAGCTGTGAGGACCTGTGGGATCTACCAATTGCAACACTTCTCCACTTGTCTTTGAATTCACTCTTGCTGATAGACTTGTTATTACTTCTTATTTATTTTTGATTTAGGTTCACTGTTTAAAAGTTGTGCTTCTCTCATGCAAACATCTACTCCATTCCCTTTAACTGTATATTATAGTAACTACAGCTTTTGGCCAAAAGAATCTGCAGGATCAAACGCATTATTAAACTCATTTCTTTTCCTGAAAAGCCTTTGTTCAGTAGAAACTGCTTGAGGAAAAAGATCAGAAATGCTTGTTCTTGCAAGAACACTCACTCTTGTTCAAACCCTTGAAGGCAGAATTCTTCCATGTAGGTAGATGCATGGGGGTAAAATATAAAGTATTCTTCTCATCCTAAATCTGTTATGGCAAGAGAGGATGCATGCAGAAAGGGTGCACACAGCAGAGCTGTTGCCCTTGCTCCAAGCTGGCAAGCTCAAATCTGATCATCCTTTGGAAGAACCTACCCAGAGCAGGCTGCAGGATGCCGTGCAAGCTGAGCCTGGGATCAAATTCAATTTTTAGAAGATTACAGATAATCTATTTGAATAACAATGCTAAAGAAAATCAATGCAGGATTTCAACTTTCCTTTCAGATTTTTTATTTGCTTTTATCCTAGCCAATTTGCACTCTGAATTGGTTCTTCTGGCATAGTTATTTCTTACAGCAAAACCTAATGGTATGTTCTATATTTCACAGCTCTAGTCCTTCAGAACTTGGCTAACCCCATGACTTGGATCGCCTGCTGTCTTTCTGTAAAATCATGCTCTGTTTCTGAATGAACAGGCAAACTCCAGAAGTCTGCCATACATTCTGGAGTCCTTCATCTGCACCTAATGTCTCAGCTCAAAAAGACTTTTAGACACATTAAGCACAAGCTTAGTGTGAAATGGGTGTTTAACAACCTTGTCAAACTGGGGAAAGGTCTTTTGGCTTCAGTATGGTTGAGATTTCACCCTGAGAAAAAACATGTGGGTAGGATACTGTAAATCATGTTGCACCTTCTGTCAGTCCCCACTTCATCTTGTGAAATGAATGTTTACAACTGCTTCACTGGAGCTGATGGAATGCAGAGAGACATTCCAGCTGGACTGAAAAAAATACTGCTAAAGCAGGGGGAAAGGGGCTGTCTGCTTTAAAAACCAGGACCCTAACTGCCCATATTCTGACCTAAGAATGCCATCGGCTTAAGGTGAGAAAACAGCTTCAGAACTCCAGGGAAAAGGAAGCATTTTCTGCAGATCTGCTTAATGTAGGGTGAGTTGACCTTGAAACTTTTAGAAGAAGAAAATAAAATATGAGTCAATAATTCTGTCACTAAAGTAAGAAAACAGCTGCACCATTCTGGCAATGTCATAGGTTATATCAATAGAGTACCTTCACCTCTCTGTCACAGAAATCAGATAGTGATCTGTCTCATTATTGAAATGTTAAAGCTATAAAAGAAAGAGTGAAACCAATATTATACCTGCATAGCTCAGTAAAAATGCCACAAAGACTATTTTCTGTAATGAGATATTATACATCATCTAGGCTCAGAGGGCACAACCCATAACTAATGGGGCTAAATCAAGCAAACCTTCACTACAAGGTACCTATGGTGATATTCAAAATATAACTTTGGTGCCCGATGTGCAATTTAGGTGCATTGATCCACTAAAGTGATACAAAAAATCCTGCTTACCCTCTTAGCACCTATCTGATAGACTGCACACCTGTAAGATGTGCCTACACATCAGCAGAATGCAGACAAGAGTGCAAGTACACATGAAGATATAGCATGCCAAGTGAAGCTGTATCATCTGGAGGTGAGACAGAGTTAACTCAGTGTAATGACTCTTATGGTATTGTTGATTCATGTCATGCTGGATCACAGCACAAGTTTGCCTCTGCTAGAGATCCACCGGTCATTTTTTCTCCAAACACACATATTTCAGCAAAAATCTTTATTTAGGTGCTTTCAGATCTCATACTAAATGTGTTTAGAGATGGTCCTGTTGGTCAAAGAGTATGAGACTATTTTCATTCATTCATTCACTGCTATTTATTTTACGCATCAGAGTTTTGCTGTAACTAATTAACAAATGCTGAAATGCCCTAGTATGTTTGGTTCTTGAAGACTTCCTGAAGTCAGGTCTGGAGCTGTAAATTATGATGTTGCCATCCATAATGCAAGGACTGCAAAACTCCTCAAAAAAAAGGAATGTCTTTCTGTTAACTAAAAGTGCTTCTCTAAATGCCATTAATATCAAATCCCAAACTGCCAGTCACAAGTAAATGTGACCAGACTACATTACTCACTGCAGTAAGCACACCACAAAGTGATGCCACGGTAATCAGGTGGTAGGTAATGTGGTACATTAGACTCGGTATCATGGCCAGAAGAGGCTCATGTGGTCATTGTAATCTAGCACGATGTTATTACTGGGGATAGTGTTGTTTAGAAAATCTTGTCAAAGTGTTTTCACAAAGCGTACTGAGATTCTGCTGTTAAATCATTAGAAAATCATGACTGAGTTTTCATTTCATATCCCCTCCTATTTACATCTGGTTTTCTGAAGAAACCACAGTGGCATTATTTACTATGGTGTTTTTTTTTTTTATTTTCCTGAAATTAACAAACTGGATCCTTGTTTTGAAAAGACTCTTTTTTTTTTTTTCCCCACAAGAGTTATTTTTATGGAATTCATTACTTTATTTACAGTTTGCTTACTTTAAATCATGACAGTTTCTCACAGCATAAAATTAGTCTCAGGATTTCTACTTAACTACCATTTTCCTATGCTGAATACCTCTAAAACCTGCTTGATTAGTTTTATCCAAATGTACGATAAGGCTGAGATTTACCATGTTCGACACCTCCATCAATCACAAAGAATCGTCTCACTTGCAGATATTTCCCCACAAAATGTTTACATTACCCTAAAGGTTCTGAGTCACACTTCAGATTAGGAATTCTCCTCCTATTATTTATTTTTATTCACATAACTTAAAACTTAAATGGACCAGGTAAGAACTAACATGAAATTCCTGACTTTTGAAAAACCATGCCCAGTGAAGGTTGCTTGTCATCAGCAAAACAAAGCATTGAAATTGCATCCTGAAAATGCTGTGCTTACGAGTGTGTTTAATTCCACTTAGTTGAGTCCTTATTCATTTTTCAGCTGTGAATATTAATGATCCATACTCTAACCTTGATTAAATGCTTTTTGTTTGATTTGATTTACTGTTTTAGCTCCAGAAGTGTTCCAGGCTTTTATGGATGGAGGCCCAGGATACTCGTACCCAGTAGACTGGTGGTCGCTAGGAATTACAGCATATGAATTACTGAGGGGTTGGGTAAGAATGATGGGCTTTGTTGTTATTTAACACAAGTCTCAAGTTTGCAGTGCCTCTGAATGCACTCTTCATGATAAAACCTGATTGTACGAAGCTCAGGTCAGGAATGCTGGCCTGGTTCTTTCCCAGCTGAAAACATTCTTGGGAAAGTTTCGCTCCATCCTCAAATGCATTATGAAAGTTCGCCTCGGTTTGGATAAGGAAAGGCCTAATCTTTAATGGCTTCTCCACAATGCTGGATTGCAAGCAATTAGAATTTTTTCCAAGTAGAGGTTGAGTTACTTCAGACTCTTATACCTTTGATTCTCTTGGCTAATACCATAAAAGATCTAATGTAATAGCCTAAGATGCTTGGCTCAACTATAGAAAATGCTTATCTGCCAGTGCATTTGTTTCTTATCTAATCAATTATGTGAATAAGCTTAATGAAAAATCTTCCCGAGCATGGTCAAATATCATAGAAGGTAATGGAAAATTCTTTTCCACTTTGGTTCAAAGAACTGCAGTCAGTTGCTTAAATATTTACTATTCCCTATGGAAAACAGTAATTTATATACTATTTCAAGATGATGATGCAGCTATTTGAAGGACGCGGGTTGGGGCTATTGCTTTTAATTCCTGTTTTGGAAAGGAGATTTTATTGCATTGCAGTATGCTGTTTTAAAAGAAGTATTTGTTATCATATGACACTAACAGAGTTCTGCTACCTTGTCCTGCCACACAATGCATCCCACAAAGATCTCACAACTTCATGCAGGATGATAGATAAAGGAAAATAGAAATAAAGAAGAATTATCCCACTTTTAGATGGAAAACTACATTTCAGAGTGTCTGCATATTGTTACTTTAGAAGCTACACTTTTCAAAGGCCTAGGACTTGGAAATATTTTGTATTTCCATAGAAATGGCAAAAGTCATGCTCCTGATACAAAGTTCTCTCCCATGCAAAGACTGTTTCTGCTCTCAAAGCACAGGAGTATTAAAAACTATTTGTTTCTTTTAAAAAAAAACCCAAAGCCACAATTATTAGCAATTTTTCTCTGCTAGTAGTCTCAAAATTAAGGAGTTTGTAAGCTGACATTCCTCCCAGAATGGAGCAGTTAAGATCTGGTTGTGACAAGCATAATACATTCTCAGCTCTAATCACAGACTGTGGTACTACCTGCACATACAGTAAATTAAGAGAACATCCTGATGGCTTTTCTATTAACCCTTTCACCAATGAGTGTCTCCAAGAAAGAAGCACAATGAATGATTGTGTGAAGAAAGCAGAACTCCCATGACTGATCACAAAAGGTCATTTTAATGTGACAAATTAACTTCAATGAATGAAAAATTATGTAGACTCGTATCCATTTGCTAAGATCCATACAGTCTTTTCTGAACAAGTCCATCTGGCTACAGATAAAGTAAAATTGATATTGAATTTTTTTTCTCTTTTTTTTTAATTGAAAACGTTGCCATCTATACCTGCTCCAGTCAAGCAAACCAGCTGCTTTTTTTCTCCTGAAGAGCAGCTCTTGCCTACTGAGCAAGCCAGAGGGCAGCTTTGCAGCCCACACCTTTGTATGGACTAGGAAAAGGTGTATTTTTTTCCTGAACTGTATTTCTAAATTCTTCTAGTTTAGACAAGGCAATGACTGGCAGGAGTGATGACAAGAGAAGAAGCAGAGGGTTGAGGAAATGTGCTTAACCCGAGGCACGTTGCTGTCTGCAACAGGACTTTCTGCAGCTGGAGTGTGGTGCATACTGGGGCGTGGGGAGGGCAGGAGGTAAGGGAGGAAGGTGCATCAGAAAAAAGAAGCGTCACAAATTTCATTTTCCACCTCTGAGCTGTGCATAGCGTATGACACCGGCAGCCTGAATTCAAGAGGCCCTAAGTAAAAATGAGTTGCTTTTCACTGAGCTGAATTTTTGGTTTTGTCTGTCTCTAATGCTTTAAGAGTCCTCAGGGGAGCCTCAGGGTGCTCAAGGCATTCCAGTGATTCTCATGCCTGGCTTCCCACAGGACAAGGCAGTGCTGGAAATGGGGCTGTAGCTACAGGAGCAGGTTGCACCCAGTACAGAGCTGTCTGGACCACTTTTTGGTTATCCACAGTAGTGCTGGCATTTCTCAATAAGTTGTAGGTGCATTTTTCTCCTTACCCAGTTGCTTATAAAAGACCTAGCAAAAAAAAAATAAAAATTCATAAAGCTTTGCAGCGAACATTGATCTTTTCACCAAGTCCATGAAATTGAGCTCTATAATGCAAACAGGGAGACATCAGTCTGTTCCTGAACTATAAACACCTGCTAAAATACTGCAATAATTATATATACCATGCATTTAATAGAGACAAAGTGAAGGAATAAAGTAGTAGGTGGGATTCACAGACTCTAACTTTCCCTGCAAAGTGAACAGTTTTCAACAAACTTTGGTAAAACACCATGAAAAAAAGCAAGAGATTCACACCCTCCCCCTCCCCAAATAGAACAGAAGGTATATGACCCTCAAGTGGAGTGAATAGCTGAAAAACATGGGAGATAGAGATGTGAAGGACCTCAAAAGACCAAATTTATAATCGCCATTTATAGTTCAAATTAACTAATATCAGTATTTAAAAATCTCTGCAAATGTCAAGAAAACAAGACTGCAGAATGTTAATTACCTTTAAAATTAGGTAAGTTTTAGGGATTTTCCTGTGAGGAAAGAGGCAGGGACAGAAATATCCTTAACAGAAAAACTTTCCATGAGTCGTAATTCCTTATAGTTGTTATTTTTAGAGTTAATCACCATTTTCAACAATTGGTGTACATTCTGGCTCAGTGATCTTATTGGTCACGTAGTTAAGTCTAAATCAGCAGTAGGTTACTTCTAGATGACAGACAGAATGTTAAACTTTCATTTTTAATAATTGTTTTACGGCAACATTACCACAGGTAGGGAAAAGCATATGACAAACTATTTAAAATAACAGTTTTGAACCTGATTCAAGAAAAGTACATATTTAGAGCAGGAATTTAGGTTCTGTTGAATTCATATGGACATGATATAGCTAAATGGCAACAGGCTAACTGAACATGAATCAAAGCAAAAATATTTAAGCAATACTTGAATTTATTTTTAGAGCATCCCAGTGCCTGGGAATGGATGTGGTTTTATACATATGTTTAAAGTTAAATATGTGCATGAGTCTTCCCAAAATATGTCCTGGGTCTTTATGAAGAGTAGTTCCAATTCCTTATCAGATTAGATAACTAACACCTAGAAATATTCTTAAATTATAATCTTCTACCAGTACATACTAGCAAAAAGCACGGGATGACTCAGTTCTTAGGCAAGATAATGAACATCTGCCCTTTTCTGTTGAGGATATTGCATTGGAATGAAACTCTATGTTGTTTATGAATTATGATGCATCAATTTGCACACTGCTGCTATGATGGCATTTTGCTGCAGATCTCATATCACATATTTATCACCTGCTGGGTACAACTTAATTCATAAACAATCCACTGTCCTTGTTTACAAAAATACATCTAGTATAATTATAACAACTTGCTTCACAAGTACAAGTATGTGCATAGAAAATAACAAGAATATAAATTTATATGTAGTACTTTTATTTCCAAATGCTGCATTTAATAAAGGATAAAACACAGAAAACTTCATGAACAAAGCACTGCAAAACTCAGGGCTTTTCTTAACCTATAGAAGAATTCAGGCACTGCAAACATATGACAGCAGATCCATGTAATGAGTTCTGGATTCAAAACAGAAGGGCAAAGGAGAAGATTTGGGATTTGGAGTCTTCTTTTTTACTGTGTTTCTTACACATACTTTCATAAGCCTTTTCTAGTTTCTCTATCTACTACTCAGTAAAATCAGGATGACAAAGCTACTTTCAGCCAACTCTTTTCATCAGTTTAGATCACAAGAACTTATCACTGGCACTACCAGTGAAAAATAGTAAATAACCCACAAAATTATTCATCTATCTCATTTGAACTGATACTTTCTTTCATGAGAGAAAAATTTGCAGAGGAAATGCTTCTATGAGTAATGACATTCACTACAATAGAAAAACACACGCAAAGAAGGATTGGTCTCAACATTGTTATATTTTGGTGGGTTTGATATTTCCAACATAAACGATACCGAGCTCAGGAAAATGTGAATCGTCTACCTGCTTTTGTCCATTCTCACTGACTTGATATTGATTTAACTTTATCTCAGAGGCCTTATGAAATTCATTCAGCCACCCCCATTGATGAGATACTCAACATGTTCAAGATAGAAAGAGTTCACTACTCATCTGCATGGTGCAAGGGCATGATAGCACTACTGAAAAAGGTAAGAAAGAACAAACACATTCTGATCCCTCTTCTCTCCTCTTCCAGAAGCCCCTCCAACATTGCAAAGGAATCAGACAAGCACACACATTAGGTAGTCAAAATTTAAAGGGTAAGAGAACAGGGCTTATTTCCAGGCTTTTCTGAATGTGAGTGGTGCAGTATTTTCTCTTCAGAAGCTGCATTATTCATCTTAGGCTTTTCATGGCTTCAAAGAAATGCTTGTTGGTTTTTTAAAATTGGTTCACTAGTGGTAGCAAAATTTTGGGGATCAAGAATTTCTGCTCTGTGCCCTGGCCCCATTCCCCTGAGTCATGGTTATTCAAGTGGGAGAGGGAAGGAAAGGCCACTCTGCCCTCTGAATTTCTGCAATTTCCAGACAGGGAGATTTGAAATTAAAATGCCTGTATCTCCTCCTATCCCATGTTGCTATAGTTGCAACAAGAAAAGTCAAGCTACGTTGCTGTAAATGTCGCTAAGCTACAAGACAGGGCTATTTCTGAATGCATCACGAGCCTAGAAATCATTTTCTTCCTAAAATCCCAGGGTTTTGTTTGCATTGATTGTCTGGCCACATTGCAAGGATCATCTGTCTCTTTTAGGTATTTCAGATCATCAATATAGATACTTGAACAGGAAATGATAGTGAATGTGTGAATAGAGTAATTGAAGATCAATGACTTTTGCAGCAATGAGCAATCTAGTTTTGATAGATAGCACAGTCAGGTGGATAATTTTAATTGCTGCCAGGATGCTCAGTGTAACTTTATGTTCCAATAAATCCAATACAAAATACAAATTGTTGGGTGGCATTGAATTGAGATGTTTCATTTTGCTTGGACTCTTGTGTATCTGTAAACAGACTTTTGTTGCTAATACATTTATAAACTTCATGGCTGGAACAGCCATCTGGTGGCAATTAAATTATACTCATATCCTATGAGTTATTATTTCTATTTTTTTAAATTAGGACTTCCAGGATCTCTTAGAAGCTTCCCTAGCCACTTTCTTACACAAAAATGTGCATCATACAATTTATGTATGTGATACATTTACTCTTTATATGGCATCCAGTCATTTGGAAAATGACTTGTGCTTGATCACAGCTCCTCACTAAGGACCCAGAGTGCCGTCTTTCAAGCCTTGCAGATATCCAAAACACTCCATACCTAGCTGATGTCAACTGGGATGCTGTTCTAGAGAAAGCTGTGACCCCAGGCTTTGTTCCTAATGTAAGTCAATATTCCAGGCGAACAGTGTTTGCAAATTCCAACTTTAATTATCACTGCTGTTTTACTTGTTTATGCTTGTATTTATTGCTCTTCAGTGATTTACTTTGGATTCCACTTTCATTTACTCAGTCACAGCTAAGGGAAAATTTGCCCCATTTCAATAGATCACAACAAAAACTAATTAACCTTGGTTCATTTTGTGTTCCTTTTCAAATAAAAAATTTTCCAGACTTTGCACTTCACCTGTTAGTGCAACTGATTGTCAGAGTTAACTCTGACAAAGAATACCGAGAAGACTGTTATGACCGTGAAATCTGGACATTTGAATAACATTTGGAAAACTTTTAAACATCCCAGTATGCTGTTACTTTTTCACTTAAAAAATACAGTTCCAAAAGGCTGACCTATTTCCTTTGTGACAGTTTCCTACAATGAAACATTCAGATTCTGTGGGGGAATCTGGTAGTTTCTTTCTCACTGTGGTTCCATTTTTTGGTGTTTTCTGGGTATTTCTATTTTGATCATTTGTAAGTTAAGTGACTTTGAGGGCCATGAATAGAAAGTACCCAAAGGTACGATATACATGGGGATCCAAGAGAGATTCTGACTCTGCAAAGCCCAGTCATACACAGGCACATGTCTTAGGGCTTTAAGTCAAGAGAGAGTATTTCAACCTGCTTTAGCAAAATGGCTACTGAAACCTGCCTCTGGCCAGTCTGTTCTCTACTCCCGTTGATGCTCCAGTGTTTTATTTTCCCCAGACATCTTCTCCTTGCTCCCACTCAAGCTTGAATTCGTAGGACCATACCCTCCACCTTAACTCCGGCCCCAGTGATTGGACTCAGGGTAGCTTTGGTCCAGGAGTGCATAGCCAACTAGCATGATGTGTGCCACCCTGTCCAGCCTGACTCCTAAGCAGTGAGGTACAGCAGCTGGGCTGCGCTGGTAGGACCTTATAAAGGGACTGCAAATTTTGCACATCCAGCTGGCTTACACCCAACTGCCCAACACTGAGTCAGGAGAAGCGTGTGATGGTCTGCGCTTGGCCACAGACCCCAACTCCTTAATTCTCAGTTCGCATGTGGCTTGTTCCTTCTGTACACCTGGATTTAGGTTGTTTGGAGGGTATCTTGTTCCTGAGAGCATAGATAAATTTTCTGACTTCTTAAGCATAGTAAAAAAAAAAAAAAAAAAAGTGAATTTAAATGTAATTTCAGAAGCAATTGTAGACCCCATGCGTTGCTGATGTTGACAATCATGAATGATGAAGACTGAGAAAAGAGGAAATCCTCTTCACATACTTTCAACTGCCTACAATTAAACATATGTCCAAAGACAGCTATTCCTTTCACTTTTGGGTTCACCTTATTTGTGTTTTGTCAGGGATCTATAAAACTGAAGGGAAATCTGTAATATTTGAGGTGAAATAGTATTCTACATTTAAAAGGAAATAGAAGTAAAATGTTACATTTATCTATCCAGATTAACCTGAAATTCCCATCACAAGCTATACCAAACACTTCTGTATTGAGTCTGATATTGCAGGGCTTGTTCTACCTGGTTGATCAGGTATGTCAAGAAAAACAGTGAGGTAAGAATCAAAGTGCTTTTCTAGCACATTTCTGTTTATCACAAACTTTACTGTTTTATGAGACCAAGTTTGGCCACACATTTTCCAGGAACATTCTCTCTTTTGCACCAGCCAAACTCTCACCTTTTAACTGGTGCCACTCAACAAAATATTTCTTCTTTTTCAGGCCTTGCTGAGCAGGTGAATTGGGGCCAATACGCCCTGTGATCTGGGGAGAGTTTTGAAACTAGAGAGTTTCATACATTTTGACAGCTTGCCCTTGCATTCAGGAGCTTTTGCAGGCAAGAGGACACACTGGAGACCTGTGGGAGCAATATCTCATAGCTTAATTCCTCCCTCTGTAGTTTGATTCCATAAACATAGCTTTTACTTGACTAGTACATGTCAAGTACATGTTTCTTTATGGTTTAGTTAGTTTCTTCATATTCAGCTTGAAGTCATAAATTGTTAGTAGTTTTTTTAAATATAATTTGCTTTTATTTTTAAAGCTTCAGGATTAAAGTGATGTGTTTTTTAAGTGCTCAAACAAGTCTTAAAACTATGCATGCTCAAGAAAGGAACTGACATTGATGAACCAAAAGAATTATTTATTTATTAATAAATATAAATTAGATATAAACCTCCACTAATAAAAATCAAATACATTTTACTAAAGCCAACTGGGTAACATTCAAGAAGAGGCATCAGATATCTCAGTATTATACTTTGAGTATCCAGAATTTGCTAGGAATAAAAATGATGGAGTGATCTCTAAACCATTGTTTCATTGTAGGACACCACAAGTTATACAAGTAGTTTCTGATGTGATTTTACTGCTTAGTGTCTTTGGTTACTAAAAATATCTGTCATTTATATATGACTTATTTTAGTACTTCCACCTTGACAGTGACAATGCGGTGATGGAACTCTCAGAAGTCCCAGAGGAAAATGGGCTGCTTTTAACATTTTCCACCACACAACTCAAATTGTTTGCAAATTTTTTGTAAGTGCTTTGAGAGAATGAGGGCAAGAAAGGAACTCATGTTACTCTAATCACAGGAGTAGCAAAACGCTGATCCAGTTAATAGGATGCCAAGTTGTGAAAATGTATTTGGTTCAGCTGAACCACAGATATTCTGGCCATACCATTCTGGCTCTTATAGGACAGGAAGAGTTTACTACAAATGGTGTAATGAGATGGATTTATAACGAATAGAATTTTTTAAAAGCCACAAACAAAACAACAAAAAACCCAACCCAAAACAAAACAAAAAACCACACACACAAAAAAAACAACTCAAGGCCTAAGCTATGCTCCTGTAAACTTTTATGCTGAAAAGATCTGAAAGAATCAAGAACTTGAAAAGAACTAAGCAAGAATCTGAGAAGAATTAAGGAAGAAAATGGCCATATAGAAATGGTATTTCCAATCATTCTGCTTAAAAAAGGATTTCCTGATATAACAAAGAATCTTAAGATTTGGTTCAACCATCATATATTAACATAACATTTTTTTAAGGAGAATCCAGAATATTCAAGTAATGTGTGTAATGGGAAAGAAAAAGTGCAATAGATTGGATAGACTAGGAAAAGCATAATAGATTAGAATGAAGCACAAGATTGGGAAAAGCCAACAAGGACTCACCAAGGACAGATTGTACTTGACAAACCTGCTCGTATTCAGTGACAATGTAGCTACTCCACTGATCTGGAGCAAGTGATGAGATCAAGTGTTCCCTGAGGAATTTCACTGATGGTATCAAACTGAATGGGAAAGTGGACACTTTGGGAAAGCCACCTAGCTGGAACACCTGTAGAAGAGTGGGCTAAGAACCTTATGAAGTTGAAGAAGTATAAAGTCTTGCACCTGTGAAAACATAGTCCAGGGATGTAGCATAGGGTGGGATCTACCTATCTGGGGAGCAGTGCTGTGGCAGGGACCTGGAGACCCAGGAGAACAGCAAGTTCAATATGAGTGAACAGGGTGCTGCTGCAGCAGCAGAAAAAGTCAATGAGATGTTGAGTTGCACCAACAGGGTCATCACCACTCTACTCAGCACTTGTCAGGCCAGACCTGGAACACTGTGCTCAATTTTGGTCCCCACTATGCCAAAAAGATGTGGACAGGCTGGAGAGAGCCCAGAGAAGGGCCACAGAGATGGTCAGAAGACTGGGAAGTGGGCCATAGCAGGAAAGGCTGAGAGAACCGGTTTTGTAGAGCCTTGAGAAAAGAAGGCTTAGGGGAGACCTTATCACCATGTCACAATATTAAAAGGGTGGCTACAAAGAAGATGTAGACTTACTCCCTTTTTACAGGCAGTCACATGGAAGAGACAAAGGATATTGGATACAAGTTACTCCTGGGGAGATTCGCAAGAAACACGAGAGAAAAGTTCTTCATAATGACAGCAGTCAGCCATTGCAATAATCTCCCCACGAAAATGGTGGATTCCCCAAAAGTGGACACTCAAGATTCAGCTGGACAGGCTACCAAACCATCTTGTCCAGACTCTTGACTGTGTTTTTGCCCAGAAAAGTTTTATCTGATGATCCTTGAGATCCTTTTAGACCTGGTATTCTATGATTCTGTGAATCAGTTTTTTATATAAATGTTGCTAACCAAAAAAAGCCTGCGCCTTTCTCTTTTCTCATGGGCAGGATCTATGTAACTGAATCCACTGCAACATTTCAGAAAGTCAGATCTCAACAACTAAGGTCTTAGAGGTGCTTCCCCTCCCTCCTGCACTATTACAGATGCCATTTATGTTCTACAGCACTAACTGATATTCTGATGAAGACCCTGGGCCAAATTAATCTGTCTCACTTAGGTAACATAATTATAGTCATTCTAGGAATGTATCTGTATATAACTAGGAAGAGGATCTAACTCTTTATACTTTCTTTATAATATTATTTTTATCTTACTTCCCTTATTTAAACTTCAAGCATCACTGCAGGCCTAAGAAAGACAGTTTTCATTTTACAGATGTGGTTGGGAATCTGCTTCATTATTACTGATATTAACACTTGCAAGCAAACTAAAAAACCGCAGTGGTGCTTCAAAGAGTAACTTTGAATCCTTTTGTACCAGAAAGGAAGACTGAATTGTGATCCCACATTTGAACTTGAAGAAATGATTTTAGAGTCCAAGCCTCTCCATAAAAAGAAAAAGCGACTTGCCAAAAACAAATCCAAAGATGGAGCTAAGGAAACCTGCCCACTGGTAAGCTGGAGACTGTGTCTGCACTCTTTAATAGGCAAACTCAGTTAAGTTCAGTTTTATTACCTCTGAAAATAGACTTGACTTCTCTGTCTGTCATTTTACTTAGAGCATAAACCATCTCCAAAGCAAAGTGAAAAGCAGCCATTTATTTCAAATAGTAATAACATGTTTTAAGTTACAATAATTTTTAAGATTATCATAGATGCTCATTTGAAGTATGAAAAAGTGTTGCCAGTTGGCAAATGCACTTCCCACACATGGACAAATAGTTACAAGGAATATTTATTCACTGCTAGTACCAAAAATGAAAAGTATGCAGTGAAAAGGCTTGTTATTTATAGATGTGTTAAAGCTGTCTCTTCCAGCCTTGACTGATGTGCCCCATGTAGTAAGACACATTGTATGAGCAGTCTAAAGTACTGAGAAGATTAATAATAATTTCCAGACTTAATTTTTCATTTCAGTGAGGTTTTGTAAATTATGTTGCTCCTCCTAATGATTTTGAATGCTCATGCAAGCTGCTCTTCCTAGAGCTATCAGATGTAAAAATCCTCAGGAATTCTTTGTGGGTAACTTCTTCCAAAAGAATGAAAGATTGATTGTGCTATCACAGCCCGATTTGATGAGTGTTTGAAATGCCTCTTGATAGTATTCATTCATAAGCCTTTCTGTTCAGTGTCATTTCTGTTGTTGTGATTTTTGTCTATGATTTCCCATCTTTCTTAATCAACCTATTCATGCTGTTTTTTAAAGAACGTACACCTGCAGCAGTGCTTGGAAACCGTTAGGAAAGAATTCATCATATTCAACAGAGAGAAGTAAGTGCATTTCTTAATGCCTCTTTAGCATTCCGAAATTAAATACTAAAATTAAATTGAGAACTATTTTTTTCTCCCAGTGTAAGGGAAAATAATGATCCCAGCAGCAGAGCCGAAAAGACTGAATTTCCAATGATTTCTTCCTCTTACAGCCTCTGGTGTAATGGTTTTGGTGTTGTAGTTCTTCCATCTCTGAAAGCAAGCAGAAGACCTTGTGATTAAAGTATGTTGGAAACATACGGTAAATGTTACAGACACTCCCTAGAGAAACTGTCAGCAATTAAGCAAAGGAATACAATATAAGGGGCTGCTTTTGCACAACTAACACAAAATCAAGCAAAGTTGTAAGCCATGAAATATTTAATTATAGAGACTGCAGTGTTCTGACTTGGAAACACTGTTCATACATCTCCACCACAAAAAAAAAAGGTGTAACTCAACATTGGCTATTTCAACAAAGCTAAATATTGAACCTGCCTCAGACAAGAAGCATGAAGCAAGAACTTATAATCTAGAAGTCAGCCAGAATTCATAAAAGTGCAAGTCTGTTTCCCATGGATATCAATAATATTCCTGGTCCAATTAATACACTGCATTTCTTGTAGTTTACTGCGTTTGAGTTGCAGCCATTATGGGCCCCTTTGTATTAATAGATGTTGCTTATAACAGGGCAGTTGTTTGTCTTTGGTCAAATTCTTGCATTTCATTCAAGTACATTCCATGGTTTGATTTGACTTAATTATATATGCAAGCCTTTCTAATGGAGTTGTGAAACGTTAGAATTAATTAAAAGTTGTGATTATCTTACTTAATGCTTACAATGCAGGTAATTACTGTCTTCCACAAGTAGAACTGGGAAAGGGATTGTCAGCTTTGCACAATTCACACAATATCATGAAGGTAATTATGCCATGAAATCCCCTTTTTCCTGTTAAAATCTGTGGGACATGTCTATGCCTGACACTGTCTGCTCACAGAAACTACAGCAAGGACTTACAAAGAAAAGGAAGGTGCAACAGATTCTTCACATTATTTTGCATGGTCGGTAGCACAAGAAAGCCATATGTTTATGTAAGAACCATAAACAGGAGAAGCCAGATCATAGAAGGTTTTCAGAAGGGTCTTGGTGGACTTCTCTGAATCAGTTCTGGTATCAGTGAACTAATGAATGCTTGAACTTTGTAGCTTAACTCACAAAAATCAAAATTATTAGAATTATTATAACAAGATTAGAAAAAAATTACATTGAAAAATCAATTTAATGAGCTTCCAAGGAGTCATTCATACAACTAGTTCA
Source organism: Sclerurus mexicanus (assembly GCA_013396755.1). NCBI lineage: Eukaryota > Metazoa > Chordata > Aves > Passeriformes > Furnariidae > Sclerurus > Sclerurus mexicanus. The sequence continues at coordinate 1,078,898 of VWZF01001198.1, forward strand.
TTTCCAGGAAGTAGTCGCTCACCTACTCCAGACTCATATATCAAGAAAATCCAATATGCAGGAATTTTTGAAAGCTAAAACACCAGATTTTGTAAAACGCCTTCAAAATGTTATTGGTTGTGTTCACTAACATTGATCAGTTTCTCGTCGTGATTTTACTGTGCTATTCTTAAATCTTTTTTGCATAGGAAATCTTTTTCATTTGTTTCATATTGCACAACTACAGTAACAACACAGGTTATAAAGAGCTCTGAGAGGCTGATTAGAGATCAAGGAGAAGTTTAAATGTAGTACAAGTAAAATGGAAGCAAAAGATAAATCACGTGCACTTCATTCAGAAAAGCATGTTTTCAGTCATTGCTTGATTGGTTTTGACAAGCTAAAGGAAAAATATTTAGTATAGACCTACAACAGATCCTGCATTGTCTAAAGCTAGATCACAATAATTTCTTGTTTAAATTGTATTAGAGCTTAAGGACACAGAGAGACTTCTGTAATAATTTTTAAAGACAGAAATGTTAATAAGCAGGGAAGTGGAGGTCAAACGTTTGAATTCAAGTTAATGGGAAGAAAATAAGAGCAATGACAGGCACAGATCTCATCATACCAGAGAGAATAAGCTACACAGTATACACCAGAGTAATCCATGGTGTGCTTCCTTAGACCTCTCTATGCCCTCAGGGCTGCATGTAGAGGCTGAGGCTGTGTCCATGTGGATTTCCAAAGCCATGTGGCCAACGAAGTTCTCAGGAACAGTTGCAAATGCTGAAAGACATGTACTGTTCCTATAACACAATACCTATTAATATGTGATTGTATCATTGGGTGAGTTGTCAATCCCAAGCAAGGCTTTAAATCAGTCCCAGATTAAGGCAGCCAAAAGTTTTACAATTCCTCCGTATTCTTCTACATAGAGCAGAATTGCTTTTAGTCTAACTGTTGGAAATATCTGCATATTTCCTTAGACATTCATTATATTCAGCTACAAAAACCTACATTTTATCCTGACTTAAGCCTTCTGCTCAGCTTGTTTCAGTGTCACAGAACACTACATAAGTCCTAAGAAAGGGCAAATCAAAAAAAGTAACATATCCTTCAAGGCAAAAGATAAGATTCCTCAAACTAAAAAGATTCAAGGAAAAATTTCAGATATTTCTAACTGAGCAACATAAAGTCAAGTAGTAATATGTAGTTAGATTGTGTTATGTTAACATCCCAGTTCCACAACATCTTGCAATCCAGTACTTGTGAAATATCTGCTATGTAAAGCAGAATCTGTTTCTATTGAATGCCTTGCTGATACTTCTAGGCTGTGCCTGTTTTCCACGATATGTCTTTCTTTCATCCTGCAACACACACTGCAAATCTTGCAATATGTCATACTTACTTTCTTGCCAAGAAGCTCAGGAGACTACCAGAAACTCTTAGATAGGAGACAGGAAAGACACAGAATGAAGTAACTTAATAGTTTCACTTAGTGATGACAAAGACAGAATGTGCATTTTCATTTTTCTATTTCTTTATGCAGTTAAGAATTGAAAACTGATATTTGTAGGATGTTATAAGCAAGATGAGTGGCATGAGTAAGACAGATTTCATTTTAGCTAAGCCAAGCTTTTGAATGACTAGGCTTAGTTAAAAAGGCTGACTTTTTTCCAGGTGTCTTTACTAGCAGCATTCAGTAAACATACCTTCTTGGTAAATCTTACGTTGTCCTTGAATGCAATTTATTTGTTTGGACTATATTTTAAGTATGTAGCTGACATCTATGGTTTGGACAGTTATGAGATAGGATGAAAGATCTGAAGAATTAAAAAAAAAGTAGTATGCTGTATATAGTCAGAGAATGAAAACACACATTGCAGAATGATAGAGCAAATGTGTACTGTTAGAATAGAAATACAGAAAAAAGAACCTGGAGCCATAATATTCGCTATTTTCTTTATGTATTTAACTGTATGGGACTTCCTGGAAAAAATCATGTATTCAGTGATTATCAGCAATGGATTATCACGTGGCATCTTCTTTTGATACTATTCAGAATATAGTGGGGAGATGAGGAGGAAGAGATAGAAGACTGACTATTCCCAGTTTCTCTGTAGAAAAAGCCAGAAAACAACTCCATCAAACAAAGAAGTTTCCAGAAGATGAAACAAAACCATCTTCCTAAGATTCGCATAAGTGCAAAGCACTGTCCCGTGTGCTAAAACTGGCAGGTATAGAAGAGATGTCCAGGTGTATGTCTGTGCTTCAGTTTAGCTAGGCATGTTCTCATTACTGTTAATCCTATAAAAGAGCCTGGGAAACTTGTGAAATCTGAAGGGAATATTGCTTTCATGTCTGCAAAATGGATACCGAGTGCTCCAAAGTCTTTATGTGATCCTTGTCAGCAGTTGTTCCAATAAATCATTTCTTCTAATAAAACAGTTAAGGAAAGCTGAATCTGGCATATGTTCATCTTCCATCCCCAATGTGATTTCCTCTTGGGGCACTCATATACAATGTCAAATAATGGAACAGCAGAACAAGAGCAGCTTTAGGGATATGCGACATTTGTGAGCTAAAAATACTCCATGTAAAATGGCTAAACTCATCTGAATAGGTAACTTTAAACCTGCATCCTCATTTGTGCAGGAAAACATTAAACATCTAGAATGAAATCCCTTACCATGTAAGCAGATTTTATCTTGACTGTATTTTTCTTGTTTTTCAGATACCAGAGTGCCTAAAGTGTTGCTAGATGGGAGACTTTATTCTTAGTAACATCAATATTACAGTGGATGTGAGCTACGAATTAAAATGCATGTATGTGTATGTGTGCGTGTTGATAGGACATGGGGTTATGGCATCTCTCCACAGTGACATTATCTTCCAGTACCTTTAAAGAAAAGGTACACACGATCTTGATCCAAGGTAAAATAACAAGAAAATCGTTTTGTGGTGCAGGAAATGTTTTCTCTTCTTAAAAATGTCAGTGTAATATCTTACTTAGTTTTGAGCACAAACTAAATAAACTGTGATACAAAATTGGTCCACATGCTGGTTTTCTAGAAAATATGATCTGAAGTACATCTAAATGTATCTGTTTGGCTCCTTTTCCTGACAAAAAAAATTATTTTTTTGGTTTTAAATCTATTTCTATGAATAGATGTTTCATTATATCTAGAAATGGAGTACCAAACATTCTGCAGTATCTAAATGCATATTTTCATAGACTAACTGGCAAATTTTTTTAAGAACTTGATCTCATTTAGAAGGTGTAGGCTTTTTTTTTTCCTTTTTTCTTTTTTCCAAGGGAAAAGATTGTATGGATAAAGCCACACTGTTTGTTCACAAATTTATTAAAAAGCTGAGCACAAATTATTTTGCTATTTTTGTGCTGTTATCACTAAACAGATCTTCACACACATCTATTCATGAATGTCCAAAACCTGAAAGAGCCAGAAATGAAGAAATAGACTCAATATTTACTTGTAGTGGAATAATATTTCTTGCCCTTTATGGTTCTTGAGCTCCTTGTTCTCCTTGAAAGATGTCTTTAAGATTAAAGATGTGAGAAAAAAAAAGAACAGAGAAACACAGGAAATATTTGCTCCTTAGGCAGCATAATCCTTCAGTCAGACGCTTCACAAACTTAATCAAAATTATCGGCCTGCTCCAGAAAATGAAATCATATATCCACTTTTTACTGAGTAGAACATGTATTTCATATATGCAATGTACATGCAAATGGGTTGCAATTCTGCCAAACTATTCTAATAAGTGCTATGAGCTGATTAGAAAAATATCAATGTTTTTAACAATCCCAGTGAATACTTTCAAAACATTGCTAATGATTTTGGAGTTTTTTACTTAATACTAATATGCTGCAATAGCATGGTCATGCTATTCAGCTGCCTAGTCCCCACTGATCTGAACAGGCTTGCCCCTTTCCTAAGCTACTGGTATACCTTATTCCTCTTCTCAGTACTTGTTCAGTGCCACCACACTAAAAACAATCTGCCACAAACTGAAGCAGTTAGTGGGCTGCTGCACATTACTCTCTCTTTTCCTACTATCCTTCCCACTGTTTGGCCACGTCTAGTCCTCTCCTAAATGGTACTGAACAGCTCTAAGTGAACAGAAAGCTCTCTGTTCCCAGAATAAACACCAAAAATTAAGGGATATTAAGATGCTTAAAATCATGTTGTCTGATTTTGTCCATATCATAGGTGAAAAGCTTACTTAATATTCTTTGCATCTTTTATAAGATGAAGTTTATTATCTTTCTTTTTTTTGTTCTTTTTCTTTCCTTTCAATTGCCTTTTCAGACTCAAATCCAGAGTCCCTGAGTGCTCTCTTTCATTTTAGCTTGATTGAAATTGAATATTCATAATGATTTGCAGTATACCTCATTGAATGTACTTTTCTTAATAGGTATTTTATTTCACTTAGTGTCTCTGGAGATTTTTATATTATCATAATCCTCCTAATATCTGAATGCTTTTTGGATGAGGCTACAGTACAATTTTTCATTTCTTGGTACTTCTGCTGACCTTAATTCAGTGTAAATCCATCTCTTTGTGAGCATTTCAAGTGGTTGCACTGCTCTTCTCTGATCCCTTTTGTAATGGATATGTCTGCTTTTGGAGATTGCTCTTGCAATCTCACCTAATTAGAAAGATGCTGTTCTGAATGTGATTGAACCTGATTTGGTTTGGGGCAGTAATAACTGCTGCTTGCTCATACAAGCCCTTCCACTTCTGCCTTTGATTCCTGATCATTATTATTGGCTTAGAATTACCAGTCCAAATGCCACTCTTCTCTTCTTGGTGAGCCAAGCAGGTCCAAGCTGGTAAGGTTGCTATAGCTATACCTTCAAATTCCCTCTTTTTTTTTGAGAAAAGAGGGGTCATAAAAAAGCCATTGTTTCAATAACCTGTTCCCTTCACAGCTTCATGGAAGAAAAACAAAACAAAACAAACAAAAAACCAAACAAAAAACCCAACACACACACAAAAAAAAACCCCACCAACCAAAAAAAAACCCCAAACAAACTGGAACCTCAATTTCAAAGTCTTCCAGGAAAAAGGGCCAAAGTTTTCCCAAGTAAGGATACTATTGTAATGGCACTTCACCAAATGAGCATCCAACTTTGAGAATGAAAGTTTGCACGTGATTGCGTATTTCAGAGCAATCTCCATGCTGGAATGTGGTCCTGGAAGGATCAGGAAAACTTGTTCAGGTCCTCAGCATTGAAGTCCAGCAATTAGTTTCTATTCACAGAAAATTGAACAGAAATACACTTCATAAAAAACAATTGGAAGTCAATTTATAGGTAGAGAAAAGATAAATCTTCATTTGCACATCTCAGACTCTGGAGAGTAACCAAAACTGTATAATTCTGAGTACCTTATATTTCATTTTTATAACAGGTTACATGGGACAAATCATATCTATGTAAAGGCTGCATAACAGGTCATGACTGTTCCATTGCCATAGAGGATTAACTTCATGATTTCTCTTCATCTCTCTTCATATCCTGCACTAGCATAAATTCTCACTTGTTATGAGTCTCTGTAAATTAAGAATGAGTCATGAACACTGCACTCCTCTTGCTGTTTTAAGAAAGCATTTTGGGGCCAGTTGCTGAAGCAATGCAGAAACAAGCCAGTAATGAGATAACATTATTATTGCCAGTCACTCTGAAGTCTGTGTATCTGTTGAATATATTCATAAATGAGTTGGAAGGGGAGGCAAATGGTGACAAAGTTCACTTACAATACAGTAGTCAAAACTGTATCTGGCTGCAAAGAACAGCAGTAGATAATGATAACCATGGTTCTGAATTGCAGGGTAAGAAAATGGCAGCTGAAATTCAATACTGATAAAAGGAAATACATTAGGAAGAAAATAATCTAAACTTTGCCTTTAGAATAATAAGCTCAAGTTAGTTTCAGTTATGAAGGACAGAGAGTTTGAAAATACTCTGGATAGCACAATGCTTTGTGGAAGACTAAAAGATGTTAAAATATATTAAAAGCTGCAAAAACTACAAAAACAGCTACAGAGAAATGATGGATGTCATTGTGGGGATACATATATATGTTCATACCCATGCACCTTCCATTCTGTGTAGAGTTGTGCTTCCTTATCTCTAAAAAGTTACTGAGGACTAAGAATGGTCACAAGAAAAACAGAATTGGACAGGGCTGTGGCCTGGGTCATGCTGAAGGGTTTAATAGACTTGAACTCAAAGAAACAGCATCTGAAAAGACAGGAACTGGCTAAATAATAACATGTTATGAAACTTATTGAGAACATGGCTAAGCAATGATTATTCACTCTTTGTGATAACACTGCAGGTTTAAAAGAAAACAAACCATGACTTTTTGTGCAATGCAGCATGTTGCCAAGTGGTGCTTTGGATGCTAAACATAGGAAAAGATTCAGAAAAGAATTAGAGAAACTAATGAGAAAAAAATCCATCAAGGTCCATGAGATGTGAGACCTCTGATTCCACTCACTGGTTTGGAAGGTCTGCAATTCAGAAGTGAGTGGGATATGCCATAGCAGACATTTTTTTCCTTTTGGCTTTTTCTTCAACATCGTGCCCTGGTGTCTGAGATGGGCCACTGTGAGAGGTGGCCCCCTCTGTTAGGTGGAATGGCTCGGTATGTACACTCATGGTTTCTCACTGCTGGCAAGGTCTCACAGAGAGGTGAGTACAGGTTGTGTTTGTTCCCTGGCAACTCACAAGCTCTAATTCCTGGAAGTCTGGTGCTTCAAGAATGGTAGGGCTGAACCAGGCTATTCCCAAATGCATATTCCAGTCTGAGAATGTTTATTGTCAGGTCCCAATAATTAGGCAGAGCCAGACTGGCTTTTGTGGTGGGTTGACCGTGGGTGGATGCCAGGTCCCCACAAAAGCCATTCTACCACTGCCTTCCTCAGCTGGTTCATTGGTCGAGGTGAGGACCGGGAGAGACTACTCTCCAGTTATCATCATGGGCTAAACAAACTCAGCTTGGGGAACATTAATTTGATTTATTGCCAATAAATAACAAAGTAGGATAGCGAGAAATAAAACCCAAATCTTAAAAAAACCTTCCCCTCACCCCTCCCTTCTTCCTGGGCTCAGCTTCATTGCCAAATACTCTACCTCCTCCATGACAGGGGGGTGGGAATGCAATTGGTTCATCACACATTGTCTCTGCTGCTCCTTCCTCCTCATACTCTTCACCTGCTCCAGCATGGGTTTCACCACACAGTCTGCAGTTCTTCATGAACTGCTCCAGCGTGGGTGCGTTTCATGAGGCACAGAATTTCAGGAACAGCTTGCTCCAGCCTGTATCCCCCATGGGGTCAGAAGTCCTGCCATCAAACCTGCTCCAGCATGGAGTCCTCTCTCCATGGCACCACAGGTCCTGCCAGGACCTGGACAAGTGGATCTCTGCTCCACCCTGGACCTCCACAGGTTGCAGGGAAACAGCTGCCTCACCATGGGCTGCACCATGGGCTGCAGGGCATCTCCAGCACCTGGAGCGCCTCCTCCTCCTCCTTCTGCAATGACCTTGGTGTCTGCAGGGCTGTTCCTCTCACATATTCTCACTTCTCTCTTCAGCTGCAGTTGTGCATTTTTTTTCACCTCCTTCTTAACTCTGTTATCCCAGAGCTGCTACCACAGCTGCTGTTGGGCTCTTCCCAGCACCAGAGGAGAGCATGAAAAGCAAAGAGAAGAAATGAGATGGGATTGAATGGTCATGTCTCAGTGATGACTGGATGTCCTTCTGTCCAGTTCTGCTTGTTTTTGTGGCAATCTGTCACACCAGTTCACTGTCACAGAGCTACAGACATGCACATCACCATCACTACACGGGCGGCAGGCATTTCACAGTCATTATTATTTGTCTTTAAATTCTCAGTCCATTAGCAAAATTATGCTTGTTGTTGTGATCTACTGCCAGTTAAGAGGACTCTTCACTCCAGCTCCTTTGTAAAACCTTCCTGCCTTAAGGTCCAGGGTCTCTGTGGTCATGGCAGTGGCTGAGAACACAGTTCCAGTAACATAGATGTAACTCTAGATGCAGAACTGTCCTTCTCCCCAAACATTTCATTTGGACTTCACTCAAAGGATCACTTTACCTTGAAACTTTCACCAGAAGAAAAAAGGAAAAGAATATTCCTAAGCAGCTCCTGTAATTTATCCATCTGCTGATAGCTGGACAAGACAGTGAACCTACATCCTGCAGGATATGCACCAAAGGCAGTCTAGGAAATTAAAGTCTTTCCTGAGAATGAGTTTTGACCCACACTCCTGAGAAATATCCTTATTTGTGGGCAGGTGCTTGTAGTTTTAAAACTGGATTATGGCTAACTAAAAAGAAAATTTTCTCTCTGTGGTCCCAAAAGGTCTAATAACCAGTATATTATTGGAAAATTTCATAAATGCTTTCCTGTTCCTGTACATGTGGATCTGCAAACATATCTAAACTAGAAAAACTAGTTCACATTTTAAAATGTGGCTGAACAAGACAGATATTTTTTAGGATTCACATGGTCTTGAGCAGACAATAGCCCACTTCTGAGAGACACATATTTTACTAGTCTGAAAATTGCTTTATAATACTGGCGTTAATCAGTTGGTTTAGTTGCATTTTCTTAAGTGACTGCACATCATTTGATGTCTTCATTTATTTAGTTCATGTCTTAGCTCGTATTTTGCTTTATCAAATCCCAGAGTAAACCTGAGATCTCAAGACACTGCAGGGCAACATACTACAGGATCCAGTATAAAATTTGTCTCTTGACTTTCACATACTAGTATTTCACATGTCACTCATGCTGTATGTGCACCTGAACCGATTAAGTTTGATTATAAATTGCTTGAAAGAAGATTGGTTGATAGAAAATTATATTCACAGGCATTTACTGAGTGTAATTACTCAGCAGGAACCATCAACCTGAATCAATTACCCATACGCTGAGCATATTTCCCCAAAGACTTTTGGAAAGGGTGGGAGTAAATGCCACGAGTGTCAGTGGTACAAGAAGACGTCTATGCTACGTGGGGACACTTCCCACGAAATTTTACTTTTCACATTTAGCTGTAATAAAGCATAACTTTTAGTCTGACAGTCATTTAAATTTAAATGGAGTTTAAATAGAGATATTTGAATGATTACTTGGTAATCTACTGAGCTATCAAAACACATACGTCACAGTGTATTAGGAAAACAGACCTGAGATTATGACTGTTTCTATCAAAGCAGTCAGCACCAAGACAACATGTTTGGGAGTCAAAGACAAACTGAGTTAAATATTGGTTAGACACAGAACAATTCCTACCCCACAGGCTGGACACAAGATTTTTCAAAGGTATCTGAAATAAATAGGAATTAGATGACAAAGTATTTTTCAAGATATAGCCCAAGGCATGCAGAAGAGCCATTGCTGGCAGCCCCAGAGCCTGAATATGCTGCAGGCATGTCTGCATGGATGAACAGGCAATTGCACCCCTGTTCTCATCAGTGATTTCATTACCCAGCTCTTGGCAGTGTTTATCAGCATGTGCTGTGTTACAGGCTGATGGAACCATTCAATTTCTGCACGCCTGAACAGTGTGGGTGCAAATTAGCTCTAATCCAGAAGCAAATTGGCTCTGCTAAGCAGTGCAGCGTGTAGTGAGCTTGTACAGCTGCTAGACAGGAAGGGCCTTGAGTCCGTGTTTCAGAAAGTAAAGGTATCTCTGTTTTTCTAGAGATCTAGAGATCCAACTAGCCTGTATCCCTTTAAACTAATCTATTTAAAAATAATTTATTTAGTTTGAACTTCTTTAGTGCTCAGTGAGGAAAGACTTGTATTTCCCAAGGTTGATCTGTGACATATATTAGATAATTTAGACCGGAATTAACCTATGTTGTGGACTCTATTTACCTTGTAGAGAGAGTCTGAACCAATCTTTCAGTTGTCTACAGTCAGCTGGCATAAAATGCATCCCACAGTTGTGGGCTCTTTTCATTTCTAAATGCCAGTTCAACAGGCACAGGTGCTCTGTGGTCTGCCTGCTCCCTCTGCCTCAGGTAACAAAGGGCACCAGACATCATTGTAAGGCAGCTGTATTTGAGCGCATGTACCTAGCCATGGGGGCAGGAGGGCAAGAACAAGCAAGTTATAGGTGTAAACATTATCAAGGAAGTGCTGAAGGCTCAAGACTTCCACTCTTGCTAGTGCTTAGATGGAGCTACTGCTTGGACCCAGGTCTCCCTAAATACATACCTGCTGTAATAGAACCGCAGGGGAGCACTGTGTCTCATTTAAAGCTGCTCTGCACATATTGGTTCTCTACCCAGACTCCAGAGCAAGGGGAAATTATGAGTTTACAGACTTTGATTTTCACTTCGGAGTCATGTGACTCAGCGCTGATGTTGCTGAGTGATGAGTGTTTTCTCTGCTTCAGCCACTCCTGTCCTGTCTGACCTGGTCTGCCCCAAGCTTCCTTTGGCACAGAGCAAGATTGTGCCTTCCTTGTTTACTCAGAAATGCTTGGAAAATTCATACACTTCTCAATGATTTCTGTTTCCCTGAAAAGACTTCTGAGATCACTCTGCAGAGGCTAAAGAAAACAAAAGCACACTATTAAATCTGTCATGCTTACTGCTCCTCTGCTAGGTGTAAAGAGGAATTTTTAATAATAAAAAAGAACATTAGCTACATACAGTTGTCTTTTGAGATAGTTTTAATTAGCTATATAATTACTTACTTAAATTAATTAGATCTCCACATTTGGGATTCTTTTGAATCCTTCCTCATTTTTAAGGTTTTTAACTCTCCTTCCTTCATCTCTACTCTTTTTTTTTTTCTCTTATCCTGTATTTTCCACCGTCATTGCTGTTTTCTGCCTGTTTTTTAAAGGCAGAATACAGGCAATCTTCCATGCTGCTCCACTGGTCCCTGGCATAATTTTTCCCAGGCCAAAATCACTCTTTGAAGCAATTCCTTTCATGTTTCAGAGGTTAGCATAGACCAAAGGCTGCCTAATAGGCAGCTGGAACACAACAACTCTAGTTTGAAGATTGGAGAGTTTAGCCATAAGGATGAGGCAGTCTGTGCCACTCAGCTTCCAGGCATCGATCCCTACCTTTGGGAGTGAACACAACTGATGCCTAAAATACAGAAATTATGCTCCCAAGCAGCATGCTGTTGGCTGCTGGAGATTAGAGCCCTGCTGGGTACCACTGGGGAATGGGAAGTGGATGAATAATTTGTCAGATGTTCAGGTTACCCGGTAACTTAATCTTATAAAGGATTATCCATTAGTTCTGCTCTGCGCTATGAAATCAGAGCAGTTCTTTTCAAATTGGGGAATTTCGTAGAATATGGGCAGAGGCTTGACTCTCTTGCTGAAGATTTATACTAAGGAAAGGTTAATATTTTCTTCTTTATGGATGGGAAGTGCAAAATAAGCAAATAGACTGGATTTCTGTTCAACTCATAGGCTTATTTTTCTAACTTTTTAAAAATAAAGCAAATACAGGAATTTTCACTCATTTCTGAGGTATTCTCTGGCTATTTTATTTTGAAAAGTAAAAATACTCTTCCTAAGTATGCTTATTCAGTTTAAACTTGATCAGAATACTTTACTCACTTCCTCCTTCTTTATTTTACCTTTTCACTAAAAATTGTAGTTGAATGAAAACATGGCAGATGAGAACTAGTAACCAGAATAATGGAGATATAAAAGAAAGAGTGACACTAATTTACAACTGTCAAATACTGCCAATTTTTACAAAAATAGAACACAGCAAGGACCAATTTATAAGGGAAACCTTAAAAAATGTAGACAAGAAGGTAATTAAGTGACCATGTATCAAAGTCTATTCTTATCCCCAAAAGAGGAAACCAGATGACAAGCCAAGCTCCTTATTGTCCCAGAAGTCGTGTTCTGTTATCAGTATTTGTACAATCACTGCCTGCAATTGATGTTAAAATGATGGATGAAAAAATAATGGGTGAAGTTTTCAAAGTGGAGTATGAGACACACAAGCGTCCAGCCCATTATTTTTGAAGAGATGTGTGCGCATCCCAGGACCTACGTTATACTGCCAAAAACTTGCCCTGTTTTTGTAGCATGTGCACTTTACTGATGTGCATGAACTGCTATGAAGTTTAAATAAGGGATTTTATAAATGATAAGGTTTTGCATGACCTTGGGGAAGTGACTCTTTTCCTGGCTAAAGTATGACAGATTGGGGATGCTGTGAACATTTTTACTCAGTGTCAAGCCAAGGGAAGAGAGTCCTTTTGGGGCTGCTGGATGAGCTGATGCAGAAAATGAGCTGGTATGACCAACATTGTTAGTTTTCACCTGTCTACCACCTACTTCCTACTGAACACTTACTATTTAGGACAGAGATATAAACCAAAATATGTGCATTTTCATGATTGTTATACCAACACGTAAAGTTCAAGTTACCCAGCAGCTTTCTCGTTAGACTTTTTATCACACTCAGTGTGAGTCTTTTGAGCTTTCACAATCTAAATACCTCTGTTCTTTCTAGAACAAGTTACTCTGCATAAAACCACTTAGAAATGGGAGGAACACAGGGATATAGTCTGTACTTTTTCCACAATAAGGAAATCTTATTGCCACAGTTAGGCTCCGAAGTGCCATTAGGTCTTCCTTTTTACACTTTTTGACTGGAAAAAAGGAGGTGGGTGGGGATATACTTTGTGCAGCTCCAGAGTGCCATAAATTTTCAAAACTCATTGGGTTGAGTATTTCGTCTTTATTTTGTGTGGAACCAAGCAGTGAAGGAAGTTCTGATGAGGGATATAACCAGATGCTAACTATCTCCATTTGTTTAGGAAGCAAATTCTGGACCATTTGGTAAAACAGTGCTTAGTTATCATCACAACAAATTAGTTGTGTTCAGGGACAGGCAGTGGTGGGGTGGGAAGAGTTCAAGCATCACCACCTTGAGGAAGAAATCATGTCAACCACATGTGATTCATTCATCCAGGAATTTTTTGCTTATGTTTGGATTCAAATTTTGATGTATCATTACCACACTGAATAAAATCTAAAATTGGAAACAAATAGCGGGCAATAAGAGCGGGTACCAAACTGACACCTTTCCTGCCCTTATTGCCGAGATATCTCACTCCTGCCTTGGCTACCTACAGCTTGTTACCATCTTGGCTAGACATGTTGGGCATTCCCAGCTCTGCAAGGATCCCTGTGAAACACTGCTACAGTCAGGGTCCTCTGGCTTTGTGGAGTCCACTTCTATAACATTATTATCTGTAAAAAGTACTTGGGTGGAATTTCTGCAACACCAAAATATCCAGCAATCTCAGTTGTATGGCATAGCTTTCACGTTTCTGTTTTCTATGATCAGGACATAACAAAAGAGTGCCTGTAGCTGTCACTTTCTGGCTTTCACTAAATACTTCACAAAATTTAATTGCTAGATCTTTTCTATTGGGAACGAAAGGTTTTTGGTGCTGCATTTTGAAAGAGTCTGTATTTACCAACTGTTATTCTAAAAATACAGCATTTGAACATTAGGATATGTACTGTTTTTCTGAAATCCCCCCTGGAACTTCAGTGTCTGTGTTCCAGTAGACGAAACACAGTGACATGATCAGAGAAATGTAGATGAAACAGCCCCTTTCTGAGCACAGTCATTCCCCATGACAGATCAGTCATTTTTTTCTCCTCTGATTCCGACATGTTCAGAATAAGCCTTCTAGAAAGGCCATCTGCACGAGCCATCAGCATTACTTCTGGGTAGCTGCTAAATCATAGAACTGAGGTGGGTTTCTAACTATTTAGCAAACTGTCCCCCAGGACTCGTGAATTTCAAAAAGCCAGCATAACCATGCCTCATCTGTTGTGACCTCAGATCCCTTTCCTTGTGAAGAGTAACTGGGATAAATGTTCCACAGATTTATCTACTCCTTAGGGTTTCTTTCGAGGGATGTAAAAGTTCCCATTAATAAGGTTTTTTCTAGGATAAAACTACAGTTTCTAAAGTTCATCTTACTAAATCCTCTTTTTCCCCAAACCAAAAGCAAAAACATCTGTTTTTTTCCAGTGAAGTGTTTGAAATATCAAGAGACCAAAGTAAAATGCCAAATCTGGAAACGGCAAAGCAAATCCACTCAGACCATTCTTTTTCCTCCACACCCAGGACACTTGGCTTGCAACACTGGCAAACTCCCTTGCAAATTTTCCACAGTAAAAAGAGTTTCCTGTGGGATGTGGCAAGCGTGGGAGTCTCAGAGGAGGAGCAGATCTGCCTGGCTTGAGGTCTCTGTTGTCAGTAGAAACTGTCCCCTTGATGGCTGCTGAGAGCATTTTGAAACCACTTGCATTTCTGAGGCTTCAGTTTCCCACTGAGAGCCTGGCAAGACCCACTGATGAGTACATCAGCTGCACAAAGGTGTTATCATGCACCAAGTAAACAGACAGGAATGACAGTCAGTGTAACAGCCTCCATACAGCTCTCAAACACAGGTCAACTACATTTTGTAAAGCCTGATGTCATTGCTCTGCACTGCTGTAGGGTTTTTGGACCAAGAATTTTCCCCTCTCCTCTGAATTTATTTCCACTTACCAATATCAGATTCAAGATCCAGCACCAGAAATCAATGCTGCAGCAAGACTACTGTAATGTCTGAGTATTAAGATAATATGAATCTTAAAAATTATTCCATGGCTCACACAGCCTCCTTCTCTTTACCAGAAATACTGACAAAGCCCAAGACTTGACTGGAAGTTCAGTTACTGTTCTTGATGTATTCTTATAGTGACTCATGGAGGCTCTTCCTTCCTCACTCCTGGAGAGGAGTCTGTCCAACACTCAGTGTTACACACTATCAATTGCATGGATCAATGGTGAAGGGAAGAAAAACTCAGCTTCTCCTTGTTGGTTCAGCAGAACCACTCTTAGTTCCCAAAATAATTGTCTCTAAGACTACCTCTGTATCTGTACAGGACAGAATAAATGTAATAGACACTATTCAAACTCATTTTCATCCTCTTTTCCTTGCAGGTCTTTTTGTTCCATATGACTAACAACTGGAACTAGTCATTCACTTTCTTCACCCACAGCTGGCCATTTTATTATTTATTCTCAGCCACTAATATTCAGCACAGGAGGAGGTACCTGGTTCAGATCCACAACAAAGTCCCCATCGAGCCATTCATTCTCCCTGGGCCTCTATCAAGTTACCACAGCCTGTAGCTGCATCAGCTAAAGGCAAGATAAGTCATTCACTGGGAAGCAGCTTCCTACAAATGATTTATTGCACTGGTGCCATTTTTGAACGGAATGGCCCAGACTGCATTTATTTTGCCATGATTACTTGAAACATGTCAAGGTACTCACATTTTTTAAAAGCTGAGAACATCTGTCGGAAAACTGCTCTGGGTCTGACACCAAGGAATCAAGAATGCACCAAAAGGAGAGACATTTCAGTTCTGTAACTATCCAATATTTTAACTGAAGAAACTGCTTGCACACACACAGCTGCTGTGCTGAGATTTCTTTGGGTCTTGACCTGACCCTATCTGCATCTTGGAACTAGAGAGAAATACAGACCTATTGCCTTTTTTTTTTTCATTCCTGAAACTTCAGTTGTTTGGGAGAAAGCCTTAGCACATCTGAAATTTTGGCAGTTATGTTGAATCCGCAACTTTTCATCCTTTGTCAATGAACTTACCCAACTAAGCAGCCTAAAGACAAACTTCAGAATTCTTCTTCATCTAGTGAACAAAGCTGAGCTGTAAGCAATTCCCTGGTGGTCCCAAGCTTGCTATCAGGTTTCATTAGATGTTTGTGATTTTCATTCTGGCCTGCCATACTTGTAGCAGTCTTTTTTGGTTCAGTATTTTATTTTCCACGCTAGCTTTTAGCCAGTCTGTTCTCTTTATTTTTATATTTTTATATATTTGATAACATATATATGCATAATTACACAGACAGTATAATTTTATTTTGCTTGATTACATATGTCACCTTCTTTTCTTAATCATCACGGACACCAATATGTGTTTCACTTTCCTTGTTTCATTCAGGTCTGTGAGACACAGAGCAGTATTTAGAGGCACAATGCTCTCAGCTTCCATTATTCTTGGCAGCAGCTGCCTCGACATCTGATGTGCAAGCAGAAGCAGAGCCCCACACTGCTTGGTGTGTTCCTGCTCATTGCACCCTTTGCCTAATCAAGAGATCAAGAGCTGCAAGTACAAGCCTATAAAATGATCTGTCACCAGTTTATCCAGAAATACCTCCCGTGGGCATGGGTTTGATAAAAACCACAAGCTTTCATTACGTCCAGACATGGCTTCAGTGCTCTTTTTATTTCTCTTTCTTAGCCACAACATGCCCAGCTGAGATTTAGGACTAGAGCTTCTAACCATGTGAGATTTCTGGACAAATATAATTCCCCCTCAGCTTCCCCCACCTGTATTTTTCTCTACTTGACAAGAGAGAAGTTGAGGCACAGAGAAGTGCTGTAATTTGTCCAAAGGGTGAGAGAGGTGGAAACAGAATCAGCATCACCTGATTCTTGGTCCAACTCTCCAGCTCCAAGGGCACACTGGTAAGTAGGTGTTCATAAGCCCATAGTAACTAACCCCTTAGAGTAAAATCTTTAATGTAATTTTAATCACTGAATAAAGTGATTGATAAATCATTAAATAGTTAAATAACAGTTACTTTTTTTCCTAAACCAGCAAGCTAATAACCTATTGTTTACTTTGATAATCTGTAAATATGTGTAGTTAATCTACATATAGAAACAGAAAATGTCTGAAAAGGGAATACGGTGAAGCACTGCTAAAACAATGCATTTCGTTAGCACTTCCAAATCCCCATAATCTAACTATGCTTCAATAGCAGACCAGGATAAAAGAAAATAAAGGCAATAATTAACAGAATTAACCACCTCTGTAGAGCGTGAAAAATTTGAGGCTGGTCAGTGGTATCTTTTGAACTCAGCACGGGCTTTATTTCACAGAATCACAGAATACGCTGAGTTGGAAGGGACCCACAAGGATCATCAAGTCCAGCCCTTAGCCCTGCACAGGACCATCCCCAAGAGTCACACCATTTGCCTGAGAGTGTCATCCAAATGCTTCTTGAACTCTGCCAGGCTCCTCATATGAATGCTGCTTTTGTGCCAGTTTGAGTGGTTAAAAAAAAAAATAAAAAATTATGTTTTCCTGCTTCATGTTGTTAATGAGAGAAATTCTGTTTCCCTTTAAATATAGCAGTACAGTAAATGCCTTCTCTTTCAGCATTTTATGAATGAAGTAAATACACGATTTCAGGGAGAAAGCACTTGTGTGTCTTATACCAATGCAGTGATTCCTCAGGTCTCCATAGAGCCAAAATCTATCTCACTCCACTATTTATCAGTTTGCAAGGTTTGCAACCCACAGTTTGCAGTATGAGTTTCTGAGCACTGCAATCAATGCCTATAAATACCCTACACTTGTACCAGTAGCTCAGACCCTAAGATGTTTCAAGTCTAACTCAATTACTCCCCTGGTAGTCCCCGGGAATTTTTTTGAAACTCCTGTTAAAAAAAATCCAAACAAGCCAAGAAACAAGTGAAAAAAACCCAAACCAACAAAAAAACAGTCATCACATTTACTGTCTTCCATGGTGCCAGGACAGTTTAAGTTATATTCGCCATTCAGCTGTGCAGAAATTATATATTTCAATTTTCTTAGAGTTCTTGGGTGCAAATCCACTGTCTTGATGCTTTGTCAACATTAGTTTAAACAACTTGTTCTAAAGCTGTTTGACTGATAGTTTAACTGGAGACAAACTTCTCATAAGGAAAGAACCTTCCTAAGCTCATTTGTCATGAACATTGGTGAAAATAATTTATTTTAGCTTTTCAGCTAGGGACTCAGGTTTTTCAGCTAGGGACTCATATTTTTTGTGCTATCCTCTAATAAGTCATGCATTGACCTGTAGACTCAACGGTAACCATCATATTTCTGATGCACTTGAAAAAAAGTCCTCTTTAGGGTAAATGCTTTTAAAAATTTGTTCCTCTAATCTGTTAATTTTTCAGTCTCTCTTACATCTTTTCATTTAATGTGCCTGTGCTTTTAATCTCAAGTTTTTGAAGAGTGTTTTCAATATTTTTATTTTAAATAGTCTCCTTTATTCCTCTGTTTAACTATTACAGAATTTTTATGTCCCTTTACATTCTCTTCTGAATCTTCAGTGTGATGTCTCTATAGACTTTATGCCATCTGGCAGTATTTTAGCCTTTGAAACTGACCCTTGAAATTTAATTTTTGCATATTTTTCCTTTAATGAGTATTTTTTATGTATTCAATGATACTTTCAAAGCTGAGAATTTTTTTGAGTATATCATTTATAATCACTGTAACAAAGAGCTTCTTTCACAGTGTCTCTGGTGCTAAGTCTTGGTGCCTTTTTCAGGACTACATCAACAGCTGTTTCCCATTTTGAGAAAAGAAACAGAGAAAAATTCCTTCAAAACATCAGCTGCTGCTGTTTTCAAAAAAAATGGGTCCTACCTCACAGCTTCCTGGTGAATCTTTAGATCCTTCTGGAAAGTACTTACACGGTGTCTGTGTTTGGAGGAAAACACTGACTATCACATGAATCACAGTAAAATCACAGAGGTTGCTAACACCATAGAACAGAAATGCTGAGAAGCTTTATGACAACACAATTAGTGGAGACTGCAGGTGCTCCTAAAGCTGTTGCTGTTCTCTAGAAAATTATATCAAAGGAAAATAACTTTGCAGTCTTTAAACAATGTAAGATTTTGTTGCTGTTGATCCTTGAAACCACTTATGGTGCTTTGATAACCTATGAAGTAAAAACACGAGGAATACCAAATATACTTTTGTCTCGTGTTTTTTTCTCTTTTACTGATGAAGGTTGCCGATAACTTTGTAGGACAGCAGAAGAGAGCAGCTATTTACTGCTCTCGTGTGCCCAGTCAACAGACTTCATCAGCCTTGAGCTACCTGGAGGCTGTGCCAAGTTACAGCCTGAGCAGAGGTGTTAAAGCCAGAGAAAGCACTCTGCTCTGTTTATGACAAGGTTTAATCGGAGCGGGATCTGACCAAGACCTAAATGCACATATTTAGGAGGAAGCAATCATCAGTGTTTAGAAGAAATGGCAGCTATAAAGCTCAAGCAGTTAATAGAGATCAAATGGTGCAGAAATGATTTTTACTAAGGTGTACGTGGCTATCCACAGGGCAGGCAACAGCTGTCATTCCATGCAGTTACCCGCACATGATAGCTATATCAATGTTTTTAACCTTTGGCAGATTGAGAAGACAGCAGGATCAAGGTGGACAGACTTCCAGCATTGACAGCAGAGCATCCCTTCAGAGCCACGAGAAACTCCAAGATGGGCGAAACAACAATTTGCTGGGACATGGCTGCACAAGAGGTTGCAGCAGCTAGTGAGCTACGGCCCCACCGAGCACACGCTTCCACGCTGGCAGGGTGAGGGACGCTCCTCTCTGTGCACACCTTCTTCTTCACCGCTTGGATCTTGGGACGCCTGACCCTCCAAGGACAAACCCACACAGCACAGCGGCTGAGGTTTTCCACATACAGCTCCGCTCTTCTTTTGACTCTGCCGCTGGAAAAATTACCATCAGCAACAAAATACAGTTTTTTAAGTAAGTGTGACTTTCGTTTTCAAAATCCTGGAAGAAAACTTGAAACAATTCATTTGGCAGCCTCTCAAGGATTGCCACATTTCTGGCTACTTGCAAGAGACAATGTTATATTGGGGCCAGCTTTATCTTGAAGGCTTTACATTACACCCTCTCTCTCTCTTAATTAAAATGGTTCAGCTCGGAATTTTGTGAAACTGCTGGACACAGCTGTTTCTGAGCACCTGCTGTTGAGTTTATAACAGATGTACATGTTGTAAATACGTGAATGCAGTGTCAAACAGGCCAAACACCTACTAATTTCATTAAATACCCAAAACTCATTGAAAAGGTTGCAGCCTGAGTGTATTCACATTGTTCTTTAACATCATGTGTTCTGCTTCGTAGTAAAAGATGTGGCCCTGGCCAAGTCAAAGTTTTACTAGTGACTTTAGTGGATGCAGGATCAGACCATTAGTTATGTACGGTAACCATGGCAAAGAAAGAGTTTTATTTGTAACAATAGGCTGACTGAGCAGAGTTGAAAAGCAGCTTAGTAAGGAGAGCTAAAATCATTAAGAATTTGCTCAGATCCATAGTTAGGTGTTATAAAAAGGTGAAAAAGTTACATGTGTCTCTGTTTTCATTAATCTATTTTGGATGAGAACCATCTTGAATAAAAAGAAACATACTGTAGTCAAAACATTGCTGACAAGAAACCCCCTTTCTTTTTGTTGTTTTTTTTTTTAACAGCACCCACAATTCCAAATATTTATAGTACTTTACAAATTGTACATCCACATTTTGATAATAAATGCATTCTGATTCTGTTCTATTGCGTTTTTATTTTGAAGGGTTTTGAATTTCATTTCAACCTTTTAAAACAAATACGTTAGGTTTTTGGAAGTGAAAAACATCTTATTTGTAATAATCTACTGTATTGTTTCCATTCTATCTTTTACAAAAACAAAATTCTTTGTAATTGAATCTATTTTAAAATTTTGTTTAACATTATCTGTAATTTTGGTCACAATTTTTCACAAATACAGATTTTTATCACTCCATGAAATTATGTGGTGTTCCTATCAACAACAAGCAGTTTGTAACTGTACTAAGATAAAGATTTTACATCTGTCATGCACATGGTGTTGGTCTGCTTGCTTGATTTGGGCATAGACTGAAATGATCATAGAATCAAACAAAGGAAACAAATTTTTCTGGTCATAAGAGGACATATTTCATTGGCCAGAATAAACTATTTCAAGTCCATCCCCTCTTATAATAACCTTTTTTTTTTTTCTTCTTCTTGATATTGGTTTTCCTTGGGAAGGACCAAAGGGGATAATATTTCACATAATTTCTGGAAACACCTATTGTTCTGTTTCAATCAAAATGTGTCAAGATCTTTGGCCTTGATCTGGATCTTGATCCTGGAAAGAAAGAAAATATTTTATTGAGTAATCCTACAGAAATTAATGTGACTGCTCACAAGTAAATGTTTGCAGGATCCATGATGTATTGGGTGATATAGATTAGAGCCATGGAATGTTTGTAAGCAGGACCACTAATTTATTAAGATTTTCCATGTAAAATTTTGCAATTGAAAAAACAAGGAGGGAAAAGGCAATTTTGCTTCTTTTTCTATGATTACAGTTATTTTGAGCAAGAAGAATTATTGTGGGTGATTTTATGCAACATCAACCACAAAAGATGTCACTGCGCTAGCACTTTAATTTAGATGGGAAAAGCATTTTTGAAGTTCATGTCTCAACCTTACAGCCCCACTGCATTTTGGTAGATATTGTAGCACCCAAATCAGATGCTTTTTGGATGATACAGGAATAGGTGAGAAAAAAATCTGAAATGGAACTTTCCCAAATGTGGCTCATGTGTGTGCCAGGGCAGCAGCGTCGGCCACTCTGCTCTGCAGAGCCCTCCTGTCCAGCTGTACTGCCAGGCAGTGCACACGCAGCCCCCAGGAAGCCTGGGTTTACAGAATGAAAAGTTTATAGAATGAAAGATTTACAGCTTTAGAGAGTAAGTTCATCAGTGACTGCATTAAGGACTGTAGAAGTTTCCTGCAGATAGAATTTAATTAGCAGCAGGATTCTACCAAATATTTGCAGCCTGATCTGGCTGGTGCTGGGTGTCTTTTCCAATGCTTTACTAAGCTGTTTTTGAGAGGAGTCTGGTTGTTCAATGGATTGCATCTACTTAAATATATTTGCTCAGAGTATTGTGCATGAATGCGAGCTCACTCAGACACTTTAATTTCACGCTTGTTGTCACACGATCATTTCTCAAACAACTCTTACTGATTGCAAAAAAATGAAATCATGGCACCAATCAGCTTTATCCAGAGTCCATGGCACGTCCACTGACTGCAAGCTGCACCTTATGCTACAATAATTATCTATGTCAACTTATTACACGGATGAGCGAATAAACTCAGCTATACCATGGAGATGCAATGTTGAATAAAAGAATCACGGAATGTTTGGGGCTGGAAAGGACCTTTAAAGGTCATCCAGTCCAACTTCCCTGCAGTGAGCAGGGACATGTTCAACTAGATCAGGTTGCTCAGAGCCCCGTCCACCTGGTCTTGAACGTTTCTAAGGATGGGGGATCCACCACCTCTCTGAGACAGCTGCACTCTTATTTCAGCTCTCCTTTTGACCAACATAGCTGTAAGGATCTGGTTTGTCATAGGAGGCCCTGATAATGGTGCAGAAGAAGACAAAGAGAGACCATTCTCAGGAGTAATGTGAATTGTGAGGACAAACATATACTACAAGGAAAGTCACACCGTCTGGGAATACACCTGAGAAATGCGTGGTTGGGAATTGTCTCCCCTAACTTTAGACATAAGAAAAATGAGTTAGCCAGATCCAGTCTTGAAAATAAAGATGAAAAAGGAAAAAAAATTTCTTTTAAGATGTGATGCACTTGTCCTGTCTTGATTGCCTGTTTTAGCAGGTGGTTTTCCCTGTACCTCTGTCTCCTTGGAGTACATCAGTGCACACAGCTCAGATGTGGACATGGACATTGTGCACTGACATTTAGTCAGACAAATCTTGTTTGTGATGTCACAGACAATTTGTGGATATGCAGTCTAATCCTTATGAAAACATGAGAACACTTTTGATCACTTCAATGACAGTAAAAGAGATTTAAACAGTTTTCATCCTTACATGCAAAAGTGGTATTAGAAGCATGAGAAATTACACAAACACACTCTTGTCTTGCTTTCCAGCAGAAATGAAAACAGGGAAGGCAACCTAAATAAGATATAGAAGGTTTTTACAAAACACTCAGTGAGATGAAGGAGAAAAACAAAGCGGGGCAGTCATAAAACCAAAAGAAACTCCTTGGGACTCATTTATTCTATACAGCTTTATTGTCTTGCAAAACCAGACAGTGATCTTAACTCCCAGAGCCTCATCTGGTTTCTCCAAGTCATTTCAAGGATAAGAATATTTTTTCTCCCTTCTGTTCCAAGGAAGAGGGAAAGAAGCCTAACACAGCTGGAAAAGCAGTTTGCTGCTACCACAGTTTATTGCACTGCCTCTTGCTCTATGGAGTTGCAGTTCTGATCACATATGCACATTCCCACAGCATCACTTCACGTTAAACTCTGCCAGATTTACCTTCTGTTCAGCTTGCTCCTTCTACTATTAAATATTGGCACAGTAATGTAAATGTTTAGTTACCAACTGCCATAGAGTACAAATGGCTCCTTTCATCTGTAGTCTCGAAAAAAAATATTAATGTAATATTTCCAGAAGATTTTCCTGCAGATTTGAGGGAATTGGAGGGTTGGTTTTAGATCTTGGCACACTACTCAGAATGACAGTTATATGATAGATATGATAGTATATGATAGAGAAAATACCAGGCACTAATCCACCCATTCCATTCATTTAGATGTTTTCTGCTTGCAGAAACATGTGATCACTACTTCAAACTTATTTCTGGCAGTTTGAACTAAGCCTATATATTGGTGTAATGGGGTGTACTGAGAAGCTGCAGTTGGCTGAATCAGACACAAAGCATTGTTCTGTTTTCCAGGTGCCTAGGTATGCTAACACTTCTGCTGTGAAAAAAAAAAAAAAAGTGGCTGCCAACAGAGAAAAAGCTTAGATGTTTTGGACTGGTACATTTCCAGTTTTGGTGGGAGCTGGAAAGCAAGGATATATTCAAAGTGTATTAATTAAAAAACCCACAGGTGTCCTCTGGTAGCCTCACTGCCCTAGCACCTGCCCTAAAAGGAGACGTGGAATAAATTACTATCCTGCAAATAATCTCCATTATTTCTATATTTGACCCAGATTTAATTCATGGCAAAGTGAGTTCATCTATACAGACCCCACCTCTTAGCAGGTGCTGAGCTGCTCAGAGTCTGCCTTTTAGTGCAGCAAAAGGGACAACAACTTATAGCACCTGCTGCAGGCAAAGTCATCAGTCCTGGTAGGAAAAGCAGGAATTGTTTTCTTCTACACATGAGTTTCAGTTCACTCCCTCAGCACATGCTACCAACAGGACTTGTGGTAAATTTTAAGTGAGGGATAATGTAAAGCTTTTAGAGATCCTTCTGCTGCCACACAAAACCTTCCATGATAGATTGGAGTGATTTTTAAACGGAGCTTTGTGGTTCTTCTGGAGAGCATGCTAGTAGCTAAATGACTAATTTCTTATGCATATTGTGCTTAATCGTCTTAGCTTCCATCAGAGTAGTTACTTCTGTTTATCTGTATTTTAATGATTGGATCAGCTATGCTCTGGCCAGCAGGGAAAAAGGTTTTGGTATTTTTAGCATTCATTTAGCAATGCAAATGAGCTTGCTATAATCATGTTTGTGAGAAAACACATGGTACAATCAGGACCTCAATAATGACTGATGTTAGCTATGCTCTATACATCAATGAAATTGGCTCAGAGTCACACACTGCCTTTTTTTGTCCCTTTTAATTGGAAAGGAGGAATGTATCTAATCAATTAAACTATTTTTTACAAAATTGCCCAGCTGTCCTCATGAGTCCTCCCAGAGACTCAGAATTATAATACAGGGCAGAACGCTTTGCTGTTCAGTATCTGGGGGTTTCTTTACATCCATTATAAAAAATGAAGTAAGAATATAAAAGCTTCCATAGTTTTCAATCTCCATTGAGAGGAATACAACTGAGAAGAATCCTAAAATGCAAGTCCTTCTAAAATGTATGCCCACGAATACAGAGTTATGTAAAATCAGTGCCCTTTAAGTGGAAGTAGATTTAGTCATAGGCACTTTCATGGGCAAAACTACATTGGAACTAGCACTCTGGAGAATTTTTTGCATCTTACCTACCACTGTTTTGATGTATGCTATATTATAGCCCTATAATTTCCCCACAGTGATTATTTTGTACTTGAAAAATTCTTCTTGGAAGAGTACTTACTACACAATTTAATTAGTACTTTTCTATACAATGTTCTAGTGAGTATAATATTCTCCAGCCTATGTGTGAAGGTATTGAGGCAATTTTGTTGTGGTTAATTAGTAATGAGACATGTCTTGAGTCATAATAAATACTGCATCCACACATTAAGATAAGTCAGACACTATTGCAAGGAATTTAAAGTTTGAACTTACTTTATAAGATATACCTTGAAGCCGGGGTAAACTGGAAAAAGTATTTAAGGCAACCGGCAACAGTGAAATCAGCTTAACAAACGTAGCGAGCACCCATAAAATGCAGATTTATGGATTTTTTTTTTCTGCATTCAGTTATATGCAACATCTCCTTTCAGACCAAAATTTCCCATTTATATTTGAAAGCTCAGGCTATATAATCTTGAAGAGTATAGAAATGGCTGGAGCACTGGCAGAGCCTGCTGCAGTGACACTAGCAGCTGTAATCAGTGCCTCGCCCTCTGTCCTGCTGAGGCCAATGAGAGCACACAAGGGCAGCGTCACCGAGCAGAAGATCACACATCTGCAGAATCAAACTGCAGACAGATGTGGAGAGCTGACCTGAAGGAGTATGGAACGAGGGTGGGAGCTGCCATCAGAGCTCCTTCTGCAGCCCCTTGGCGAGAACCTGCATGGTTCTCTACAAATCCCGCTTTCCCCGTGGTCTGGCAGGGCACTCACTCCACTGGGCTGTGGAGCGCAAACATCCACGTGTGAACACTGCAGCACAGACATCCATCCCTGCTGAACATCACTTTGACTGACACAGAACAATTGCTGCCCTCCCAAAGTCCTGCCAGACCCCACCCCCAGACACACCCCAACCTCACCAATTACCTGTCGGACAAAAGACGCACTTTTCCAACTACTCTGTTACAGGTAGGATTAGTCACAAACTCCAGGAATCAAAGGTCTTGGAAATGCTTAGACCCTTTTGAAACCCCACCAAGTACACCGGTCAGAGTGTGTCAGAAGGTTTCTGAGGCCAGAATTCCTCTTATTTCAGTATTGGGCTTAATATTATATTTTTCAAAGGTACATTGAACAGCTAATAAAAAAGTAAGAACACTAAAGAGAGTAAGACTGCTTGTCTTGTATTTTAACACATATTTTAAAGAGATTTGTGAAATATGTTTTCCCCATCTTATAGGCACAGCTATTTAAGTAAGTGGCATAGCTTTTTTTTTCTCAAATGAGTGGCATAACCATGCAGTCTGGGCAGACAAATTGCCCTAAAAGTACATATCTGACAGTGTGCTCTCAGATTATGGCACTAACTTTCATTACCTTATTTTTTTCTTCAAGGTAAAGTACCTGCTAAAGCTTGTAGCAGTGATATTGAATGCTACAGGTTAAATTGTGTGAACTATATTTAAAAAAATGCCTTTTCATAACAACACCCTTTAATATTATTCCGCTTTTTTTCCCCTCTTTTCAAGACTAATAGATCCACATAACTAGCCTTTTCTGGATCTTTCATTACTTCATATTACCCTCACTGTAATTTGTCTCCTCTTTAAATGCACAACTATTCCCCTGGCAACACACACCACAAACACACTTCTCTGTTTTCCCCTTGTGGGGTTTTCAGTCCTCCCACACAAATGAAGCTGTCTGTGTCTCTAAGACAGCATGCTGCCCTTCTCTGGGAAAACCTCCTCTGTGAATTGTGCTATTGAAAATTGCCCTATCAGGGCTGTAAGTTATTGATATGAGGTTGCATATTTAAGATGCACAAACTTGCCAGTACTTCATACTATCATGTCTCATAATACTGTAGAGTCTTGGGGAAAAAAAAAGGCCAAGTTTTTGAGGTTGGTTTTTTTTTTTTAATAACAGTACACATTGAACATCTATGTGCACAGCAAATCTCTGGGCTATTTTATTGCATGGTTTTAGCATATTGGTACTGCAGCAATGTGCTTAACTTCCTAAGCTTGCTCCTTCCAACCTTGGAAGTGTCCATACTGATTTTCAACTTCCACTCTGTTGTGCTGACACTCTTATTGGTAGGACCAAGATTATCAGTTTACTGAGCCTATATCTATACCAAGGACATGGCTCTGCTTTTATTGAAGAGCATACATATACATGAACAGATTATTTGACTGTATTTTTCTCCTTGAAGAAAAAGGAGCATTTACTTGTACCAGCTGAGAACAACAAATTAAACCACCTCCATTTAGCAGATAAAAAATTTTCTTACTGTTTAAGTCAGTTCACAAATGAACATTATGAGATTTAACAGTATTACCTGCTGAAAATATGCTTGTATTTTTCTTGCAGACATTTCTTCTAAAGCTCTTTCCATTAAAATAATGCAGCCACTCCTGTAATCTTTTACACTGTGATATGCTCATTATGTGGCATATACATATTAATCTATAATTAATAGGGCTGGCTGTGAGAGATATTTCTTAATTCATCAGCCTCATGATCAACAACAGCTTTGGAATGTATATCCCTTTACAAGCGACAAGTCAAAATATAGATAGGAAAACATAGATGGGAAAACATTTGTAACATAGAAAACAGATTTTTCCCATCAATGGATGTCAGAAGCCTCATTCTTCCAAGCTAAATTATGTGTTTAAATATGAGATATAATGCTGCCACATCTGCAAGTGTGTTCAAAGCCAAAATATTTCTTATTTTGTCTCTAGGGATTTGAGATCTGAAGATTTCCAGCCAGAAAAGATAGAAATGGATGTTAAGTAGGTTGGAGGGAAGGGAGTGCTTTTGGGATACAGAATAAAAGCACCCTGGACCAATATTTACAATCTGGTAATTTTTTATTGTTAAATAATGTGTTTTCCCAAATATGGGTGTTTTCCTTTACATAAGAAGGCAAGATTAGGCATCAAGTAAGCATTTAAACACGCCTGTGTTGCTCCAGCCGCAGCTCAATGTTACCTGGGTGAACTGTATTAAGAGGGAAAGTTTTTTTGCAACAAGCTTGCACATGATGATCTTTCTCTCACGCTCTCAGATAAATTTCTCTCTGTTTCCATTCAAATTTTCTGAAGTTTTCTAAACTTCCCTTGTGCACCTCTGCTTCCCATCATCTTATCTTCAAGTAAAATCAACTTTTTATTTGATTTAGTGACACTAATTCTTTGTACTTCCAAGAAAGGTCTTATTTAACCATACTGGTTTCCATTTCTCCCGTGGAGATATGAAATCATGATTTTGCCAGTTCATCCTAGACCCAGGCTTAGCTGGATCTTCTGGATTCCGAATTTTGAGGTAGCTCTCATAAGAGAATTGTGTGGCTAAAATATTCAAGTGCTGTAAATTTAGACGGCTGAGCCACAGAGCCCAGGGAAATCCAGAACCATGTGCTTAGGGCCTACTCTTTCCTTTTGCTTCACAGGGAGACCTCAGGACACTCCACGGGAAGACTTCACATGCATTTCAGGGACCCAAGCAGCTGCATCAGTCACAAAGAGCTCACCAGTAAAATGTCCTAAGCACTAGGGTGTGTCTGAAAGTACTTTCCTTGAGGCAATAAGGCCTCCATCCAGCTCAGATCTACAGCTGTCCTAGAGAGAGTACACTCCTAGACCAGCACTTACCAGGACAGCCTAACACTGAGAAAAACATTCCAGAAAACGGAAAACTGGAGTTTTACACTTTCCGAAGCCCAGGGAGCTAAAAATATGTCCTTCCAGGAGAGGAGCCACACAGTAGAAAGAAACATGATTTGTTTGTTTGTTTGTTTTCCAATCTCTGAAGAATTCCAGATTAACATGACCATTTTACCAATCTTCAATTTGGGGGGAAAAATGCTATGAAAGAGAACAAGATGTCCTTATACAGAGGACCGTAAAGAAGAGCACAATACATGCAGTACACTCGACATAAAATTAAGGAAAAAAGCTCTAAATTCATGCTGTTCAAGTACCACATCTATACTTTTTGCTCTCAAGATCAGCTACAGGACAAAAAGTTACTGCTCTCTAATCAGTATTCATATGAAAGTGTTCAAACTGTAACTCAAGATCCTGAGAGACTGGTACACTTCTCAGTTCCATCTTTTTAAAATGAGAATGAATTCTATTTCAGTGTTAGCTTTGATGTCTTTCAGGCATTTTTTTCCACATCAGTTAGAAGAAAATTATTTGCTTCAACAAATCTTAATGCCTGTATGTTTTTGGTTTTGTCTTTCACTAGATGAGAAACATTTTCTTAGATGACAAACATTTTTTTTTTTAGGTAAGTCCAACCGTTTTAGGAAAGCACATTTAAAACCATCTATATCTCGGTTGTAAGACATACTAGAAATGAGGATAGGTTTTCAATTTATATTATTCAAAACACAACTACATTGAATGATCCTTTCTGTTGCATGAAGAATATGGCATAATGGGTGAGATGAGTTAGAAAATGGGGTTTTTTTTACACAAAATGCAACTGGCGAGTGGTTTTATTAACACTCATGAAGAATTTTGTTTTGCCAAAAGAACAGAAGTGTGTATCACAGGGGAACATGAGGTTCATAAGGCTAAGAAAATTCATTCCATTTGCTGCAAAAACAAATTGGCAAGTGAACACCATGCAGCCAGCCTGTAAGGCAGTCCATCGACAAAATGTAGAGAAAAGAGAGGAATGTGCAGTGAGCCCAAAATAAGGTGCACTATGTCCTTTTCCTTTTATCAAGAAATCATGTTACCTGAAAGAGTTTCTTCAATATAAAGGATGCAAGGGAAGCTACTAGTGCTATTATAGATCCATTTCCACTGGAAGATCAAAGCAGCAACATAAAAGCAAGTGTCAGCCGAAGCATTTTTTTCTACTTTCAAGGTAAAAGGTAAAAGCTGCTGAACGGAAATCTATGAAAATGTCTTCTGACACTCTGATGGCAATTATCCTGACTCATATTAACCTTGTTAAATAGCCATCAGTGTCTACTCAAAAAAGAAGAGTTCCTCTCCACAGTACATCTAAAGGAAAGATGGTCAGCAATGAAAAATTCAAGTCTTTTACTTTCCACTAAACATGAACAAATGCATAGATAAACTAAACATGAACAGATGCATAGAAAAGCACCATTTATACTGAAAGTAGTTTTGATCCCTTGCCTACCACTTCATATTTTAACCATTCAGTGACTGATATTCTATCCAAGTCTGGTATATGGCTGGAGTTGATTTATTTTCAAGAGATATAGCTTTGTCCATTCACTCCTTACTGAGAAGAAAGATATAGAACTGTATTTTGCTATACTTAGCTTTAAAGAATCTGCCTTCATGTCTAACACCTTTCTCACCTGCTGTCCCCAACACTTTGAACTGATGCAAAGAAATCATCACAGCATGCAGACTGGGCTTCTTTGCAAGGGCACAGTCCAACACTCACAGCACCTGAGCACAACCTCGAATTCACACTGTCGAAAGATTTGGGTGAAATCAAGGCCAAGTGCTCTACAGACTCATCCACAAGCAACTCTCAGGACCCCCATTTATCCTATTCCTGTGGTAGGTTTTGTACCCAAGTTATCAGCAGTAGACTGAGGAGAAGGACACAGGTCACAGAGCACTCGGATCTTCTCTGTGATAACAAGACCCAGTAACATTTTGCATCAAATTCAGTAAAACACTCAGACACCTGAACCCAAAATGATATAAAATATCAAATCCTTCTTTGGTAGGTGTTTCACTCGATGCTGTTGCAGTGTGTTTGTGAACTGGGAGCGCTGGAGCAGCACCTGTGGAGTAGAAGGAGCAAAGGAGGTGGTGGCAAAGCAGAAGAGCTGAAAATGCCAGGGTTGAAAAGCTGAGACTGGGAAAACAGTAAGAGAAACAAAAGGAAAGAGGTACAGTCTGACAAGGAGATTGGGCTGGAGATTAAAGTTGAGACACAGACAAGAGATACGGACCCTAGTACTGCTGCCAGAGCTTGGCCAGGAGGAGGCAGCAGGCTAAATAAGCAAGGAGAGGAAATTCACGAGCAAGGACATGGAGGGACTGGGGTGAAAGTGGATCTGACAGCCCAGGACAAAGCAGAGTCTTACAGAATGGATGGAAGAGTTGGTGTCCAGTAGGTCAAATTCCCTTTCAGAGACTTGATTTTACACTGTTCCCTGGAGTTGGAAAATGCTGTGAATCTTTTGGCAGAGCACATCTCACCTCTCTGCAGTTTCTCATGGAGAAATAAAGGAAGATAGGGAAACCAGAACTACTGGGAACAGAGGTCTGTGCAACAGAGCCAGTCCTTTCACACTTCCTGAGGAAACATCAGTGCATATGAGGTACGGTATGATTAGAGCTCGTCAGCTCCCATGAAAATATTTTCCCCAAACCATTATTTCAGGAGCAGAAGGTGAATTTGTGCTTCTCAAAATAATCGAAACACTCTCACAGCAGGGACTTTCAGTGGTTCCAAAACTGGAGGGCAGGAAAGCTGGCATGTATAAACTGCCAGGACTCAGGAAGGCAGGAAAGGCATCTCCCTTATAAACTGGATTTCTGCAAATCTTCACTATCTAACAGAACAAGCTTTCTAGAAAAATTTGTACCAGCTCGAAGCAAAAAGGCAATACTGGTTTTCTGGTTTCTTGGCAGATCTAGCTCTTTACGCACAAAATTACTATCAAGATATTGTTGTGGAATAACAGGGGACAGTTAGAGTGCCAGGAAAAGGAGGATTAGCATACGAGCCCACAAAACCAGGTTGAAAGTCCAAAGGCAATTTAGCAGATTCAGTGGAAAACTTCTGATTTTCTTTTCTTTCAAGACTACCAGTATTTTTCAGAAAGGTTTTGTCTCTTCTACAGGGGATTGTTTAATGGCCAGCAATTATGGGCAGTGTTTCTATTATCCAAGTAATGAGAAAAGCAGCATCCCAGATTTATAGCAACAGAGATTTTTAGAACCTCAGTAGGATTTAGATGGAAGCAGGATGTGGTGAAGTCCCTTTCCAGTGTCAACGTGCTCTCTTCTCATTTGCTTACCAGTGATGAGGCTTCAGCGAGAGAGTCAAATGCATCCATAGAGAAAACTTTCCTCTAGCTGTGTTTAATGGCCTTTCCTTTAATATTGGATTAGACACTTCTCAGGCAGAAGAAAGCACTGAACAAGGGTT
The DNA here is from genome assembly GCA_013396755.1 of Sclerurus mexicanus. Taxonomy (NCBI): domain Eukaryota; kingdom Metazoa; phylum Chordata; class Aves; order Passeriformes; family Furnariidae; genus Sclerurus; species Sclerurus mexicanus. The sequence goes on from VWZF01001198.1 coordinate 1,111,084, forward strand.
TCTCCACACTTTATGTGAGATCCCTGATCACCGAGTGGTTGAAAAGGAAGAACAATTTCACCTCAGAAGAAAGATTTTTAAAGGAAAGGTCTACCTGCGTGGTAGAAACACATGCCCTTGCCTACTTCCAGCCCAGTGCTACAGACCTTGAATGAGAAACAGATATTCACGGGATCCTGAGTCAATCAGAGCCTGCAAGAAGCCTGCTGAAGGTACTCATTGCTCAGATTACACAGTGTGAATGGATTACTTCAGAACTTTCATGAGCAAGCATTAGTTTTTAACACAAAAAGGGAGAAAAGAAATGGGGCTTGTTCATCTTTGATTACATTTTCTGTCAAGACTGGATATACCTAGCTTTTCTTTTATTTGTTTAGGATCACGCATTATTTCAATAGCGTCTAGTCTCAAAAAACCCAACAGAAACCTTTTATAAAAGTCAGCAATTCCCAGACTGCAAATGTTATGAGACTCTGGTACTCTGCAACAGAACAACATTCCACCTCATTAAATATACTGATGGAAAAGGGAAACCACAAGCAAGAGCAGAGCCCTAGGTCCCTCACAAAGCAGAAGATGTAACAACAAAACCACACTTTCAAAATCCCACACACATGCTGCTCAATAAGGTGTGATGGTCCTGTGTCTTGTGAAAATGAGCAGTTGATAGACAGTGATTTGGAGCAATTTTCCTCTGAGCAATCAGCAGCCACTTAACCACAGGGACAGGCTGTTGCTGTGCCTCCTGCTCAGGGAGAAGTGGCTGCACAGGCAGCTCACAGAAGGGATCAGGCAGCCAGCTTTGATCTACCAGGAAATGAGCACTATACTGGCTGATGCCATCAGGCCCTAAGTAAAGCAGAAGTGCAGCATTATTTCAGTCTCATACTCTTTTAATCAATGTCTAGATTCAGCAGGAAAGAAAGTGAAAGAAATCCCCATTTTCTAATCTTCCTTTATGGTGATTTCATGAGGATTAATGGAAAAGTATCGATAGTCTTTTAAGTACATCTATGTTAAGATTAACTTCTTACAAGCTTGTATTTTATAAAAGCATTCAGCACCTGTCTCCCTCTAATTTTGGTTCCTTTTCTAAAGAGCTCTTGCACCTTTTCATCTTGTTTTATTATACAGTTGCATCAAAGGTAAAACATTCATATGGAAAGTAATCTACAAGAGAGGAAAGACTCTTGGGCACTGCCAGTGCCCCAGTGGACATTGAAGGTTCAAATGCATGACCAAATAATTTTAATGTCTCATTTGGGGTTCTGACTTGCACTTCAGGAGTAAGAATTAAAGATTCTTGTTTCTCAACACAATGTGGTCACTTGTAACAGGAGCCTCCCCAGCAAGCACACAAACACGTGTCTAGAAGTCTGCAGCAGATTTTGCACATAAATGCTTTGAGGCAAATGACAAGGAAAAGCTGAGAGTAGGAATAAAACCAAACCCTTCACCTATATCTTCAGAAATCATCTATTCCTTTTACACACAACAGCATTATGAAATGAGATGTGGAGGGTACTCCCATTTTACCTGTTCAAGTTGTCTGGTGTGTGACTGGGAGCAGGTTTGTGTCAGGGGAGGGGAAGGTGTATGAGGAGCAGCTAAGGGTACCTGGTCTGTTCAGCTGGAGAAAAGGAGACTGAGAGGAGACCTCACTGCAGTTACAATTTCCTCATGAGGGGAAGAGGAGGGGCAGACACTGATCTCTTCTCTGTGGTGATGAGTGACCGGACCCAAGGGAATGACCCGAAGTTGTGTCAGGGGAGGTTTACGCTTGGATATCAGGAAAAGGTTTTACACCCAGAGGTTGGTTGGGCACAGGGACAGGCTCCCCAGGGCAGTGGTCACAGCACTGAGCGTGACAGAGTTCAAGAAGTGCTTGGATGATACTCTCAGGCACATGGTGTGACTCTTGGGGATGGTCCTGTGCAGGACCAGGAGCTGGACTCCATGATCCTTGTGTGTCTCTTCCAGCTCAGCATATTCCGTAACTCTGTGATTCTGATGCCTTAAGATTTTTTTATAAATTTGTAGGTTTTAATATAGCTGTATAGTTTCTCACACTTAAGGTAGCAGGTGACAGTTACTAAACCCTTTTCTCACAGTTTGTGCCACCCCCTTGAAATTCTGTTGAACATTCTTTTCAAGGAGAAGATTTTAGCAAGAGCATCTTGTTTGAGACACATATATAGAAGGACATAATAAGATACCACTGTAGCCAAGGCAGAAGGCCCAGAAACCTTGCAGAAGCTCCAACGAAGGCATGTGATGTGAGGGTGATAATGGTGAGGAAGGAGAGGGGTCTTGAGGCATGCCAAAGGGCAGACCTGAGGGAGGTTCTGGGGGCAGACAATTCTCAAGTTGGGAGTATTCATCAGATATGATAATTAATTAGTGTTATAAATTTGTGAGAGTCTCATACTGTGCTGTGCACTTACATATTTTGCTGCACCTGAAAGCGCTTTCATTAAAGGACCTGCTCTCTCTTTTATCTATACTAATATTGTCTGGAAAGTTCTTTTCTTCCATTGTAGGCAACAATCCTTTGGGCTCTGGATTGAAATAAAAGAAAATGAGAGGATCCTTCATAAAAAAAAAAAAAACAAAACCATGTAGGGACTGCAGTACAGGAGGACAAGAGAACCAAAACCCAGAGGAGATCCAGGGTTTCCAAGTTCCTCCTCTCCCACGTGGACTGATGCTGCTCCTCACCAGCATATGTGCTACCTGGGCTGGGGAAGACTCCTCACCCAGTCCCTGTTCTCCCATACTGCCCAGGGAACTGGGGGGAATGTCACTGCAAAGCCAGACATCTTGGATCTGCTCACTAATGTTTTATTCTGACATTACACTGTCACTGTAAGCCAATATTAATAACACTTTCTTACTTGTGTGCCTGATAATGAACTGTTCTAATTTCCTGGGTTTCCATTCATTCTTGGCCTGTGTTCAGTTACAGTAAGTGTCACTTGGAAATTGAGCTACAAAGGAAATTTTAAGCTCTTTGGAAAAGGTTAATGATTGAGAAGTAGTTTTCTATTTTTAATATTTTATTGGGGACATCATTTATAACATAGAATGTTTTGTCTGAGTCACACATTCTTGATAAGCTCAACAAAGGAAACTGATGGAGTATTGAACTCTAAGATATGTAGGTTTTCAGTGCACATGGACACAACTTTCAAGTTCTTCCACATACTCTTAAGTCTTTCTAGTCTTTGGCTTTCATCTAAGGTGCATAAATGGAAGCTGAAAGAAATGACAAAAAATATTTTATTCTTCTGTGCTGTTAATGTCAAGCCATTGTGTTTACTATTGTTGATTCTCCCTTTTAAAATCTTACCATTTTAATGTTACCATTTTTGTTATGCATCTCCACAGTTTTCCTCCCTGACTCCTTCCAAACAATTGCTGTGATGCTGTTGATATTTTTCTCCTAGCTTATTAGGGTCAACAGGAACTTAATACATTCTATCAGTAGAGCTATCTTTATATAGAATTAAAATTCAGCTGACATTGAAGATCTTTTGGCATTTACATCAAAAGCAGGTATCGTAAAGCTATAGAGAAAAATGTAACACTTTTGAAATCCATGAAAGTTTTACCACTGATTCCCATGGAACCAGGATTTCACCCTCCCTATTGTAGAAACTGTACTCTGGTAACTTTCTCCCTGAAGCACAAGAGCCCAGGGCCAGTTATGATATCCCTTAAGAGAATATGATCTACAGTGTCTACTAGAAATTGGAAACAGGTAAGGGTAGAATGCGCTCACCTGGAGATCTGACACATAAGAAGCCAGAACCTTTGCAAAACTCAGTTTTAGGAGTACAAAGCCCTTTGTTGCTTCAGGTCCAGCTACTGGTTGTCAAAGAAAAAGAGGCAATCTGCATGGGAGAGTCTATAGCAGAGCTTCCATTTGATCACAGCACGAAAACCCTGTTTAAACATCACTTGTGAAATTCAGCTGCATGCAATTTCAAATCACCCATTTCCAATGAGACAGAAAGAGAGAGACATTTTAATTTTATCAGCAATAACATTCCTTCTATAGGAATCTTGTATCTAGATAATACTCACATTTTATTTATGCTCCATGTGAGTTACGTGGTTGATGACATCAATCAGTTTATATTGAGCATGAACCCAAGAAGAACCAAGGGTCAGTGTCAACACTGGACTAGTTTATTCAGGGGGTAGATTCCCCCAGAGAATGTCATTACATTTTTTATTGCATATAAAGACTTCTTGGAATAGTGGGTGTCTAGTTATCCCAATTGTTCTTGAAATTTAAGTAAATGTGCCATATTCTAATACTATTCATTCTTGCACAGGCTTTGCTGGAATTAATTCTGTATTAATATTTATTTCCTAGAAACAAAATTCACAATTTTAATTTTTTTTTACTATCTATGGAGATGAAAAGGTGGGAGTGAAAACCAGCTACAGAAATGTGCAGCAGTCTATGGCAGATATAATGGTTCTGAATTAAATCTCTATATTTCAGTGGAAATTCTAAGTACACTATTGCTCAGGAAAGTTATAGAAGAATAACAGCAGGCTTAGAAATAAAAATTTCTCAGAAAATAAATTCATTTATACTTTAAAAAAATAATTTTCATAATTCTTAATTCCTTTTCCCAAAGAAAAACTTTGTTTTGTCTTTTGGGAATGAGGAAAATCAAACTGAAGCAGTGTTATATATTTTTTCAGAGTATTTCAAAACTAAACCACAATGGAATAGAAATAGAAGAATATCCCATAGAATGTAAACTATGGTTAAATATTTTTCTAACTAGTTTCATTGTAAAATCTCAATAGTTACAAAATTCCAACTCTTTTAAAATTATTTAATACATTTACTATGCTGAGATTCAACTGCTTGGTGTATTGCTTAGCCATGTTAGCAATGGTCCACAGGTCCATAAGCACCTACACTTAGGAAAAAATAGGCTCATTTTCTGCATTTCACTCCTTCCAGCTCCTTCTCAGCTAGCTGATGGCTGTAATAGCTTGTATTGTAATACAGTTTCAGGAGCTGTGTTACACAAAACCCTACAACAAACGTGGGGAAAAGGTCTCATAGTAGATTGAGTCATCATCTAAACTATTTATTCAGAGCGTGCATGGGAGTAGCTCAACACAACTTCAAGTATTTAAGATGGAAATTTTTTTCAACTGCAGAAAAACCTCCTAGCAAGTAATAAAAGGAAGGTTAGAAATATCTTATCTCCCAAAGCCTTATTGATTATTTATGCACCAGAAGCCGGTATTTGGATTGTGTTTTGTATTCTGGAAAGCATCTGCTAGAGAGGCCACCCAAATCCGCTGCATTACTGATGTGAATGCAGCCTCAGCCCAAGCTGACCTGACAGAGAACACAGCTCCTCTTATCAACATATTAGTGCTAAGAGAGGAAAATTTAGAATGCCAACCATTGTATCTGAGGGCACGTTCATCTGGAAGCTTGTCACTGTTCCTATTTGATCCTCCAAGAATGGCTTGCTGCTAAATGAGCCATGACCTGTTTTATTGGGACCTTAGAAAAAAAAAAAAGAAGAAAAAAATTCCTTTTAGTTATAAAGAAAATCAGAAAAATCTTGATTGTTCAGCCCAGAAGCTTAAGCCTAAATGGCATAAACAGAAAAATAATGTATGCAAGACTTGCACTTAAGTCATCTGTGTCAAAGCTGAACAAGACTTAGCACTAAAACAAATTTGGGATTTGAGGACCTGGAAAAAGCGAAGAATGATAGAAATAAAATATATGGACCTGGAAATTCAGTTCTCAGACCAGTGTTTAAAATAAGCCTAAACCCCTTTAATTAGTCACATAATTAAATTAATTGAAGTACTGAAATGAATTTCCTGCTGTAATAGATTTTGTAATAGCTTCAGCTATACAATTTATTTGCTCTGTTTGAGGCTTTTATGCAAATGATTGATTAGTGAACAGTTTTGCAGTTTAATAGTAAATATCTGTAGTGGCTTGCATGATTTAATGGCCAAATAATTCAGTGCTAATTCACTATGAGACCAAAAAATACAGAAAAACATTGTGTTTCAGTTGTTGGCAGTTGCTGTGGCTGAGTTATATGAACAGAGGGGCCAGCATATCTCCAAGAACAGTGGTAGCATTTAGGAGACCCATCTGTGCCAGGCACTTCAGACTGGCTGACAAAATGTGTTTTGAAAAGATAACTGTTGACCAGACCCCAAATTCTCTGAATTGAATGAAAAGCCTCCCAACGTCATTAGGAAATCTGGAATCAGGCTCTTTGTTTCACTGTTACATTTCAGGCAATGTCTGTGGTCTATCACATTTCAGAAGGCAGTAATTCTTGGTAAACACTTGGGGTTTTTTATTAGCACTGGTTGTGTTCGGGATTCACTCTGCCTAGATTTTAGTACAACAAACTGCCATAAATGTAGTTCGGGTTGAATTAGTTCTGTTCTGCTCTTACACTCATTTGAAACTACATGGGTAGTAACATCTAAATCCACAGTGCCATTTAACAGCAAGAACTGCTCTGCTGAGAGTTATGATCTCTCTGTCCACGATTGCTATTGTTTCTAGCACTTCCTGAGTATTTCTCATGGCTATTTTAACAATATTCTTCCAGGAATCCCTCATCCTTGCTCATATCCCTGATCATTTGCACTCCCCTGAAACTGTATCCAGTTTTAAAAAAGAATTCAGAAATATGTCTATGCTACTAAAATTTTTATCACTGAATGTAAGTACAGTAATGGATTATTCAATTAAATCAGGAAAAAAAGGGGAAAAAAGAAATAAATTCACAGTAATCCTGCAGGCTATTTGGGGGGAAGATCATGACATTTTAAAAATGACATTCATTATTCTATACAAAATAAGTTGATTGCCCTGCAGAGAAAATAAACCAAAATAAGCGCTTTCAGAATATACCTTTCACTGTTGTTTTCAAAACCAGAATCATAGGAACATGGAATAATTTGGGTTAGAAGGGACCTTTAAAGTTCATCTAGCCCAAGACCCTTACAATGAGAAATGATATCTTAAACTAGATCAGGAGGCTGCTTAAAGCCCCATCCAAAATAAGAGTTAAAACAAGAACGAGAGGACAACTACTATATGACATTTCTTGGTCACATACACAACTCAATGCAATTTCATGTCGTCACAGAAAACAAACTATTAGAGGATTATTTATCAATGGAGAAAACCAGCAACAAACTTAAAATATGTAAGTGGTATTAAAATACAGCATCTTACCACACTAGGTCTACTTCAAGAAAAGAAAATAACAGTCTGATATTACTAATGAATTATACCCCCACGGAAGATGAATCACTGATCCTTCACCCACTGATCCATCATTTTGGAAACTGCACTTTCTAACTGATTGCAAATACTAAGCAGAACATACAGATCAGGTGCCAAAATATTTTAATAATACATCATCCTAGAGATGGAGATGAATGAGTGAATTTTGACAGGTAAAAACACTCAAAAAAATTGGAAAGATACCAAAAAGGAGGAAGAAAAATGATCCAGAAGTTAAAAGTACTGAGCTGTTACTCTGTTCACAGCTCTGCCACAGACTCCTGGTTTGACCTTTAGCAAACAGGTTTGTCATCATCTTTCCCAGGTGCTAGACCAGACTTTGAAAGCCTCAGCTCTCCCTCCATACAAGAAAAATGATCCTTCCCTAGAAAGCAGTTGTGGTGGCGCATTGTGAGAGGTTTAGACACTGTGGTGATAAGCACCGTACAAAAACAAACTGCAGCAAGATAAAACTTGTACTGTCAGTCACCAGACTGTGAGGAGGTGTCTTTCAAAGTGACATTTTCATATTATTTACTATAAAAACGGGAAATTTTTACTTCTCTTTTCAACTGTACAACTATTGTACAGTAAGCATGTAAAGACAGATAGCTTAGAAATAATTCAAGCAAGAGTAAATGTGTCAACTCTGAGTGATGTCATGCAGTGCTAGGACTCATATTCAGACCTCTTGTTTTGCCACCCACTTGTGCTGAGGAGAAATGTGGCTCCAAGAAACCAGCTCTGGCCAAAGCAGGAGTCAAAGGTGGACAGGTTGCAGAAAAGGTTCACTTGGAAGCAACTTGGCACACTTATGTCCTACTCAACCCCTATTTATATAAAACAAACAAAATTATGTGCTACTTAGGAAATAGACCTGTGGGTCTCATTGCCAAAGGATGCTGTAAGTGCTAACATTACATGGATACAAGGATGGAGAAACAGGTGAAAGAGAAACCCACTGAAAACACAGAAAATACATCCAAATGTCAGAGGGCTAAAATGACTGGAAACTGGGAAAGGATGATACCTGCTCGCACAGTTCTTGGTTTTGCCTTGGCGGTAACATATGGTACTGGGGACATGACACTGACTTCAAAAGATTTTCAGAAGGACCAGCTAAAGTCTTTCTTAAGGTGTTTCAGAACAAAATTTCCAGCAAACACACACACACATTTCTTGTAGTCAAGCCCTAAAGCATACCTGGCTCCAAGGAGAGTATTCACAGTGACCTGCTTTAGGCTGCACCACCAAGGCCAGGAGTTTCAGCAGAGACTTCATTCCCACTGACTGGTGTTCTACTCTTTCTCCTCTAATACAGAAGCCCATCCTCTTCTTTGAAATAAGGACGCCTTCCTTTATTTTTTTTTTTTTGATTAATCAAAAGACACAGCCTGTATTTTTAGAGCAGGCATGATTACCCAGTGATGCAAATTTCCATGTCACAGACAAACATGCTGTCATGTTACATCGGAACAACTGCACATCTCACACAGTCACTGTTGAGTTGTACTTCTTCAGGTATCAGATTTACCTCAGGAGGAAGGATAACAAATATATGACCGAAACCCAGTGATGGTACTACCTAAACAAATGACACAGCCATCAGCTCACAAATGGAGGAATAGTAGAAAACAACAAAGAAAAAGCTGAATAACCATCAGAAACACAAGTTCTTGCAGTTCGTTTTGTGTTCACCTGTGTATTAGTGAAGCTCAGCACATTCTATAGAAAAAGTAGCACCTTTCAGGCAGAATAATTAGCACCTTTGGATTGAAACACGCTTCAAGTCCAAGATGGACAGTTTAATAGAAGGTATTTGTTGCAGTTAAACAGTACAGATCACAGTTTAATTGCACAATATTTCATAGTGGACTTCTCTCTTTTAGTTCCAGTGGTGTTCAGTAATGCTAATTTGAGCCCTGACCTGATGGTGTATTTGGGAAAGCACATCTTATGCTATGTCTTCAGGAGAACCCAAGGGCTATGGTGTGTGTGCAGGCACTGGTGTGTTCAAGGGCAGGAGAGATTTTGGAGAGCGCAATGCCTCCACAGGGAAGGGCCACTCATGTCACCAATGGAGCTCAGCAGCGTGACCAGCTTCTCAGAACAAGGGCTGGGCTTGGAGTTCAGCCTTTTTCCTCTGGTCAGTGCTTAGGTACAAGGTGTGTGAGGGGCTGTGAATTTCTAAGAGTTTCTCCTCTGCTCCATGTCAGAGGAAGGACTGGAGACCATCCGATCTTTTAGAGCAAAAAGTCTGTTTCATGTCTGCATCACAAAAAATGAAATCAGTGTTAAAAAAAAAAGATGACCATTAATGTTTGAGCAGGGAACTATGGCACAGATAATTCACACTGTGTAGAGTTTTCGCCTTTTTTATTCCCCCACTAAAAAGTTCCAATGATGATGTCATCCAGGAATATCTCCTCTTAAAGTCAGCTGGCAAGGACTTCCCATTCAGTTGTTACATTTCGAAAAGCTATTAAAATAACCTAAATAATTTTTCCCAATTTGCAAACATTGCCAAGTACAGGATCTCTCTTGTCCCTCTGCACATGCATATTCTGAGTTTACAGAAACACTTGAGAATTATTATGAAAAGGCCTGCAGACCTTTCTTTCACATTGCATTTATTCTGCGTTCTCTCAAGGCGAAAACAAGCACATGTTTTCTCCCAGCTGGGGTGCACTGTGTTAATTTTGATAGAGCAAACAGACCCAGACAGACAAAGCTGTAAACATGTACAAGCACTAACCAGGGTTCAGAGGAATGAATGCAGACACCTTTATATGAGCACCATAGCAACAGCCTCAAGTAAATGTTTTTAACCCTTTCTTAAAGATATAAAGGAGATGAAAACTGTTAAAGCATTTGAATAGTAAAAGCCAAAAAAAAATTTAAATGTGACAATGCTGTTTACCACTTTCCCTTTGTCTGTAGAGAGGAGTTCTGTTAAATGAAAAATGCATTTATTTGTCAGTCTTTTTAAGGGCATTAAAGTATTTAGCTGTTTCTTTGGGGAAAAGAGAGGAACTAGAATTGTCACTACTCTGTGAGGCTGTGTTTGCTTCCCAAAAGACAAAATGGGAGCAGACAGAAATTTAACAGAGATGTTCAGTTCTTGTCCAGACCAGGTAAATCTCAGACTAAGGGGGCAATACACAGAGAACTCCATGAGCTGCCTCTCTGGTTGTGCTGTTGCTAAAGATACCTGGGCTTTTTCTTTTTTACTTTTATTTCTCCTCCTTTTTTTTATTCAGACCTTTCCTTTCCTTTCCTTTCCTTTCCTTTCCTTTCCTTTCCTTTCCTTTCCTTTCCTTTCCTTTCCTTTCCTTTCCTTTCCTTTCCTTTCCTTTCCTTTCCTTTCCTTTCCTTTCCTTTCCTTTCCTTTCCTTTCCTTTCCTTTCCTTTCCTTTCCTTTCCTTTCCTTTCCTTTCCTTTCCTTTCCTTTCCTTTCCTTTCCTTTCCTTTCCTTTCCTTTCCTTTCCTTTCCTTTCCTTTCCTTTCCTTTCCTTTCCTTTCCTTTCCTTTCCTTTCCTTTCCTTTCCTTTCCTTTCCTTTCCTTTCCTTTCCTTTCCTTTCCTTTCCTTTCCTTTCCTTTCCTTTCCTTTCCTTTCCTTTCCTTTCCTTTCCTTTCCTTTCCTTTCCTTTCCTTTCCTTTCCTTTCCTTTCCTTTCCTTTCCTTTCCTTTCCTTTCCTTTCCTTTCCTTTCCTTTCCTTTCCTTTCCTTTCCTTTCCTTTCCTTTCCTTTCCTTTCCTTTCCTTTCCTTTCCTTTCCTTTCCTTTCCTTTCCTTTCCTTTCCTTTCCTTTCCTTTCCTTTCCTTTCCTTTCCTTTCCTTTCCTTTCCTTTCCTTTCCTTTCCTTTCCTTTCCTTTCCTTTCCTTTCCTTTCCTTTCCTTTCCTTTCCTTTCCTTTCCTTTCCTTTCCTTTCCTTTCCTTTCCTTTCCTTTCCTNTTCCCTTTCCCTTTCCCTTTCCCTTTCCCTTTCCCTTTCCCTTTTTTTTTTCACTCTCTTTCCTAGAAGAAATCAAAAGGAGATGGATGCTGCACCCAGGGAACAGAGCAGGGAAGAGATAGGACATGAAGGAGGGACAGTACAGGTAAGCAGAGCCCTGGTGGTGGAGCCAGGGTGCTGGTCATGGCAGGCACAGCCTCAGATACACTCTCCCTGTCTCAGTCATCACTGCAGAACGTTGATGTGGGGATGTAGCACAGTGGGGATCACCAAATAGCTCCCAGAGACTGGCTTGCTCCTGTCAGTCCACCTGTCTTCTTCGTACCACCTGAAAGGGAAGTGAGACAGAACAATAGGTTTTCTCAATTTGTCTATCAGTGAAGCCTAAATCAAAGCTTGATTTCTTTTTCATGTTGACTTCCAGGTACTGTTTGATCTTGGTAGTAGCAGCAGGCTTTTGGGTTTTTTCTGAGAAGTTCAGAAGTTTATACTGTTTCCAAAAACTTTTCTAGAATAAGGACTCTACTTTGGCCAGCTTGAGTTTTAAGCCTCTGTAAGTCTTGTCTTCCCAGTAACCCCTTGAACCTCCCTTTGGTAATACGCAGAGAGCAGCAGTCAGGGTCTGAAATGCACTGTAAATGCTAAGGGATGTGCCTTGCCCTATTGCCAAGTTAGTGAGCCCTGCACACAGCACAGGACGAGGAATACAGCCCTGAGCGGCAGTTCCAGCACTGCAAGCAGAGCTGCTTTTGATCAAAACACTTGAAATTTGACCAAAATGCTTCTTTTGCAATTTTTGTGGAAACAAATCAAAATTTTATTCAAGAAAAATACCAACCAGAATAGCTATTTTCCTATCAACTACAATCAAGTTATGATTGTAGTAATTTAAATATCATTATTTCATGCTATTAATAACATCAGCACTGCAGACAAAACCTGAAGTGACTAATCCAAGCTAATACAAGCTCCTGAATTCTACATCTGACACTATATTTATTTAAGCTCATGACAATGTGAACAGGTTTCTGTTCACTGAAAAGAAACTGGCATCCCATCCTCTCTCTCCACAGTCATTTCACTGAAACAATAGTGGTGGAATTGGCTGGATAGCCCTTAAGTCCACACTAACTGCTTTGCAATCATTTTTTTTTAAGAGATTACCTTCACAATGGCATTGAAACTAAAGCACTTTTGAAATTCACAGTATTCTCCAGAAATAACTGAAATTATTTCAGTCAGTAATAAAGATGTTCTTTTTAAATGACAACTCTCCCTCATCTGACGTGAAAGACTGTCAGTCCCTCATTCAAATTGTTGCATGCTCAAGAAGTACTTATTCCTGCATTTTCCCCTCAGTTGCTCTCACAGGCCTTCACATTTAGGGCACTTTTGAAATAGCATCAGCTTTCTTCACCCCTCATTGTGAAGGGATGGCACCATCTACTCACAGTCGACATTCATGGGATAAATGCCATGTGGTAGCACCTGCTGGAAAGATTTCTCTCTCTTTTCCTCTAATCTGTTTATTCTGTGCTTTATTTTCCCCTCTGTTAAAGGGTAGTAGTGATACTTCTTTATATATTTAAGAAAAACATGCTGAAACACAAAGAATTGTTTTTTAAAAGAATAAAAATCACTCAAAGTGAGTAAAAGGAAGATATGTAAATTACGCTTTGATGTACATGCCCAGTGTACAGCATCAGAGTGGTAGTTGTCATTCCACCTGCAATTCTCTACACCATGCGAGGCTGCTCAGTGTTACCAGACAGTCTGAACACAGACGAGTAGTTAGAATTATTCATTTTAACTGTGGGGAGAATCAAATGGAATGCAAATTTCCTAGTCACTGGAAGGGTACACAAGGATGAATAGAGCAGAAATGGATTTCAGGTCCAAGGACTGGCTTCCAGTTAAAACGCAGAAACTATGCACAGACATGTTTATTTCTTGTGTTTATATGTTTATGCTAAAGCAAAAAGAGAAGTTTAAGAAAACCCCAACAACAAAGCAGAAACATATGAATCATCAGCAGAGCTTCAAGGGGTATCAGTTAGGATACATCTGTTAATATCGATGGATCTGAGCTCAAGATCTGGCACCAAGTGAAATTTTCAGTTGGAAAACTGATACACCTTATTTTTTTAATTCAAGCATCTGAAAGAATTAAGAAAAAACCCCAAACCATAAAATTTCCTCTTGTGACTGATATGATCTACACTTTCAATTTCTGTAATGCAATGGCCTGGCACATGAGTAACTACTTGCATTTCAGCCCACTGCAGCAGCAGTTCCTGCACACAGTGGCATCATCCTCAACCAGAAGGAGCAGATTTCTTATGTCAACAACAGAGCTGTGCACTCCCAAGGCAAATATATCACCAGGATAGCCTTGTAGGCTCTGTAGATATTAACTGTCATGAAATGAGTCTAAAGATTTGTTGGTGTTCATTTTAATTAACACAATCCATAAGCAATAAAACCAAGACTCTCCCAGAGCACAGTGAGCTACAGCTGAGCATGGCAACACCCTGAGCATACTGGCATTGTAATATCCTTTAGTCTCCTAACCTGTCTGTACCTAACCCCCCCCAGGGCTCAGCCCCAGTCCTCACTCACAGAAACTGGAGAAAGAGCAAGACCTGTTGGGCGTGAAAATTGGCAACAGCAAGTGAACTGCTTATGGCAAAGACATATTTCTCACTGTGACAGTGCCAAAATTTAACTGTTTGCCAGAAGTATTTTATTCCTTCAAAAATCTTGTAATGATGGTTACAAAGTGATAGTCTAAAGTATTGTTTAACATCAGCAGGTAAAGAGCAAAGGAGTTACTCAACTTCCTTTCAGACTCTGTTCAGAGGTCCAGCACGAGTCAAAGGCTGAGGCTGGCTGACTGCCTTGCCTCACATTTCTCCACCTGCTGAAATTAGAACATTTGAATTATTGGATCTTCAGACTTCAGACAACTGTATTTAGAATTTTGGAGAATTTAGACAGCGTAAAGTCAATCTCTCTGTCAATAACAGTATCATAACTCAGCCTGGTGTGAGGGAATACCTCTGCTTTCAAGTTTATACTGCTTCCATTCATTCAGGCAGGAGAGGACTATCAAGTTGCATCTTGACATGATTTCTAGGACTGTTTTATATGGATTTGGCTGTTTATGGAGGATGACATTAGAACACCTTGTTTAAAAACCCCCAGTCTTTTAAAGCCCTGATCACTCATTAGGAAGGCATTAGTAATTAAAGAATACCCCAACTCTTAAATAAAAAAATACCTATACACCTTGTTTCCTCTAACAAGCATGATCTGTGTCAGTCAGCTACCCCCTGTCAGACCAGCCCCACAAGTGATCACATAAGATATGCTAGTCTGGGAGCTGTAGAGTCTCCACTGAGCCACCCCCATCTAATTTGCAGATGCTAAACACTTTTTAATCAGACACCAAGCTATGCAGTCCCACTGAGACTGGACTACTTTGGGACCACTGGCACATAATTCCTAATTAAAATTTAGCTAACTGTGGAAAATAAAAATTCAAGGCTTCTGAAACATATGTGCCTTTAGAGTTAGGCTGTAATAGACAATAATTCATTGAATATCACATTTTGTATGTTGGATCCTTAAATAACCCTATTATTAGCACTAATACAAGGTCACAAGATTGTGGATTTAGCCCTAAAGAACAGGTTTAAAATGAAGAACTCTTTTTTTCCAAGTATTTATATATTCCAAGTAATATATTTTGCCTCTAGTGAAAAGAGGCTTATTTAAATAAATTCAAGGAAAAGGGGAAAAGATTTTCAGTTATTTAAAAGAATTAAGCAAAAGAACAAAATGGAAAGTGTAAATAAACCAGCCTAAATGTTTTTATTTCCATTTTTGTTTAATATACAGCACACAAGTTTGGTTTGGAAATGAGAGCCATTATAAACATTGACCAGCTCTAATCACATATTTGTTTGATATTGTTCCCACAGCAACTGCAGCCAAGAGCTGAAAAGTTCTAGTTTTGTTTGAAAACAGACTTAATAGCTGTAAAGCTCTTCTGCTTTGCCCAAATATGCTTGTTAGTCTCATAAAATGTAGTTGTTGTCCCTCCTAACCATAATGTCCGGAACTCAGTATCTTTTCTGCAAAGAGGTGCAGAGATGCACAATGAAAATGTACCTCTGTTTTGCAGAAGTCACACACAAAAAAAGTCCAAGAGGAGAAACCATCCTAGGGTAGTGGCTGTACCTGTCTCTCAGTAATGGAGAAAGCCATGACATTTAGCTTCGATTAGACACCGTGACATTTAGATGGCCAAAATAAAGCAAAACGAATTGCAGCACGTACCTTGTGCACCGAGCGCGCTCTGACAGGCAGAACATGCCAGCAGGATTTTGTGCCACACTGAATTACTCTCTAAAGTGAATCACTGTGTGCAGAGGTTGTATTAACCAAACCCTGACATCTTTATTCATGTAAATAATATTGCATTTAAGGTACTATTCATATGCATAAAAATTAGAGAAGCCAGGAAGATGCTCAGTCATTTCTGCGGGGCTTTTTTTTCTCGCCAAAGTTCACAGAGATTTTAATATTGTAATTTTCTTATCACATGTCCTTGGCAAATATTATTTCCAAATGCTAGTAGAAGTGGTCTCTTCATACACTTCAGTTAGGAAGAAAACCTCTCAGACACAGACACAGATGTAGCAATACAGCTACTCTCAGAATAAAGTCATTTCACAGCCTTACTGTACTCCTTCCACAGTTTGGGCTTGGTATCAGAAATTAACTTCACTTTTGACGGTAACATACAAAATGTAGATTTTCTGTGCCTGCTTTGGAGGAGATGGCTCACAAACCCCCTTTCCCCCACTGCAGTGCTATTCAGGAGTCAATTCCCATGAAGGACCGTGTTGCATTTTCAGCAGGTGATTGTGAACTGCCTAATTCCACTGCTGGTATGATTTTTCACTTGTTCTATTCACAAGTGAAATGAAGTGCACTGGGGCCTTGGTTGCCAGTTCTTTTACTCATCCACCACTGGGATTTGTGCAGGCTTCTTGGTTTTAACTCACTCATGACAGAAAACTAAACCTGGCTGAAAAGAGTTGACAGAAAAGCCCAGAATTTTCTTTAGGTTTTTGTCTCCCAGTGCATGACAAATTGTCACATATGCATTCAACAAGGCAGAGACTGGCGGGTAAGCTAGGAGCTGACATGTAGGGAACCAGTTCATCCCAGGTGCTTCAGAGGGTGTTGAGAAGAGATGGAAGTAGAAAAGATATCAGACAATTGATGTCCTCAGTGGATACAGAATGACTAGTTGGGTTTGCAGGTACAGAATATAAAAACCCAATGTTATAAACAGCTTCTTAGCACTTAATGTAATTGGGACTACATTGGGAAGTTAAAATGAGATTGCAAAGTAAGCCTGCATTTATATATTTAGTATGTCTAGTAGACCTCATTAAAAAAAGAAAAAATTCCCCCCTCCCCCCTGCCCCCCCCCGATTATNAGAGTTTCAAGGACACTACAACCTTCACTGGCAACTGCACAAAGCCATTTTCCTCACACCAGGAGAAACCCACAATTTCAGCTCTGTCTGAGCTGGTCCTCCATGAAGCAAGGACTTCATTTGTTCCAGTATCTATGCAACCAAGAACAAAATCTACAA
This sequence comes from Sclerurus mexicanus, assembly GCA_013396755.1. Taxonomy (NCBI): domain Eukaryota; kingdom Metazoa; phylum Chordata; class Aves; order Passeriformes; family Furnariidae; genus Sclerurus; species Sclerurus mexicanus. Next base: position 1,128,023 of record VWZF01001198.1, read on the forward strand.
AAAGGACTATATCCCTTCAAAAAGACAACTAAGAGCATGCTGACTTCTTATATAAATATAAATGAGGTGAAAAGTTAGTAAACAGAATTGTGAATCTAGCATTTATATCAATTGAATTGGTTAGATGTAGCCCTTCCTTTTCTCTCCTGTGAAAAGAAAGTGTTGCATTGTTTTAATCCTTGTTTGAAGTTTTGCATCTGTTTATAAAGCTGCATAATATACTAATAGATTCTGTAGTATTCACGGTTTGTTTGGGTTTTTAAAACATGGCATACTAATTATTTTCTTGAAAGTTATGTGCAGAAAAGAAATGTGCACTACCCCAACAAGACTAACTTGGGCATCAGCAGTTCACCAGGTAACTGCAAAACTACTCAGTGTTCATCAAACAATCATAAAACTAAAAAGAAAACAAATTAAGAAAAAAAGAAGTGGGTGTTCATGTGGGTTTGAACCAGTCAGGGAACATCACAATCTCTAACATATTCTCCTGGAAAAAAGGGAGGTTCTGGAAGGGACAAAGCAAGAACTAAGATGGCAATTTTAGAATGATGAATTACCAGCAATCAACAGCAAGTGAATAAAAATCTGTTGGCAGACATGACCAGATTTAATTACGAGTGATGGTCAAGCCATAAGCAGAACAAAAAGATCCTGGAAAAACATAACAAACCATTATATATTTATGCAAATTAATAGACATTGCACATCTATTCACTCAAGGTATTTTATAATGGCCTTTCAATTCATACTCCTGAAAGTAACATTTTACTCCTTCTGAAACACTGAATTGGGATATTTTTGCTCAGTTGAGTAACTATAAAACCATTCACATATTGCAACCAGATGTCATCCTCAACTACACAATATCAAGGACTAAATTCTAACACCAATGCTCAGATTTACCAATTTCTGCCCTCAGACTCTCAGTGCTGTTTTGCCTTGGAATGGTACCTGCCACTTCCAGGTTTTAATTTATTTTCTTACTCAGATATCTTCTTTCAAACAAAAGCAGTTGAAAATACACAGCCTCTCTTCTGAGGTAGCTTCTCTGGCATAATTGAAGAAGGTGCTTCAAAGAAGTTGACTTTTTCAAAATATAATTCACTTCCCTGCGCAAATAACCAAATGTCTGTCTCCTGGTCTCCAGAGGAATCTCTGAACCTTGGAAAGAATAAATTGCTTTCGGTCAGTGTGACTCTCAAGCTTCTTGGTACAGCTGAGGTGGGAAAAGCAACTAGTGGGTTTATATACCAACAAGCACAGACTGCTCAAATACAGAGGTGGGTATTACCTGTTTTCATTAAATATATTAATGAGATTAAAAATAATTTGTATTAAACTTTTCTGCCACACAAAGGCATATGGTGAGCACTGTATTGTATAGTCTTGCACAAGTGTGGAGTCTGACTTTCCCTGCCTTGCTCCCTGTGAATAACAAGAAAACAAGTGGAAAGACAGCACTGAAGACCTGAGCTGGTGGCCTTTCCCAGCAGAAAGAGAACTAGAGTGGAGAAACAGAAGGTGGAGAAGGCTGGTTCCTGTTTGGAGCACTCACATAGGAGGATAATATTCCTCACTTGCACGATACTGCTCGCCTGGTACCACTGTTCATATTAACCCTCACAGAGCTCCCAACAGCCTGTGACAATATAGCTTCTGTACTTCTGTAAGGAAAAGCAGCTTTATGCTGGTACACCTATGGCTGCACCAGCTATATCAGCACAGCAGCAAAACATTTTGGCAGAGAGGGAACAGGACCAAGGCCACTGAGTGAGTGGACTTGGCACTTGGAAAGAGAAAGGCAGTGCAATTACTGACAGTGGATGGTACAAAGGTAACAGCATAAAAACTTAACATTCCCTGTAAGAAATGACGGTGTTAAAATAGCAGCTGGGTAAATACAAGATAATGAAAGAAAGCAGCATGATTTCCCCAGGTTCAAATAAGGCAGATGAGTATTCTGCAGAATTAACCTTATTAAAGAGACATTGTCACTTAAAAATCTAATCTAAACCCAAAACAATTATAGCAATCAGTGAAGATAAAAGTTACCTGTTAAACATAACAATTAATTCCACAAAAGTGTTAACTCTTTTACTTCCTTTTTTACATTTCTCTGTAGTGGAATGCCAGGTTCATATATGTATTTTCACTTCTGTTTACAACAGATTGACTTTGACACACTCGTCATAATCTCTACTAGAACATCAAATCATTCGCTCTTAGTATTAATTATTCTTCATTAAGCTTAACATGTATATTTTACTTTATAATAAATTAATAATAATACTGAGGTCAGAGAAATGAAACACAAACTTATGGTAGGAAATCTCAATTCACTTGTTTCACAGAAGGATTTTCAGCTCAAGCACTGCAGAACAACATTTTGCGTGCATCTTCCCCAAGATGTTTTTGACCATGTGGGATCTTTTTTATTAAAAAAGCCTCCAAACCTTTAAAATGAAATCTTTTAAATAAAAGCCTGACGGAATGAAGAACACGTCTTGCATGCTCATCCAGTATCTGTATTTTTGGTATCCCAAGCCAGAAATACGGCAAGGGGAACAAAAAAGTCCCTTAAAATCTTATTCTTTCTGAAGGGAACTATGCAGGCTTCATGATATTATCTATGACACTGATTTTTGTTTTAACCTCTATTAAGAAATGTAGCTAAGAACTTCATTACTCAAATTAATTAGACTTCAGTGAAAGCATTCATGAAGAAATTACGGCATACTAAACAAAGAAGAGGATCATAATACGACAGCAGAAAACGTGGTGAATAATTATTTGTCCCTTATCAGTGCATAACTCTGCTTTGACAAACACTGTGTGGTCCTTCACAAGGGAACCCACCATGAGCAGAAAGGTGGCTAAATGATGCTGCCAAGGAGCCTGTGCACAACTAAGTTGCCTGAAAATCCTGAACCCTGGGCACAAGGGATGTGCTGTGCAGTGGGTACAGGCTGCAAGCTAACACTACTGAAATGCATGTTGAAAAAATGGTAACACAAAGCTACAGTTTAGTAGTCCAGCATGGAGAATAATTGCTTCAATAAAATATGCCATTGCCAGTAAGTCAGGTTTTACTGTGCGGGTTAAAGGATCACTGCCCAAAGACAGTTCCTTTCTTTTGCTCCTTGCATGTTCTGGCTCCTTAGCAGTGGCTTCAGGTTGAGGGGACACAGCACAATGGAGATGGGAGTATATAATCGTCAGGGCCAAGATGAGAAGCAATGAACTTCCAGGGGAACACAATTAATTGAAAAATTAATTAATTGAGAGTTCTTCACTTCCAGTACTTTCAACTTCAGTAAAATGCATTATATAGACAGGTAGAAACCAACAGGAAGTGCTGCTAAACAAGTGACACATTTCTTTGAAATGCAGTAAGCACGATACTAGCCCCCCCACCAGATACTTAATTGAGCTACATCTGTTTAAAATAGCAGTTTCAGCCAGACTATAAAGTGTCCCTTTTTGAATGTTAATTCAGTGAGAATGAAGAACGATTTGGACCATATGGATATGTTTCAAATTCTGAAGAATTTGGCCTTCTCTTACTTATTAGACAACAGTGCAGCCAAATGGGCTTAATTTGAATGGTTTGCACAGCACACATATTCTTTGGAAGACTTCAGCTGTGAAATAAGGATGCTGATACCTATGGCACACACACAAAACTGCACACAAAACAGCTGGCCCTCCTATGCCCTCTGAACGACTCAAAGCTGAATGGAAGTCCGCTCTTTACTGAAGTGAGCTATCTTCTACACAGTACTTCTTTCATGAGGCACAAGAGATGTTAAGATCTGGACGTTTCTTTGAATATGTTTTGCATGATATGAAAGTGACTCACAGCATGGCATGACTTTCCCTGCTAGAATAGTTACAATCACTGAGCTGCTTCAAATTTGTGATGAGGTGTGAGAGAGTTACAAATCAGCTTTCTGGTATTAGACATACAGACTATCTATTAAGGATAATAAATTGATACTGCAATCAATATTCAGATGTTGCATTGTATTATTGTAACTGATTAAAGCCATTGGCCTCAATGTCTTATCTGTTATGAGTACTGTCATTTCCCTTTTATAACAGTGTAGAGTCTGGGCTTGCAAAGAAATCTTGGAAGGGACTCACATTCAAGAGAAGGTACTTCAGCTTTCAAGCACTCTTTGCAGCCATGAGCACAGCCCAGGTTTTCCTATTGTTCTTTTCTTCCACAGGGTCAAACCTCTTTCGGAAACACCTGAGACTCCTTCTATATAGCTCTGATGTACCTCCAAGGCAGGACAGACCCTATTCTTTACTACCCATGCCTTGGGGATGATATACTGGACACATTAAAACATAGCAACTGAACTCCCACAACCTTGATTGACTCCTTCTGTTACAGCAAAGACTTCTGTTGAAAGACTGAAGAATGCAATCAAAAAATAATTAGGATTATCAGTCTAATTACTGCATTCATTTTCTAATGCTAATAGTGATAGGAAACGTTGTTCGCTGTTGGATGAATATTTAAACTTGTCAGGGAAGTGGGAAAAAAAAGGCTTTTTCCACTTGGAACAGATGCCAACTGCAGACACATGCACATTATAACATTTTAATTTTTAAAATTACATGGTACCCTATGAACATAAAAACACAGAAGGTCTGTACATGAAAAACTACAAAATACATAATTGCAGTACCCTCAGAGCATAGCATTCAAATACAGTTAAAAAAGACTCAAAACAAGCTTGAGTATCATGAAATATTAACAAATAGATGTGGTTCTCTTAATCAGCATTTTCCTGTTCCTCTTTTTAGGGTTCATATTTACAGGCTTCTTTCAGTCAACCAAGAAAGGTTTAAAAATTAAGCCTTTCTGAAATGTAAAATCTCTCATCAATTTAGAGAAATTCAGGAATAAGAACTTTAAAAATACCCACCTAAAATTGTGACAACTGGCAGCATTGCAACCAAAAAACTTTTGAAGGCATTACGTGCTCATTTACATTTTTCCCTTTTCTGCTGAGGAGGATGATATCGGTTCATCCAGAAAAAGACTGCAACATGTTGTAAATAGTTAACACAGTTTTGAACTGTAGCCACATTCAGAGTTCAACTGAGGTTAAGTTCAGAAAGAACAGCAAAAAGTTGAAGTTACTCCAGGATATAAGGTTAAGCATGTACGTAAATGCTGAAAATTTGGACTACTAGCTATCACTGTACATAGAGTGCAGAAGTAACATTCAAAGCCTATTAAGAATACAATATTAAACAGCAAATTAGCTAGAATAACATAAAATCAGAGAACTGGGGACTTGTGGTTCATCCACTTCATCCCTTCATGTCATCTGCTATACTGCAGCTTATTATAAAAGTATATAAATACAAGAATAGTAAATCAGTACCTACTTTATATAATAAATAACCTTTCTATATAAATTATGAAAATAAAACCACAGTAAAATCTGTGCAAAAATGATCAAAATGTACTTAAGGATCACTGAGTCCTGCCTGCCAGACTGTGCATCATAAAACACCCATATTTCATGTAGTGCATCAAACACTGAAAAGAATTAAAAAATGCACAATGCACATCACTAACTGTGCCATTCTAAAATTCCAGCTATTTCCAATGTCAGACAAATCAGATTAAAACAACACATTTTATTTGAACCACACACTTCACTCTTTCTCGTTATTTTACTGAATTTTCAAGAACTTCCTCTTCCCTAATTGACACTTCAGATGGAAGTTGCCCTCGTAAGTCCATGTTTGCACGAGCAGCTTTTTTAGAATTAAGAAAGTTCTTTTTCTTTTTCCTTGGAGTATTATGCAAAGCAAGTATTGGATCCCTTGGCTCACGGAACAAAAATATCTTCTCCCCTGTGTCTAACAGCTCTATGGCTTCACTAGTTGCAGTGTTCGAAGAAACAGGTGGATCAGACTGTTCCACAGGAGGATGTGTAGGTGAACATCCAAGATGAATGAATGCTGCTTTTTCCAAGAGAGCACATTGTTTCTTCTTTATCAAGCTACATTAAAGAAAAGAATTGAAAAATGAGAACTGGGGCAACAAAAAGCATAAATTCCTATATCATATCCTGACATAGAAGTGACTTTGGAAGCTAATCATATTACCACAGAGAGAATTGTAATTTTCACTCCAACCCCCAATAATTTACATGTAATTTTATGAAATACAAAATTACAAAAGGAAAAGCAACCTCATAATAAAAAAAAACATAGGGAAGATTAGCAATGAGTATGAAAATTGTTAGAATTTTGTGAATATGTACAGAAAAATCTTTTCAGGTATTTACTGTACTTGCTTATTACGTGTAAATATGTTGTAGGAAACACAAGTACCAAACAACAGAACAGTGTTAGAAAATGCATATTTATGAATTTATTTTCAGATTTCTAACAGTTCTAAGAAGAGTCTTTGGAGATTAAATAAACTGTAAACAATAAACCCCATATGCTGCTTCTGGTTTCCTCCTTACCTGTCTTTTCTCTTTTTTAGAGAAGGGATCCTTCCTAAACTCCTGTTTATCAGATCTTGCCTTACTTTGTTCTCCAATGCTTGCCACAACTCTTGGTTCTTCCTGAATGAGCAATAAAGAAAAAAATTCCTAGCAGCAAATCCCAAAATGTAAACATTTCTCTCCCCCTTCTGACTTCAGCTACCAAACCCATGGCAATAATACCACAAATATAGTCTGTAAAAGCATACTTCAAGTACTTTTGCTGCTCTGCCACATCATTTAAATCAGCTAAAATCACACCTCAGGGTGTGGTCCCAAGGACCCTTATCTGTTCCTTGATAACCCACATCTGCCAAATAGAGGGTTTAGTGCTACATCTGCTTTTCTCTCCTTCCCAAGTCATGGCAGGGAGTTGGGAGAGCAGGTGTGGGAGCATCTCTCAGTGATAGCTGCACAGATATTCAGCTGATATTACTGGGGCTCCACTGGAGCCATGAAGGCTCTGGGAGTCTACCTGTCTCTGTGAGTACGGGGAAAAACAGCAGCCACTTGAGACTTCAGTCATGAACTACAAAGGGACAGGCATCTGCAAGGTTGAAACTTCCACTGCTAGACAGGAGGGCCTCCTTTATATCTTTAGGTGCTACAGACACCTAAAAATTGGTGTGCTATGAATACTATAAATACAAAATGCAGAAGGAAAATATTTTAACGAACTCCAATTCAGTCAACAGAAAGAAAATGATCAGAACAAGATTTAAAAATCTATGAAATAACTGTTTCATTAATGAACTTGAAAAAAATTATTAATGTTTAGTAAATCAATTTATTACAGTTAAAATATTTCACAGAATAAGGTAGCAATTTCAAAGTATTTATACCCCACAAAATACTACAAAAGGAAACCTATGCACCTGTGTTTTTTTTCTATTGCTGTCAATCTCCTTGTCTAGCAAATACATGTGCATGTAAAGCAATAATCTTGTCTTGCAATGGTCTACCAGAAAACATCACACTTACCTTTTCTTACAGCTGCCAGACTCATCTGCATTACTGTCGCTTTCCACAACACCATCTGCATATTCACTGATGGAATCGAGGACAGAGAGAATCTCACTTTGTGAGCTGGAGGGCAGCAACAAGTTCAGGACCCTGTGCAACATCCCTATTGGCGGCCTTGTCAGTTTAGCTAAATAACCTGCCAGACGGAGCTCCTAGAGGGTTAATGAGTAGAAGACAGATAAATTTAGCATTGAAAATAAGTGTCATCCAATTTTAATTGATTATAGAAACAAGAAATATTATTGAGAATCATTTTAGTAGCGACAGTTTTATTATCAAGTGGTCACACTCCCATGCTCAGTTTCTACCCACATGTATCTGACCCATGCATATCACGGTTGTCCATTTCATTTGGGATATAGGCAATGTAAATATTAAATAACCAGTTGATTGTGGCGTATTTTCTTAGGGCATGTGCTCACTGGCCTTCAGTCTGAAAAGTCACAATGCAACCATATTCTAACATATAAGGCTTAGTTAATTTATGGATTCTACTATTATAAAGAAATCCTTTCAAGATAGCAAGGAAGCAATACAGCATTCCTTGGTCTGCAACACTAGGGGGGAAAAATAACTTCTAAAACCCAGTGACAACATTTACATGTTGTTGTGATTGATCACTTAATTGTTCAGCTTAACACCAGATTTTGTGATAAGCTCACAGAACAGCTTGTAACATTTGTTAAGAGGTAAGGAAATAATTGCTTTTGTTTTGGTGGTGTTTTTTTTATTTCCAAATGTCCTTTCCTTTACGGCCCAAAGGTCAGTAGTAAAACATACTCATCCATATAATGTTCAAAACAGGCTGAGTTCAAATTCAGTTGTTCCCTAGACACTCAGACAGCCCCATTTCCTGCCCCTCTCCAAACACCAACATCCCATTGCTGTTGTCAAAAATAATGTGTCCCCAGGGCTGTTTCTGCAGATCTCTCATGCATCTCAAATACGAAAAGTCTACAATATACTGAGAACTACATGGAAAAAGAGCAGAGCAAATTAAAGCAAGCTAAATGTCTCAAAGAATGACAAAAAAAAAGCTGTTGTTGTCTATTCAAACCATACATGTATCTCGGATAGCTGAACTTGGGAAAGAGGTGCCAGCCACTCAAGATGACTCATGACAGTTGAATCACCACTGCTCTGCCTTATAAGCACTGATGGAGGAGATGACTACAAAGCCCACATAACATAAAAACCCACAAGGTCCCATCATGCAGGAGGGACAGCCACTTTCTTTGTCCACAACGGATTCAAAATGTCACAGTGTATGTTTGAATCCTGCCTCTTTTTTGGCATGACAAGTTATCAGAGGAGTGAATGTACCTAGGAGATCCCTGTATTAAGTGAATCTTATTCTTTAAAACAAAAAAAGTATCACCAGCAAGGCAGTCTTAACCCACATTTAGATGGCCACACAAAATAAAGAAATCACTAAACCTCCTTTTCCCATAATTGTACTCCAAGCAGAGAACTCCTCTCCAAAAGGAAGGAAAACTAGCCACCTCCCAAAAGTTCCTGGGCTCTTCAGTGTTGTTACAGGTTTTCCATGGAAACCACTGAGATCACACAGAATTAACAAGACAAAATCCTAATACTGATAAGAGTTTAGTAAATTGGTGCAGTTCTCAAAATGTCCAGTATTTTTAGCCTAAACAGGCGCAAAGTTGGACACTAAACATGTCTGCTCAGGCTACTCAGGCTAAGAAATTATTTGATTCTTCTCTGCAGAGGAATGCAAATAAGAGCATCTACAGAACCTAAGTCTAATTTCTGTAGTCATATACAGACTTTTAGTCTTTAAAAACTGTTCTTCTAGGAACTTATAAAAAACAACATTAAGTGTGAATAAACATGACAGATCTCTGTGACCTATTCTGCCCTTTTTGGCTAAATGGTCTGAGGACCTTTAACTCAGTAATTTATACATAGATGATTGAAACATCATGACTTCAGTACTGCTTTCCTCTTAACAGTTCCCTCTTTTCTCTGACCTTTACCTTCCTGCAACCAAGTATGACTTGGACTTAGAAGAAACCTTTAATGCTTTTCTAACCCAGCAGAATTATCAATTAAGCAATTCTGTAAGGTGCCACAATGCTGTCAACAATCCCAAAAGTGGCACAGGTGCCCATCTGCCAGGTGCACCTGGCATATGTACAGCAAAGGAAGTGCTGGTGTGTGAACATGCACCAGCACAGAGCAGCACTTTCAGATGCTCACAGCTTATCCAGCCCAGCTTGCAGAAAGAGGAAGGAGAAATGAATGTGCATCCAAACACAGGAATGGTCACACTAGTCAGATCAAAAGCCCTCCACCGTGGAATGAGTTTGGTTCTTCAGGTGAAATACCACAGAGATCAGGAACTCGCTTTTTTGTAATATCAAATGGATACAAGTGCTACTTGTGCCACCGACAGACTCATCTGGATTCTCTGAATTTAGACAAAATAAATGCAGGAATGAATGGTGGTTTATCAACAGCAGAATTGCATTTAAGTATTTGAACTGAGCAATGTGTATTCAAACAACTAATGCAAGAATCAATGAACTTGAGCCCTGCTGTGTTTTAAGCTTCCTGTGCTGTTTCCACATGACAGTCTGCCTGCATCATCTGTTGTATCTAAAATGAAACCAGTGCACCTGGGGCTATAGCTACAAGCTTATTCAAAACTAACATCTCAGCCAGACGCTTATGATCCTGAACTCACTATCATTCAAGCAAATCTCTTATTGACCTAGATCTGCCTTGATATGGATGTAAGCTGAAACATGAAATGCAGGAAACTAAAACTTCCCTGTTTTTTTTTTTCAGAGAGGGCTCTGACCACAGCTCTAAAAACTAGTATAAAGTGGAAAATTCTCTTTAAAGAAAAGAGTAAGAGAGCTGCAGTTTCCTAATACTTGCCAATGTAATGTGTTCTTTAAATTGCAAGAAAACAGGACAAAAAAGATTTAAAAATCAATTTCCAATATCAGCTCACAGGATAAGCACAGTGAAAAGTAGGAACATGTTATATTGTGAGCCTTTATAAATTAATATTTTACTAAGGAGATACTTCTTAGCAGTTGAATTAAGAGTAGTCGGGTTTGGAATTACAGCTGGAGTTATTATACTATTATACTTGCTGAGAACAGAAATTCAGTTTTATATATCTGCAGGATAAATATGTATAGGGTTTAATGGAATTTCAATAAAGTATGACGCAAAATATCTCTGCGCTACACTTTGTATGAATAAATATAAACACAAAAACCCCAATGGTACATTTAATGCATATTTACACAAATAAATTATTTCTTCAGGGAACCTTATGAACAAAACATAAAGCACAGTATCCCAAGAACAGACTGAGCAGTGCATCCAGTTTTTCAAGAGCAGTGAGGTGATAGCAATGCTTTTAAAGTTCTGTCTTGAACATGTCAAGATCTATAATTAAGAGTCATTGTTCACCTGTGTGAAGAGGACTAGGTACTGTGAAAATTATGACATATTCTGTTTGCATACATATCTAATCTGCAAAACAATAATTTTAACCTCTCAATTTGCAGAATATATGCCATGCTGTTGAGAAGCTCTTTCACAATGTATCTGCATCAAAGAAACAAGCATCATGAGAAGACAAATTATCATAATCCAAGGGGAAATGGTCAGTGACCCTCTGTGCCACTTAAGACACCCACAAACCTATGGGGCTGGATGAGATGCAACCAAGGGAACTGAGCAAACTGGTGCATGTGCTCACTGACGCATCTTCCATCATCTGCCAGCAGTCTTGGGCAACTGTAGGGATCCCAGTTGACTGGAGGCCAGCAAATGTGACACCCATCAGCCCAGAAGGGCTCGAAGAAGTTCTGTTTAATATCTCTATCAACAATCTGGACGTGGGGATCGAGCACATCCTCAGTCAGTTCGCAGATGACACCAAGTTGGGCAGGAGTGTTGATCTGCTGGAGGGAAGGAAGGGTCTGCAGGGGGATCTGAACAGGCTGGATTGATGGGCCGAAGCCAATTTTATGAAGTTCAACAAGGCCAAGTGCTAGGTCCTGCCCTTGGGTCACAAAAACCCCACACAGCACTACAGGCTGAGGGAAGAGTCTGGAAAGACGCCTGGCAGAAAAGGACCTCAAATGCTTTTTGACCCCCTCACGAGAAGAAAGACATTAAGGTGCTGGAGAGAGTCAAAAGAAGGTCAATGGAGCTGGTGAAGGGCCTGGAGCAGAAGACTTATGAAGAGTGGCTGAGGGAGCTGGGGTTGTTTAGCCAGAATAAAGGGAGGCTCTGGGGGCACCTTGTTGCTCTCTGCAACTACCAGAAAGGAAACCTGAAATCCTCCAACAATATAAAAAGAATTCACAAGAACTGGCTCACCAAGACCAATGATTTAAACTACAGTAGTACAGAGAAAAATCAGTCCAAATGACCTTTCAAAACATTTTTTGTATCTTTTCTGATGTTTAGTTTCCACTGATGCCAAATAGTTTATCTAAGATTTATATTTATCATATTCAACATGCCTCTGAATGTTTCAGCAAAATATTCACATGAGCCTGTTAACTCCTTACCTGTTTTACAACCCCCCCAAAACCAACAAAAAGATGTGCAAATACAGCCTCATATTTAATAGCATCTCTGAAAAGCTGTCACTGCCTACACAACCGTTCCACAACTGACTGAATGAATACATACAAAGTTGAAAGTTATAAAGAAATAATCACATTAGAACTCACCATAATGTGAATATTTACATCATGAGTACCACACAAAAACCTGCAGCAGAAATTTTTAGCAGTGTCAGCAGGATGGTAATTCTGTGAAGTCCCAATAAAACATCAGAAGTTCTATGTGCAGTAGGCCATAGGGGCAGAAAACAGTGAGAAGAAACTGAAGGCTGGGACAGAATTCAGCAGCTTCTGACAGCCACATCTGCTTACAACATAGCAGCTGTCAAGGCCAACAGGGTAGCAAACTGATTTGAAAAACACAGTTGCAACAGGAGGCTCAGCAGGAAATCAAAGAGGAAAATAATAATAAAAAACCACCAATAAACTCTTAGGGAACACTTAGCTTGGATTTAAAACTGGTAGAGTGGTAATGCTGGTCATGACCTCCTCAGCAAGCACCTTCAAATGTTGCACTCTATGAGACACACCAAAAGAGGCTTTGGATGGAAAAGCTCTGCCTGATTCAATTAATTAGCAGAAAGTAAGATCTTCCATTCCAGGACAGCACCTTAGCCATCACACTGACAGGCATGCAGAGTTGAGCCTCTTCCAGCAAGGCTCTCAGAAGGACTCTGCTCTGAATGGAGTCTGACTGTCCCATAAGAGTCAGGGACTGAAATTATTATCATGCCCCTGGAACTGTTAGGAGATCTTGAGGAAAATTCTTTACCCAAATCAGAGTGAGGATCTGAAAACATGCTATCTCCCAGATAAATCTCCTAACACAGACATAATATACAGTAGTCTCACTCCAATTCTTCATGAGAACACCTGACCTCAAATAGACATCTAATTCAGGAGAGAATAAAGAATTCAGAAAACTGAGCAGAAACAAGCTAAGATACAGGAAAAGTTGAGAGAACCTTAGACTAATGTGGTCCTTCCTTGACATGCTGCTCTCTGAAACTCCCAATTTATGATACAGGGGACTGTGATCACACTTGTCCCTGGGAGGCAAGATACTTGGATACAGAAACTTGTACCATCAAGTCTCTTTTCTGATGAAAACATATCTCAGCCAAGGCCTGCAGAAAAAAATTGGGGTCAATCAAATGGTTCATTGTTAAGGCCTTTTGTAGGACTGACAAGCAGCCAACAGATAGCAAATTACCTGAAGATGAGACGCTCTTTTTGAAAACAAGTACGAGTAATGATATAAAAAAACTTAACTAGCAGTCCTTTAAAAATTTAACTTTGAAACGTAATCAATGCAAATCATTTCTAACATTCATTAAAACCTAAACAAAACCCTGGTCTCATTACATGAAAATCAGACTGTAAATCTGTCTGTCAACCAGAAAATCAGGCACTTTAGTTCTCTGTGGAATGAAATGCAACAGGATAACTCCCTGAAAGGATTTGTAAATGAACAAATAGAAGTACAACTCAGTAAAATTCAAAAGGCTGAATGTAGGTCAGAATTAACTGAAGTGACTGACAATACAAGCTGCAAAATGGCAGCAACTACTAGCAGATAGTAACTCCAAACACATCTGTAGACATTCCCAAAAAAGAAGAAAAGCTGATTTCCAGATACAGCTGTAATTTAAGCTTAGAAGCTTTGTTCAATTTCACGCTTACCTGACTATAAATTGCTAAAAATGCATCCACTTCTATATTTTCCAGGAGATCTTCAAGTACCACGCAATTCCATTGCTCATCTCTCAAGCTGAAGTGAAAGACAGAATTAACACTGAAATCTTCCCAGGCACAATGACTGTATTTATAGGAAACAATATCTGAAAGGCATCCATTCGGTACCTCTCTGTCAGCCAAGCTGCGTGAGCAGCATAACCCATAAAATACACCAACTTCTACCTCCTTCTTCCCTGAACCACCAAGCAAACATCAGAGCAGAATCTAAGGCTATGCTCCCGCACACAATTCAAATCTGGAATCGCTCCAAAGTGACGTGATTCAGCCTGTCCCCATCCTCTTCTTTAAACGTCATCACCACACTTTATGGCATGGTGTGGATCTTTTAGTTGCTAAAATGTAATATTAAACAGTTAACTTCCTCACTACTGGTGATGTTTTTGTTTCTAGACCAAATCATGATGCCACCAGGTACAAACCTGTACACATACAAAAGTACAAAACTTGTTTCTTCCCATAAATTTTCAGGTAAGTACTAGTTGCAGTTTCTTTGAAGGTTTCACTGATAGGTTACTGGCTTGTGGGTACTACTGCAGAGTTCCATCTGCTCTTCTCCTGACTCTTTACTTCTGCAGCAGGAAAAGATCTTAATGTATGCTGAGCAAAGCTCGAGTCTTTTCAGAATTAAAACACACTTACTATTATCATAGCCATTTTTAATATATCATTTCATGGAAAACACTCTTTTCTAATGGAAAGCACCCTTTGAGGATCTTACATGAAGCTTGAAACACAGTAGGCTTTCAATACTGTGCTATTTGCATGGAAATGTCATTTCTACTTCCTGTAACCCTAATGAATGTAATAGAACAGGCTGCAGTATTGCAAATTATCATCCATTTTTGCTAGGCAACCTTCATGACAAGACACATATATCCAAGACGCATTTTATTTATCACTGGTATCTTTACTTAAAAACTGGCCAGGGAAAAGTGACACTGAGCCCGTCCCTGAAGAAGAGTTTATATATCCCACCAAAACCAATTGTGTGACAAGGAATTCAGTCTATGGTGTGACAATGGACATGGAAATTCAATTTAAATTGTCTCAGCTACTTCCTCTGACCCCAATAGATCAGGTTTCTCTAAAGTCCCTACTCATCAACTTGGGAGATGAAGTAACCTGGATTAAAACTCTTTACCTTCTTGCTGCTAGGGAGCATCATTATTTTTCCAGTATGCCCATCAAGAAATGGTGATTGCCATGCAACACAGCACAATCTATATTTTACTAAGTTATTATTATTATTTCATGTTTCTTGTTTCAGTATTCCCAAGACTCCTCAGTTATGCTCTGGGCCACAACACAAGAAGGCAGCCTTCAAACATAGATGTATAGTCCCTCCCCAACACAGCAGAACATTTAGCTGGCTGTTCCTTTGTGATACCTTAAGGTCTTCAAGGACTGCAGTAACATAGTAAAATCTGAGACCAAAGAACTTACCTCTGCTGATACAGATTTATAAATTGCCTACACTTATTCATGGCCTGTCTTAGCAAAACTGTCACGTGTCTTTCTGCATTTGTTTCCACAGCTTCACTTGAAAGTCCCAAACCATCCAGAATCCACCTCTGCCTACTCATTAGATGCTGTTGTACTGACTCCTTATGCAACATCTCACACTCCAGCTTCTTGTCAAGTTCTTCAATTTCCTAGAGGTTGAAAAGGCATAATGATAAAAAGTTATAATTTAACTTGAAAGAACAAATTTCATTTGAAGTGAAGAAAAGAAAGATGATGGTATCAGATTTTCTGATATTACTTTATTCATTTCTCATTCTACCCAGCCACTTGCAGTCATTACACTTTCCAATTCACTGCACAGCCTCAGTAAACATGACTGGCACATTATGGAAATCAGAACAATGATGAAAGAATTGACTCAATTTTCATTGTGTTAAAAGTCAATGCTCTCTGAAACCTTCTACCGTAGAGGACATCTAGAAAGTAGAGTACCAGCATGGCTGAGATCCAAACTAAGGAATGGCACCATTAAAAATCATCTATAAGCTGCATAAAACCACTGAAACAGCTTGAGAAATTCAGATGGACAAGTTTTAGTTATACTGAGTTGACAGCTAATATCAAAGAGATTTGAAGTTAAAAGACAGTAATTCATGTTTAGTGTGTTAAGCTTAGGGTTAAAATACAGTCCTTTGAAAATCAAAGGGTTAAAACCCAAAGTCTTCAGTTAACCGGATCCCTCCTGCCAAAGAGTCAAACTAAACATCCAAAGGGCTTCGTATTCCAGTTTTCCAATGCCATGGTTGTCTCACCTCAAGCTTTATGTTGCTTACTATCTCAGTGCCCCACTTCCTAATCTGTATCTTGGAGAAAATGCTGAATCTTACTCCTCTGCCTCATCAGCTGTATTCACGCTACAGCTCCATTGGAGCACCCCATCTCTAACCAAGTGTCTGTTCCCATGATTTGACACTGGCACTCAGACCCACTCTCCTAACACCAAATCTGAGTTTCCTCCAAGGGGATGAAGCCAATTCACATACAGCCAGGTATGTTTGCTTGACTGATTGGCAAAAACGATTATGGATGTCATCACCACTAGGGAATCCTGTGCAATCTGATATATTTGTTTTAAAGCAACAGATGATTAAATTTGCCAGTTACTGGGACCAACGAGTTGGACAAAAACATAGCAAGAGAGCTTTGATCAGCAGGAAACAGTCTTTGTAAACCAAGCCTAACAGGGACTGTAAACAATTGTCTAAAATACCATTATTCCGCCCACGATCCTGAGAAAAATAAATTAGGGCTTAACTCAGTTCTTGCCCATTAGATAAAGAATAGAGCATTAGCTATTCTAGGTCTCTCTTCTGCCTCCCCTTCAATCGTTTTTCTTCCCCTTTTCAAGGACAGAGAAACTAAAAGCAACTTCTCTGAACAGCCCCCTCACAATTACAGCAGAAAAGTCAAAAATACTCCATCTACATACAACCTTCACTATTTCCTAAAGGTTTAATACAAATTTAAGCAAAACTGGAGGCATATAAGCATCCTGACTGCCACTCTACGAGAAACTTTGTAGAGATGACCACATTAAAATTTAACCAGAAATTTTCACAGCAATAGCTGTATAATGATGCCCTGTAGCAAAGAGGTTTTTCTCTTCGAAACCCATTTTGTTTGTTCTACTCCAATGCACTCCCAAGACTCACTTGGATGGTTTCAAATAGTAGATGTTAAAAAAAAAGTCCTTATAAATACAGAGCGCTGAAGTATTAAAAAAGGATTAGAAAATTGGCACGTATCAAGTATGTAATAAATAGTGTAATAAATAGGTATTTTCAAAGTTTCCAATATTTAAACTGTGCCAGTGTGCTTGGAGGGAGATAGACAGGTAGAAGTCTGTATATATAATCTCTAAAAACTTGATGATTTAAGCATATCATGTGGTTATGGATTTTATGTATGCATAGTACTTTAACACGAACAATTTTGTAACACAGTCACAACAATTCACTATCCCAGTCATGGCTCAAAATCACTTCTCAATTGTCTTCCCTGCAACAGATAAAACATCAATTAGCCACCAAAATTCTACTTCTGACTGTATGCAACTATAATAAAAATAACTAATAATAATAATAATACACAACCTTCCTCTGGCTCTAAGACTTTCCTTCCCTTTATGTCTTTTACTGAATGCATGAAAGTGCACACCATCACAAAAATTAAAGACTGGGCCACCAAAAGCTGCAAACCAGCAGTTAAATCCAAATCAAAATAAGATACTGTAATAGTTGCTGTTTCCTAATGGGATTTTTTTTAACAACTACATTACTTACAGGATTATGAGCTTCTAAAATCTGAATACATTCCAATTTTGACAGGGTTTTTGATGTGCTCAGTTGTTCAAAGAGCAAAGCTTGCACATTTATGATGGCAGTATAAAGCTCCAGCATTTTGGATTTTTTAAGTGTCTTTTGAAAGGCTACAGAAGCAATATACTCTCCAAGTTTATTCTCCAGATCGCGCAGGTGACACTCTTCTTCAAGCTGCAACTCGTACTTAATCTAAAAAATTAGCGAAACACAAAAGAGAGATTAACAGAAAACCTTACATGCACACTTATGATTTTACTACTCTGTAATTAACAAGCAGAATTAAAGGAGCAAAGAAATCAATGTTGTTATCTTATAATGTTCTAAGAAGTGCTTTTAACATCCAATTCCAAGCTTTTACTGTGATTAAAAGCCCTCCAAACAATAAGGTCTAACACTGTAAAGAGATCAGGCTTTGTTTTAGAGTAGTCAAAGCGTTCATATTAAATACTAACCCAAAACAGAGGGTCTATATACTTTTTACTATAATAAATGTCAAAACTAAAAATACAAATAAACCTATGCTTACATATACTATTGATTAAATGGAAAGACAAAATACACCCTTCTGTTTAGAAAAAATATGAAACTTAGAGAAAGACTGTATTTAGTTTCAAACTGACAAGTGTCAGTTAATGCTGATCAATGACATTCGAGCTACTATTCTTCGAGCAAATAACCAAAAACCCTCTTACAAAAAACAAAGTTAAACTGTAAATCAAAAGTGTACTGGTAACGGATTTCAAATCAGATTAATACTGGATTGAGCTGACAAGAAACAGGATTAAATCCAAGTGATTTAGCTCAGTACCTATGCTGCTGCCACACATCTGATGGGACACCCACAGAAACTATTTGAGGGTGAAAGGCAAGCGCAGTATGTGCAAGCACATGATCAAATGCAGTGTGATCAATGAGCTCTCCATGCTATACCACTGACACTGACAGCCCAGGATACTGCACTGTGACCATTTTTCTGTGGGACAACGTGGAGAGTAGCCAGCTGCAACTACCCTCTTCATATGCTTCCATCCGAGCTTGCCATTCTAAGCTCCCTCCATAGTCAAAGAAAAAGAAAAGGTACTTCTCAGTAGGTTTCATATTCTAAAAAAATGGGTTTCCCTGATGTGTAAGGTGGATGCCTAGGTGAGACACTGATAGCTACACTGCATATCTAACACTTAGGTATCTGAATCTTCAAAAGACAGTAAACAATTACCAGTTTGGTTTTATTCTCTCCCCCTATATTACTCACATGGGCCCAAAAGTTGGATTGTAAGAGAGAGAAGACACAGAAAGAGAAAGCACATGCAGCTGTGAGAGCTCCAACTCCACCCCTTGGTGTTGATATCAACTGCTGCCCTCATGCTGAACTTGCTATAAAGGGAAGCACAGAAAGAGCCCATCTGCACACTGCTGGGTATCAGAACCCAGGGGTTTTCCTCACTCCACCTCTAAATTCTCTCTTGGTCCTGACAAATCTAATCTGATAGGTTTCACAGCATACCAAAAAACACAAAACTAACCACAAGCATTTTCAGAAGTTTTCAGTATTATGTATTTTAACAGCAATGCGCAAGTAACTACCGGCTGTGATAGAATGGAAAAACCACAGCTATAGAAGGAAGCACCTCAAAAAATTTTAAAGTTTTGGTCAAGCTTACTATCACCATGGACCCTGTGAGTAGATACTCAAATTACCATTCTATGAAAAAACATTTATCCCATCAAGTCTGGCCCCTCTCTTTAAAGAACAGGCAGAGAGATGAACATTGCTATTTAGTTGAGATACCTACATGCTGAGTACCTTACATATCCCATGGTACACCTTTGTACATGCAGCCTTAATCTCCCCCATTTTATCAGTCTATAAAAAAATAAAGACCAATAGTAAGTGCCCTGCAGATGCAAACTACAACATCAGAAAGGTCAACTGTAGTCTTTAGACACTGTATGACTTTCCATTGGCATAAGACCTGACTTTGCACTTTGGAATATCTTTGCACAAATAGAGATGATAGGTACTAAAGACACTAAAACCTTATTAGCTTCCTATTCATGTTAATCACAATTATACATTATTGACTATTTATGATTAGCTTTAAAGGAGACTTTCAGGATACTTTTGCCAAGTTTTTAGATTCCAAAGTTGATAAATATGTAACATGATGCCCATGAATTTTCTCTGGAAATTTTATTGGTAAGAGTGACTGTGTATCATACAAATTCTATTATCCAGTGGATAGAGGTAAATTTAAAATCTGATTTGGAACCAAATATGCTTGTGATATTCTCTTGCTCATATGATATTCTCCAAAGTCTCTACTGCATCATCTGGAATGTCCTTGAATGCAAGAGATAGAAGGGTGCCTTCAGGAAATGTTTCCTACTAATTGGAATTAAGCCAGTTACAAGTCAAGAGTAAGAAATCATCCTACAGACAAAAAGTAGGGGCAAGATTCATTTTCTTCATACTTCTAATAAATCTCCATCTTAAAAGACAGACAATGTCTTTCAACATTACAGTTAATTTAACAAATCAATGTGCAATAATGCAGGTGTGTGACATTGAATAATAAGTAAGCATATGGGTTACAAATAAACATATGGGATATCTGAGTTAGAGGCAGAAGTGAACTCAGAGGTCATACCAGCATTATGGTAACTGAAAACGCTAAAAACTAAGCTGTTATTTTGGAACACAGGAGGCAGATATTTACACTGGAAAGCAAAAGAGATGGTCAAAATTGGGAGTTTATGAAAAGAAAAAAAAGCTTAGCTGCCTCCCAGTATATGTTAAAAAAAAAGCAGATGACATTTACCTTAGGATAGATCCAGAAATACCTATTGCCTGTTTCTATGTTTTAGTTTTCATTAAGAAAAATAATAATAGTAGCTTTATATATGCATCTCCTATGTCCTTTGCAAGAAACCTATTAAAGTGAATTTGAAGTATTTTGTTTTCTGTAGAATACTTTGTTTTGAAAAGCCAGGTAATCTTAGCATCTCACATTTAAGCTCACAGCCCAGTAGTTTACAGGTATTCAAAGGAGTACACTGTACTCCAGCAGCATCGATTGGAAATCAAGGACAAAAAACATGCACAGAATATCCTACAAGTCATGACTTTGATACAGATTGCACAAGACACCAAATCCCACCCTAAATAATTTTTTTGGTAATTTTTTTTGTTTGTTTTGGTTTATTTATCTTGTCAAAACAAATTTATTTTTAAAATCCAAAGTGTTATTTCAAGATATTGTTATGAGCCAGTGACATAAGACTAAAGCCTAGAAGGAAGGCTACTCCACAGCTCAGTGCCAAGGCACATATTTAAAAGAAAAATAATAATAATTAAAAAAATATACTGTTCTTTAAAAGCCTGTGCACAAGACTAATTTCACAAGACTTTGTTCTGAAAGACACACTGAAATAACTTGTACTACTGATCACTGTGACACAAGATAATGTTACAATTAGCAATTTTCAGGGTTATATTGTCCAACTGTTCAATTTTAAAGTCTCAGTTGTGAAGTTTACAGTGACTTGCCCTCACTCCTCATTTCAGTGGTAAAAGTTTTTGCACTATTAGGTGACTTGAGGGCATGAAATGGAAGCAGATCCTTAACAGCTAAGCAGACATGTTAACAAATAGCAGAACAAATAGCTTCTAAAGAAAGGCAAGGAATTTATATCCAACTCAGCCAGCCACTGAATACTTCACTGCTGTCTAGCAAAGTGTTGAGGGAGATGCATCGCTGCAGCAGGTATCACTCCAAGGGGCAATGGATGTCAGAAATGAACCAGTCTGAACAACTGACGCCACGAGTCACCTTTCAAAACTTGGACAACACTGGGTTTTGACTTTACTTAAAAGCTGGAAAGTGATGGATGAGAACAACAATTTTTGCTGCAAGAGACTAATAATCTATATTTTGACTTTCATTACAATAGCACCTATCCAAGGAATGGGAAAAAAATAATCAAGCAGGCTTACCTGACTGGGAATAAATAGGTCCATTTTCCAAAGGACTAATGCTTTAGAGCATGTGATGTTCCCTACTCAATGCATTAGAATAGCTTCTTAACTAACAGAAATTATTACACTACTAACATGAATGAGTCATGACAACATGCACACACTGAGGAATCGCCCTTTTCATCCAGTTTTTACTTACATGTCTAAGGTACTGTCTGCCAGAATACACACATTTTTACAATATCTCAAGAAAAGAGAAGATAAATGCTTCAGGTATGACTTGTTTTATATGCCACAAAACTATTAAGTAATATCTGAAGGCTGCTTTTGTGGTTTAGAAACAAGATGTTTTATAAACCTTTAAAAATATAGATTAAAAAAAATTATATAGAAATGTTTTGACAGGTGTGTGCACACAACTGAATTTACAGTTTGCTTCTTTCTTCACAGAAGGCTCAGTTTCAGACATAAGGATCTTAAATGAATTATACATATATGAAATCTGGGGATGTATGAATGAATAATGAATAGGTGAGTAAATGAGTTAATACCTTTAGTGTAAGTTTGAACCCATTAGAATGAATAATGAATAATGAGGAAATGCAGTTTGACAACTCAATTTCACTTATGAGACTCAAGAATGTATTTTTTAATTGCAGCTGAATGCAAAGGCAAAAGAGATGGCACTGATGACAGAAACACGCTTTGTCAAATAACACAGGATTTATATGATATGTTCAGTATAGTCCCTGAATCCTAAGATTTATGGTCCAAATTGCAAAAATAGATAGTATTTGCATATTACTAAGTATGAAGCCTTACCTTAAGCATGCCCAAAATACAAGAGATGGAACACCTCTCCTGCAAAGAAAGGCTGAGACAGTTAGGGTGGTTCAGCCTGAGGAAAAGAAGGCTCTGAGGACACCTTAACACAGCCTTTCAATACTCAAGGGGGAAAGATGGGGATAGACTTTTTAGTGGGGCCTGTTGCAATAGTATCTGTTATAAACTGAAAGAGGGAGGATTTAGACTAAATATAAGGAATACAACAGTTAGAAACGGTTTACAATATTTCACATATTTATTAATATGTGTATGAAATTAATACTAAATTAATATTAAATATTTTACACTAGGAAGAGATATTTTACAATATTTTACAATTTAGGTGGCGAAACACTGGCACATGTTGTCCAGGGAGGTGGTAGATGCCCCATCCCTAGAACCATTCAAGGTCAGGTTGGACAGGGCTCTGAGCAAGCTGGTCTAGTGGATGATGTTTCTATTAATTGCAGGGAGGTTGAACTAGATGGCCTTTGCAAGTTCCTTCCAACCCAAACTATTCTATGAACTCTACAGGAATGATGTTCAACATTACCATTCAGCATCTATTCAACATTATATAGTAAATTAACTGCTCTTAGGCAAACAAAATGCTGCATTACTCAACTGGTACTATTATCTATCCCTAGCCACATGAGTTTCTTTCTGCCTCTTGTCAGCTCTGAAATCACAGCTCTGAAAACAGAAGTACATTTGTGAAATCCAAAGCTTGCAAGTAGACCTGAATTCAGTGTGACATAGAAGGCAATTTCAGTAGAAACTGGATCAAATACCGATTACAGACTAAATTAGAAACTAATAGTCCCTGGCCAGATTTGAAGCTCTGTATTATACCAAACACAAGACTGTAGAATATTGCATAACTTTTTACTATTTGTCATATTATTAGAGTGCAAACTATCCTGGTTATGATGAATCTGCTCCTGCACGTCTAAACATTTGCTCCTGATTCCACCTAAAACATTCAAACTACACAAAAATTGCCAATGCTGTACATGAACTATGATTAGTCCACTAATTAGAAGCACTGACTGCTTATTTAGCTCAGACTAATTGCTAACTAGCATTGTCTCAGTCTTAAATATAACAAATAAAAAATAATCTGAATATCTACTTGATTACCTGCAACCCCAAAGATATTTCTCACATAGGTATTATTAATGGGGCTTTTTTTCAGCCCAGCAGGGAAAATAGGCTAAAGAACATCAGTATTTTTGCCCTGTGTTTCTTCTGAGACAGATAACTGCTATTTCAGAAAGGAACAGTTACTTCCTCAGCCACAAGATAGCTCAAAACAGTTACGGAATACAGAAGAAGTAGACAGTCTACTTTTGAACATTTCCACAGTGAGATCAGTGATACTCTCAGGTGCTTCAAATGCCTTGCCAAGGCCTCCCAGCTCACTACCTCCTATCTACATTGTCCTTCTCTGTCATGCCTATTTTACCATACTATAAAACACATGCTGCTTTCATTAGCATTAGCTGGGAACCACTTCAAAGCCACGCTGTAGAGACACAGAATCCATGACACTGGGTGAAGTCTGCAGTAGTGAAGGTGAAGAAACACAGCAGAGCTGTATTGGTCCATCGTGCTTTTTCCCTGCCTTGAATTGGCTGTGCAGCTTCAGGTGGGCAATCTTGAGTGAGATAATAAAAGTGTTCCCATTAAGACAACACATAGAAATGTAAGATTCTACATGACCAATGAGGTAACAGATTGCAACAGCCAAAAGAAAGAAATTCTAATTCTGTGATCAACATAAGGTTTACTGCAGGACATCTGTGTTCTAACAATAATAGGTGAACTCATGCTTTTCTTTAACAATAGTTTGCTTCCTTATTGGTAAAAGCACAAAGGATTTGGCTTTTCATAACTAACGTGCAGCCACACAATTAGAACAACATGGGTGCCAGATGGTGCCATGTGTTGCTCTCAAATAAAAGTGAAATAATTTCTGAATTAACATGTTGACCCAGTATTTTTAATTTCTCAGGATACAGGTATAAAAAGCATAGAAAATGGGTATAAAAATAGATTTTTGTCCAAGTTGTTTACTAAAATTGATACTGCAATCACTTGTGAAGCTATTTTTTTATCTACCAATTTTAACTACCAATGACACCTTCTTGTTCTGCACAGATTTTCCAGCTGTGGACCACCTATGTCTAACACAGTTACCATTGCAATGTCCCTTTGATACACAAAACTAATATTACTCATATTTCAGATATGGGAAAGAGAAGGAGAGAAATGTTAAAGTACACAAATAAGACCTCATGGAACATCTGCTATCAGAGAAGGAAAAACCCTCCAAAATCCCATACTAGCATTGGCCCCACTCATTTCTTAAAAACTAACTTCAGACTGGAGCTGTGAGTCTTTAGAAGGTTCCCACCAGAATGAAGACTTCCTTCCAGTTAGCTCTGTACAAATAAAGTCAGTCCCTACTCAAAAAGGTTTTGGATCTATGAATCCAATTCTGGGTTTTCAGCAGTTTTCAACTAAATGTTGCTCTGCCGAAGTATGCACTGAAGTACCATCCATGTTTTGAAAGCCTTACTAAGAAAACCATGGGGTCTAGGGGAGTCTTGCCATCCTGCATATGCCAAGGCCCAGAACCACTGGGAGAAAAAAGGGTGAGACATGAAATCAGATCTCTAACTACGATGCAAAAATTAAAAAAAAAGCAAAAACTATTAAACTTGAAATGCACCATCTTGATAAACGCAGGCAAAAGTAGGGAGATGCATCATGCCACTAGACCTTATGCCTTCTTTATCTTCTTATTCATATTGATAGAAAACTGCCATTCTTCAATTACTAAAGATTTTTTACTCCAGTCCCGAAAAGGTTTGTACTTACCTTATTCAAATTTTCATCTTTCACCGAGTCTTCATAAATTAAAATTTTGTCCTGTAAAGATTTCTTCAGACTATCTAACTTATTTCTATTCCTGGATCCTGTTTTTCCCATTTTAGAATGCTGCTGTAAAAAGATAAGCACAAAAAGCTTTATTTGTAAGAGATATATGAGGATGCTAACATTATTACTTGCTATTATTGGCATATCCACCAATTAATGTAACGCTTTGCAAAGATGACTTTCAAAGTATTTCTGAAATGAAGATGCTGCCTATTCATTCAGAAGACTCCTTTTGAACATTCAGACAAAGTTGGGAATTTTTTAAAAATTTCTTTCAAGTACAATTATATATTCATCCTTTCCATGAGAACTGGTAGCATATAAATTTGATTTTAAAAAAAGCTTAAGAAGTGATAATAAGAGAAGATTTTGACTGATATGTTGCCTTCCCAGCAAAGTGAAAAATGAACAGAGAATATTAATTTAAGAACTACATTGTTTTCAACACACGGTCTATGAATCACAAATGAACCATGATAATATTAAGAGGCACCGTTCCATGTAATCAAATTATTTTTGACCTTTATGTTTCTTTACAAGAATACCAACTAAGTATATGTACTCTTGGGGAAAGGATAACATCTGTTCAACTATAAGGCTTTGCAAAGTCATTTCCCTTCTTTAGTACTTCAGAAATCATTAAGGTTTTGAACTAGGCTAATTCCTGGTATAATTAACACAAGGTAGTTTACATGTTTAGAAAACATAACTGAACCAAAAGAAAGCAAGGGCAAGTCCTCTTTTTTAAGATAGTATCTGATACAATTCACACAGGCAGCACTTCCTTTCCCCCTACTTTATAAGAACTGAAAATTATTTAAGATTCCACAGCTTTTACATTTTACTAAAGGAATTAAACATCCCTCTCAGAGGTCTTTTTAAAAGTGCCAGATTTGATAGGCAGACAGACCCCCTGTTGGGAATGTTTCTCTAATTTTGAATGAGTATGCCTCATCTTCTACATACTTAGATGTCAAAAAACCCCCAAACCCTCTGTATTATAGTCGACTCTTCTGGAAAGAAGAAACAGAAATCATGTCTAAATTCTTGCCAGAAAAGACCAGCTAATTCAGGAACTCTACCTTCCTAAATGGACAAGACAATGTAGAACGCTCCCTTTCAGAAACTCCCCAAATCTTTCCTTGATGTAGTGCCAAATTTAGTAATGTGTAGAGGATGCCACGGAAATCCCAGTCTGGGCTGTCCAGGGCCCAACTTGTCTCTAATATGCAGAATGAGGCTTAGCACCACTCTACTCAGAATTGCTGACCCTTTTGGCCACCATCAGCCTCTCTAACTATGCTTTCTTCTTGAGAAAGATGGAGGACACAAAAAGCAGCAGAAATACACAGGTGTATGGGAAACAAACTGTGTTTATCCAACTCCTGCCCAAACAATTGTCTTTGTGTTCCACTGGTCCATGCAGACAGGGAAAGTGTGCACTGCTGCTGCACATGTGAAGAGCTATGGACCTACATCTGCAGCCAACACTGGGAACCCACAGGTACACCCATGAACCCCTTGCATATCCCCACACTGATTTCAAATCGTTCCCACCTGTTTATTGGTTATTGCTAAATTCTGATCGACTTTCAGTATCTCTGTGTCCCTCTGCTCCATCTCAAAAGTCTGAAGCAAAGTTCTTGCTCTTATCTTGGGCCAAGCCAAGCTGCTGTCGATCTCAGAGAAGCAGCAGTGCAACTCTTGCCTCATTCTAAGCAATTCCTCCTCCGACAGTGAGAGAGGTAAACTCAGAAGCTGCCTGTTAAAAAAAACACAAGAGCAATTTGCTGTTCAGTGATATAGGCAATATTGTATACAATATAAGAGACATGCACACAAATACTTCACAGGACAGTGATCATACTTTTTTTGTGTATTTCACGTATCACTTAATGATTGCACACATAGCACTGAGCTGTTCAGCATGTTCAAAATATCCTTGAGAATACTTTAAATTCTGCATACAGAACTTCATTTTCAAGGGAAAATCGTGTTTGAATATTTAAAAAATAAATCAGTATTTTTAGCACATTTCCTATGCACAGAATTCTTCCACCTCTTTAGACAATACAATCCCTGAACTCTGGCTGAAATCAAGACAAAAGCTTTCCATAAAGTCTCCCTGTGCTGTTTGCTAGCACTTAACAGTCACAGTTACTGCAAAGGCAAAAAATAAAATAAAAAAGTCTCTCTTTATAATAAATACACATGTCATCTCTCCATCACCAAGTCACAAGGGTTCCAGCTGTTATTTGTAAAAAAGGCTCTTTGCAGTCTGAACAACACAGAATATATTTTAGCAGTAATGTGAATCACTCAAAGTTCCCATTTTGTAGAAGGAAGGTTCTCAGCACAGAACTCTGGGGAACTGATCATCAGGTCAAGCTGAAGCTGACTTAAAAATAAAGCATGCTCAGTTGTGACTAACTTTAGACTACATTCATCTGACCTTGTGACTGAAAATACTTTCTTAAGAATATTTCATAAAAAATAGCAAAATTTTTTTGTTTGGAAATTTTGTCTATTGAAAAAAAAAAGTTTTTATTTAAAGCATGAACAGCATGTATTTTAAGAAGTAGTTTTCACTGAAAAATGTACTGTACTACATGTTTCATTTCATGCTTTTCTTTAACATATCATAGGCCTGTACCACTCATAATTTCACTAAGATACTTGAGTTTAGAAATCCTTATTTCTTACTATCGATTCAGCAGAGTACAGTTAAATCCCTAATCAAAACATCTTTAATGCATGAAGTTTTTTCCTTCAAAAAATTACTTACTTTAAGACAGGATTACTCCAAATAACCATTTACAGTGCACTTAACTATTTCTCATGCTGTCTTAGACTCATGGAAGAAAATCTATGCTATAAATCCACATACACAGATATACAGACATATATAAAATAAAATCCAGCAAATACAGATTTTTCATATCTATATTTAAAAAGGACTTTAAGAATTAATGATCATCATAAATACTTTGGACTAACTCATTGTCTCCTTGATAAGCAACAAAAATCAAAAGCTATCATCCAAAACAATTCTTTGTGAAGACTGGATAGCAGGTGAGAACATAAACATGAGTGCTGGTATCTGTCATCAAAATAACATAATTGGCAGGCAATGGACAGAAAAAAGACAGTCACAGATACTAAGGGGTTTTTGAAAGGACCATTGTTGATGCATTTTTGTATGTATTTTCCAGTATTTTACTGAAAAAAAACCAAACAGCTTACTGTTCCTTCCAATAACGATAGCATCTAACAAATGTGACAGGCCCACTGCAGGCTGAACACAATTATCATGGAATTCTAAGTTGGAAACAGGAAAGTCCTGTCAGGTCATACAATCTACCTCCCTACTCCAGCAGGTCTGCTCTCAGCCATATAAACAAGAGATATTAAGACAAGCTAGAAAAGACATATAAATGGCTTAGAGAAAAGTATTTAAAGTGCCAAATAAAACACAAAGCCCTTGAAGTTAGAAGCAAAAAAGACACAAATGGAATTTTTTTTCTCTAACAAAACAAAGGTAATGGGTAAAGTTTCTTTTTATACACCTGTTATATGGTTTTACATTGTGTGGCAGGAAAACTTATAAAGATGCTGACTGGGAAAAAACTGCCCTTACAAATCTATTTTGTTTTAAAGATGAGGTATGAAGAGGAAACCTTTACGAGTTCCTTGGTTTTTTTCCTCTCCCTGTTCAATCTCTTATGCCTGGTACATTTTCTCCAGGGGCAAGCAGCCTACTATAGGTTTGCCTATTCCAGCTGCTTCCCCTAAAGCTGCAATTTTATTTTTTCATGTTCCCTTGTCTCTATCAATATCTCTTATTAAACAGACATTGTATAGGAAATGCAGTACTGTAAACATTCAGGCAACCTAACAACTTGTCAAAAATGGCCTTGAAAGCTAAGAAGAAATGCTGACAAAGAAATGAGGATCTCTCAGGGACCTTGCTGCCCAGTCTGAGAGGCATGACCATGCTCAGCCACAGCCACAGTCTCTGCCTGTGCAAGGTCTTCCAGTGGTGGCAAGGCCTTCCCAACTCCCCAAGGCCACACAGTAGCAGGCAGCAGTGGCTCATATATAGTATTTCCTGGGGCCAGAAAACCACTCTGCAATGCTGCCTGTGCCATGATGCCTCTCTAGCTCAGGACCTGGTGCCAAGGACAGCCAAGTCTGATGCACGGAGCCCATGAGCTGGAGAGGTAGGGCACTGCACTGCATACTCAGGGAATACGTGGAAATACTGTGGCAAAACTTAAAATGAACCCTATGAGTAAGGCCTGACTTCTGGCTAGAAGGACAATTTGGAAATTGGACATGGAGCTAATTAAGTCTGACATACTAACTGGCATTTCCAAAGTAGGGGACCACTGAGAACTGCTGTTTCCCTGGATTTCCACTGCAGCGCTTACCCACTGGCGCTGCAAGGGCTGAGCACTTGGGGAAAAAAAATTGAAAAAAATCAATTCCCAAGTGCCTGACAGAGAACTGATCATTAGGAACTATAACTGGACAGGTGTGAAAACTCCTAGTTCTCTTCTATTTGCAACTAAGAAAAGAGTGCAGAGAGATACTTGCATGAATACTGATTGTTCCCAGCTCCTTAATTTTTTTTGTCCTGAAATGCCTGTTTCCAGTTCTTGGCTTAGCTTCTGCCTGGTGAGCTGAAGCAGCTCTTCAGCAGCCATGCTCTTGCCATGTTCTTCCCTTTCAAGCTGTTCATGTTTAACAGCCATCTCTTTTTTATGCTCCTCCACAGCTTCTAGCAGGAACAACTTTGGCACATTGAGTTTGACCAGTTCCTGCACAAACACTCCACACTGAACACGTTTAAGCTCTTCAATGGCTTTCTCCATTAGGCTAAATAGAAGCTCTTTCAGCTCTTCACTGGCCTCATTGTCAAGCTTTTCAGTAAGTTCTTCAAATTCAATGGTGTGATCACTCAGAAGATTCTTCCAGTGTCTCAGGTAGTGAGTGATGTCATTAGTAGTTGTGAAAGGGTCTCCAAGTGACAGCTGCTCCTTCTGATGCTCTTTCTGCTGATTCATTTGCCAAAAGGAGGAACAAAGAGAAGAGAAGAACATCTCAAATTCTAGCCTTTTAAGTATGACTTTCATAGCAACACAAAATTTCATACTTTTGCTTTGCCTTGTTCTCGAAACTGTTTATCAGTTTCCAGAGGCTTACCTGGCCCTCAACATGATAGCTTTGTGTGCGTCTACAATGCCTTTGATAATTCAGATTATTGTTAGATGCAAGGGCTAACACAAGTCTGTGATAACATGGACTGTTGCTAGGTAAAAGGGCTAATAACTAAACAAATGCATGATTGAAGGGTTTGATGTCATCTCAACTAGCTGAACTTCAGTGATCTGGTAGCATTCCAGAAGTGATTCTGCATCAAATAGCAAGGAAGGAAAAGAACGACAACAACAAAAACAGGGCGCAAAAAGGAGTTGTTTTTTTTTTTATTTTCTCCATTTGCAACATGCAACAATTTCACTGGAAAGGTAAACCAAAGGTACCTAAACTGAGAATAAATATAAAACATGATGTCTCTACCACCATACGTGCTGTCTCTGCTCACAATGATTTCCGTTAAAGAGCATAAAATCCTGAAACACCTATCCTTCAAAAGGTAAGATCAATCTCACCTAATTTTGATCATCTAAAAGAAGTATCACTAAATCTAAGATAGCTTTTTTCTGTATCTTTTTGGCAGAGAAAGATAACTTCGGATAACTTTGAAATATACTTCTGGACAACAACTCCCTTATAGATCAGTTGCAAGTCATCTCACATTATGAGTTTACATTAAGCTTTTAAGATGGCCGAGGTGAGGTGACATGAGTCCTACCACAAGCAACCACAAGTAGAGCATCTTTTAAATAGTTTTGGTTTGCAGCTGAAGTTTAACTGTGCTGTAGAAGTCATTCAGGTCACACATAGCCAGGAAACCCACAGAAAACCACGAGTCATGCGAGTCATCTCCCCTTAACCAATGCCAGAATCTCAGTTGGCTTTTGGCTCTCTGCACATTACAGATGCTCGTCATGACTGCTGTGGACAGGTTAGACTAAGTAGAGGGGTTTCAGAAGTTTCTCCAGCTAAGCTGAAGTTACTTTCTTGCAGATTTTTGTAAAAGAACAGCTATTAATTACTGGATAATTAATACAGTACATGGTGGTACACAGCTGAAACCAATGGACACTTATTTTTAACCATGCTCCTGGCAGTGTTGATCCTTGTTTTAAGAACTACATTTTATTTTTAAATTAATTCAATTTTCAATTCATGATAAGCTTTATGAAAATAATTACCTTTTGCAGCATGTCTCGCCTTCGCTTGGTAATGAGTTTCTGGCGAAGCTTTTGCTTTTCTTGTTTTAAATCATGATCAAATTTCTGTTTAACAAAATTAATTTCAGACTCAGCTCGGTCCAGCAGCATTCCCAAATGACTTTCAGGTAGATGACCTGCTCTGCAAGAACAGTGTTTGAAGCGTGTCATCCCAAATTCTTAAGAGCAAAAGGATATCTGAGGCAATTAGTACCATAAGACTCAACAAAGTAGACATACAAAACTATCTTTGTTTCTTTAGCAGTGACAGCTGAGAGGATCAAGCAGGCAAGTAGATAAGGACAATCAGAGATGAGTGTAGAACTGAGGCAGTTTATGAAGACAGTGAAGGTGTATGAAAAAGGACGGAAGGGAAGGCAAGTGCAAAACCAATTACATGCCAGTTACTAATGCAAGTGATATTCTAATGAGACATTTTAAACCTTATATATTATTTATATTTAAATTTTTCATTTAATGCCCTTGGAATGCAACTTTAGATGTCTTTTATAACTGTTTTCTCATTAAAAACAACTTTCTCTTTAAATATGTAATCCATAAAAAAAAGTTTTAAATACAAAGCAATTGTATCCACAAAAATATTTATATTAAGATTTCCTGTTACATTCATATCAGAAGAATTATAAAAAATTTTAAAATAATAGTAAAATACAATAATCTGAAAGAGCAAATTGTCAATCTTAGGCCCACAATGCTTTCAAATGGAAGTTCAAAACTATGGTCTACCTCCAGTTCCTGCAATATTAAATGTTAAGGAGAAAACAAGATCTCAATAGTGCCTGCAACAGTTAGAAAAATCTCTTCACAAAGTCAAACTGAATTTCAGAACTTACTTGCTATTATATTTACACTAGAAATTCCCCAAATCTTTCTTATTCAACAGAAGAAGAAAAAGAAACATTAATTCAGACTAGGCTGTTGGACATTTATGTGTTATAGTTTCTATTAAGCACAGTGGACTTCTGAAATGGGATGTTGAAAAGGTCGACATGGAACTTTTGAGTTGAAAGCACCAATTCCTGACCTGAACCTGGATGTTATCCATATACCTTCTAGTTTACTTATCCAAACCTCATGTTTCCAAAGATATGAATAACACAGACAGAGCCAGGATTCAGATAAATCCAGGGCTTCCAAGGTTCCATTCCATGAATTATGGCTGAATTCATAAATTTTAGTAGCAGCTAAATGTGGTAAGCCAGCCCTTCTACAGAAAGGACAGTCTCATTTTGGTTTATTAGGATTTATTAATATCGTGACAGCTTAATTCCAACTAAAATCCTCAAAATAAAATCTAAAATAGAGGAGAAGATTAACATATTGGCTGGTTTGCAGTCACTGAACTGGAACTGCGGCGGCCAGATTCCACAATTCACACCTCTCCATCTATTGCTCAAGCATCCCCAACTATTTGAACAAGCCATGAAACATCATCCCCTATAAAATGTATGCGCTGGATAGAAACTCAGATGTGCTTTATCACATAGTTTTGTCAACCAGAGAGAGCCTCCTTTTGCAGAGCCCTTTCAAAGTGTACCTACTGCATTTCTTTAATCTTCTGCAAAGAGGATTAAAATACCTCTCAGTATCTTGAAAACAATCTACCATGCACCATTCTTGGCCAAGTAATTTCTACCCCGAAACTAATCACTATGGAAATTACAGAGCCACAGAATATTCTGAGCTGAAAAGGACCCACATGGATCATCGAGGCCAGCTCTTAAGTGGACAGCCTGTAGAGGGATCAAACTCGTGAATCTGGTGTCATTAGGATCATGCTCTAACCAACTATGCTGATCTCAGGGTCCAATTCAGTGTCATGCTAAAAAAAAAACCCAAACGAACAGCACCAAGTTTTTAGCCTGTATTTGGTAACTCTAAGTCTTGCCCTTCCTTTTTGATCAAGCCCAAGGCAAAAGATACACAAATAAAAAGAAGATTAATTATGGTGAGGAAGTGAGGAAAGAAAATAACCAAGATATTATTTTTAACACCTTCATCCTTTCTTGTACTGAGGAAACAAACCCAGGCTTGCTGCATCCAATTTAAGTCCCTGTCCAGAGCAGTGAATAGAGTCTGCAATAGAAAAAGATAGATGTGCTGGAACCACCCAGCAAATGAAAGTTTAAGAAAAGTCATGCAACACAGAATGATAGGAAGATGATATATAGCTACCTATTTTTAAGATGAAAAAAACCAAAACGGTCTTTAGTTTCAGGTTGTTGATTTATTTAGAGACCCAGTATATTGAGACCTCATACTGTAGGTGATGCAGTATCCCACCACAGAAGTCTATGTCAGTTTATGTGCCAACTTATATTAATCAGTATTACAATAACTCCTAGAAGGCTCAATCCTGGCAAGAGACCTTAATTTCTGGTTTCATATAAATACAATATAAACACAATTACAGTATTAGGAATAAAAGACGTCCCATTCTCAAAGGACTCTGAACAGAAGTGCAAAACAAAAGGAGAGGAGAAAGATAATGAGATGGTATAGACTGTATGATAAACTGCTTGGGCTCAGCATACCAGACATTTAATCACTGAAGAAATGTGAAGGCACATGTCTAATGCCTTTGAACAAGGAGAATTTTAATGAAGGAGAATACTGCTGTAATGACAAGGATGTTTAGAGGAAGATCCTCCCAAATCAAGTGAGCATCAAGGAAGGTACAAAGATGAAGCGTGTAGCAAACAGCAGCAGTACCATTGGTCAGTCGGAAGCAGACCTTGACTTCTCTGTACTGAACAAAAGCCAACAAATTAAGGAGAAAATAAGGAGTGAGGCGCTAGAGTAAAACACAGGACTTTAATGCTACAAAGAACTAAGGGATGCTGGTCCCCTGGTAAAGGAAGACTGTTTTATGAAAGCTAGAAAAGTCACAGGAGTGTCACTAAAGTAAAAGGGAGATAAGTATGAAGCAGAGAAGTTGTACCAGCCTGAACGTACATGGAGGCTGAATCACAACACTATACAGAAACTACACAGAGAGAACTTGCTAGACTGTTCCCATACTACTCCAGCTACTTCAGAATTTCACCTGCTGAACTTGCATCTTTCTGGTGCCCAGATCAGCATTTATATAAATAATTCAGGGCAATAAATTCCCCACACAGCAATGTGCTACAAGCAGAAAAGGTTTTAAGAGATTATTAGAAAACTTCATGTTGATGCATTACTCCTCGAGGCATTCACTTCCCAACACCAACTTCCAGAAAGGTCCAGTAGGACACTGTTGGAAAACTACTTTATATGGGCAAGGTCCATATAAATGGAGATTATTCAGAAGAACAAGATCATCACGGGATGCTTTGCTTAGATCTTTTAGGAGTGTATTGACCACTTTAGAAACACAATATGCAAGAAATTCCTGAGGTCTTATAAAGATTTAATTTTTAGGAAAAATTTATAAAGGAGTTTGCAATTGTTTGTACCTAGTGAGTCACAAGAACTGGATTCAACTTTTAAGAGACTGAAGAAGAAAGAAATTTTCTTGTGAACAAGCAGATACTGGCAAAAGAATGATGCAACACATTACAGATGCTGTAGTTTAAAAACATCAAGAATCTTGCATCTCTGTGGATAGCAGGAACAACCAAGGATAAACACTGCCTTAAGTATTGCCCTTTTGTCCATTATTCTCTAAGAAAAAACATAAAGAGTCTAGTTAGACAACCTCAAATCTACAACAGTGGATTATATTTTAAACTCTCCTTTCCTGCCTTTTGTCACGGCAGTCCAGACTTGATTTTCAAATGACAGAGTACTCAACAGCTAGTCCTGACAAATGGGACATTTTATTTAAATACTGTGTTTAGAAAGCCCAGCTTGAAAACTCTGGCTGCTCTATTTAATTTAAAATGTTCACAGCCCTCCCTAGAATTGGTTTTGGTTTATTCAGCTTTTTATAACATTCATTTCTGGCCACAAATGCTTTCCATATTAATTTGAAACAGCCTTGCTATCTGATAAATTTTAAACATACTACTAAGCTCCATTTGAAAAAACCTCTTATGCCCTCAAATATTTATCTGCTTGTTTATCACCAAAACTATCTATGTTATATCTAATCTACATATTTTCCCAGCTTCTCTTCTCCATACAAAGTTCTGCATTTTAAAATTCCATTTATGACAGTAAGTTAAGGCACTCTATTAAAGCTGGACAAAATAAATTAAGACAGACCTGTATCTACAGACAAGCAGAATCAATGATAAAGTGAAAAATAAGGGGATAATATGGATACAAATTTAAAGTACCAGTCATTCAGGCCCTATTTCTCTTGCCGCTCAAATGTTGCAATTTGTATACATTCCCCAAATTACTTTATCATGAGAAACTGAAATACAAGCCTAAGTAATGTATTTATAAATAAGGTTCACACTAGGATATTTCAGTTTGCCTATAGAAAATAAAAGCCTAGCACATCAACTGAAATACTACATTCTAGACTTTCATAATCTCAACATCTAAAGAATGAATTTTAAGAGTTTGGCCAACATTTGTCTGAAATGAATTACTGCTGCAGCAGGTGTGGGAGGTTATAGGAAAATAACTAGTTCTGACCCCAAAAAGTCATATGGGATTGCTTCTCTACAAATGCTGTCTCCAACCATGGGCATGTCTCCTTTGTCCCCAGAGTATTACAGCCAGTGCGCACTTTGAGAGTTTAATAGCGGAGTGCCAGAAGAAATGATTTTTCATCTTGGTAATGATTCTTGCTGCTTTTGGAAGTTTCTGGGCAGTTTGGGGTTTTTTGGTATATTTTTGGGGATGAGATCTACAAGGTCTTGGATTACTAATACTACACCCTTTCCTCTGTTTTATAGTCAATCTGTTTTGTGACTGTTAGGTGCAATAACAGGCATTAAACAATGGGTGAAACTCCCTTTTCTAGCCTGAGAAGTGTCAGTTGTTCATTGCAATGGCAACACAGGTGAGTTTCTCACAAAGGCTTTTCACATAAGCAAAACATCTGTAAAAACATCTCAGATCATTTCTCATAATACAATTCCAAAGACAGGCATGACTGATCAAAGCGAACTCTCTGTGAAAGATGCATCTGAATTATATTTCCTATGCCAAGATATTTATTTTTTTCTTTGCCCATACAGCCGCACATCTCAGCAAAATAGGCAAAGTAGTGTAAGCATACTGGAAAACTTCTCTCCAATCAATGAATCCTGAGACTAAACTTAGGGTGATTCAGGCTAAACTTAGTGTATGATTCCAATGAGGCAGCACACAAGGCAATTAAAAAGAAAACCAAGGAAAACGTATAAAAAACCCCTTATAAATTACTTCATCACATCAACAGATGCAGTCTTTGGTAGCTTTTAACAAGACTTCTACCCTTGCAATATTAAATCACTTTTAAATTTAGTTAACATTGTGAAGGAAAAAACACACTGTAAAGACTGACGTTTATCTTGTTCTCTTATTGCACATTTCATATTGTCAGTGACTGACATCAATAAAGACATCTGAATATACAAATAAAGCTGCATGCACAGGATCAAGAGCAGCAGTGCTATGTTGTTTTCCGGTACACTAACATATTTTCCTTCCCTGGCATGCTCTTCAGTAATCTCTCTGTATGCCAAACTAACATATGCCACAGTTCTCTGGGTAGCAGCATGATGTCTCTCAGTGCTGCACATTGCCACATAATTTTAAATAACTATGTGTCTATGTGTCTGGTAAGTAACCATTTTTATCTCTCCACCTTGACTATGAGTATCCTCTCACAAAGTACTCAATCAGCCTGGATCTGGTATGATATCCCAAATAAATGAGTGTATAATGACAGTCCATTTGCAGGTCTACTTTTTACTGACCTGACCTTTACTTTTTAATTCCCTGCAACAGGTGTACTCTACTAGTCAAAATCCTCTCCATTTACATGATTTATAAACTTTGTCAACTTTCTTCAGAAAATATCCACACTTTCCAGCTTGAGACTCTACATCCAGCTCCTCAAACATTCAATCACAAGTGAATCAAACTTGTTCTTTTCTGTTAAGTCCAGGTATTTGTACATAAAGAACCCAGTCAAAATATCTTAACTGGCACATGTTGCAGTGGACTCTGGTATGACTTTTCACATGATTGTTGACTATTTACACATATAATGGATGTATAAAGACATTGAGAATCTTATAAGAGTCTGGTTCCCACTGAAGTCAGAACTACAAACAGGTACTACATATGTTTCCATCAATTCATCTCTGTGCTATACAAAATGGACAAAAATAAAAAAATCTCCCCTCAGGGTCTGCTAGGATATTAACTAACAAAGTCATTAGTTAGAGAATATTTTCTTAGAATTAACTTAAATGGCAACATTTTAATGTAACTTTCCTGATAGGTAACACAGAAAAAAGACTTTCGGAGAGTAATGTCTGAGAGACAGTCAAATGGCTCACAACAAAACAAGTGAAATATTTACCTTTCCATCTTATTAAGGAGACTTGATATCTGGGCTGCTGCTGTATTTATAAGAGCAGAAACATGAGAATTTCTTATTTGTATCTTACTTATAAGATAGTTTCTGTAAGAAAATCTTCTACTCAGATGATATTTCTTGCTAGCTTGCAAAAAATCCATTAGCTCTTCAATGTCTCCCTACAGGAAAGAACGTGAAAAAAAACTATTTAAATTGATGTAATACTAATTTCAGTTATCACCTGTGGGTATCAGACCAGATTTGTTCATTAGCAAAGGCAAAGCTAAAAAATTCTTACAAATGAAAAACAATAAACTTTTATCAACTTTAATGATCACGTCAAATGATTAGTTATTTTAACAAAACAAAATAATGTGCTGAGGTTTTGGCCTAATTAACTCAATACTGTGTGCACTCTCACAAATAGTTAGTGCACCTCTTGAGTGCCCTGAGTTGACAGGTCATTTGATCAGGTATTCACAATTAAACACATATGCAACCCTACCAGTGTTAGTAAAACTGGTCCTGCTTACACCTACCCACAGGCTGACAGGTCTTCTTGAACTAGGACCTGAACACAGCAAGGGTTCAGCAGCACCAGTACATGGCATGGGTCCTCTT
Source organism: Sclerurus mexicanus (assembly GCA_013396755.1). Lineage (NCBI taxonomy): Eukaryota > Metazoa > Chordata > Aves > Passeriformes > Furnariidae > Sclerurus > Sclerurus mexicanus. The sequence goes on from VWZF01001198.1 coordinate 1,166,985, forward strand.
TTCTTTATTTCCTCCTCTCTTTTTTCTTTACAATGTACCATATGATTATATAAATACAGGGTAACATTTTCAAAGGTGTTCAAATTGACTTCAAAGCCAATGAGAACTCCTCCACATGTGTTCAGTACAGCATAGGGAAAGCCAAGCCTGCTGCACACAGGCTGACTTAGAAGTTCCTCCTTTCAACAGTGAGGAACATGAGGGGTTTAGACACCCACAGATGGGTCTGGCAGAGACCAGTTAGGCACACAATGGTCTATAGTAGATATTCTGCTACAATCAATTAACCAAGACAAGGTCTGATAGTTACATGACCTATGTCTGAGCAGACTAAACATTGTCAAAACCTTTTTCACTTGCTCTACCTCTCTGAGCTGGCTGCTCAACTATTTGCACAAGTGCTTGCTGCATCTACCTCTGACAATGGCCCATGTGTAGCTTCTGTGTACTGAGATTGTGCATCAGGTTTTAGGAGAAGGCCTTACATGTTTTGACATCTATTTTTCAGATGTTTCTTTTTAACCTCCACCCTCAACCTGTAGGACCACAACAATCATACTCTTCCTCGAGAAGCAGCCAGAAGAACTATTTCCAGAATTTTTGTTATCTAGAGCACTAACTTTCAACACAAATGGAGTAAAAAACCAACGAAACCAAACCATTGAAGAAATAATTCCAGCTATTCTGTTGCAAGAGGCTTAAAATCTAACTGAAAGCAAAACTAAGGTCCTGAACACACTCTTCATCCCTGGACCATGTAAAACAGAGATACTCATCCCTTTTAAGTACAAAACTATAGTATTTCAGACATACCACATTTCCAATAACCTAAATATTTGAACTAGGGGGCTCAGTACACCTGAACAGCACCTGATGCCTAGAGGGATTTGAAAATGTGCATATGCTTCAATATACAGGTGTGTGGATGTCCAGATATGCATAATGAAGGCATTACAATTTTTAAAATACTTTCTAAGAAAGTTAGCTATAAAAGTGATAACATTTATCCTGAAACATTTCTCAGAAGTTACTGTATGTTTGTATTCTGTCATTAGGTTAGGAATGGAGTTATCATGCTATTACCTGTATTTTTGAGTAACCTTCCACTAATGTTTTAGCTGCTTCCACCTTCAGTTCTCCCTTTAAAGTAGCATTTGTTATCTGTGCAAAGAAGATAGTATGGAGCTCCTTTCTCTGGGTCACAGCCAGCTGTCTATAAGCCTTCGCAAAATACTCCTCCTGCTTTACCAGAAGCAACCTCTTCAGGCAGTCCTGCTCCAGCCTGTGAAGTCTGTCCAGAAGACTTCTGTATTCTACAGCAGGCTGCAGAGAAGAGAGAAATAAATATATCCGAAGTGATTTTCAGAATTCAACATATTTTAAAGTATCAGTGCTACTACCTCATATATATTTTATGCATTGAAGTTTGAATGAAGGCTAATATTAAATCAGGGTACACTGCCCAGAGTTTTCACCTGTTTGGAATGATGGGGTTGTACAGCTGTCAGTCTCTAATCCAGATACCACTTCCAAGGCATAATGAAGTCTTTTTAGAATTCAGAAGCCTTATTTAAGATAAATTATATAAAATGGCATGAAATTCACACAAAGACTATATATACGAAATTAAGTACTTATGTTTCATCAATTCGGAAATCCTATTAAAATTGAATAGATTCATATATGGCAAAACAATGAAATAACAATAAGTGTAATTAAAAAAACAATATAAATCAGAAAAAAACCTATTCCACTACAAATATCTAAACGTTCTTATTATTGGTGATCTACTTTAACCATAGGTTTCTACAAATTAATCCAAGAGCTTCATTTTAGATTTATAACAAAGAAATAAAATGGCAATTAATTTAAAAGCTTCCTTCCCAGAAATAGTTTCTCATAGTTCTCCAGTAAGACTTACACATTCAATAGTTTTAATCTCAGATGGCATAAAACCATTATAGAATCAAAACATACATGTCTCACAGAGCAAAGAATGCTTCTTATGCTAGCAGAGCTACCTAACAATTGCTTTGTTAGTCTTGTTCTAAATTTCATACCATCTCCTGCACCTCACTCCTCATTCCCAAGAAGACACACTGCAGGCAACAAATAATTAATCAAAAAAGTAAGGAATATAAATTCGGTGTTTTGGCTGAGAAGGGGAGGAGGTTATTGCTCCAGCCGTTTTTCATTGTGACCTCTTGGATGCCAGGACACACCAGCTGCCCAGGAGCACATGTGTGAGCCAACCCCGGCTCCACAATGTCCCGTTGGACCACATGCCATGGCAAGTACAAAACCAAGTCCTTCCACAGACAGAAAACTGAACAGCAACATTAGTACATGGTAAATGGAACAGCACAAGTATTGGATTGGCCTCAATTGTTTGCTTGATTCCTACCATTCAGGATTTCCAGTATAAACAAGACTGAACCAACACCAATACATTTCGTACAAAGAAAAGCCACTTTGCTGAAGGCATATTTAGTATGAGTTCACACACTGAGTTTCAGTCAGGACCCTCTCTCTGCAAAGGAGGATTTATCTCAGTGAGGCTGATCTAAGTGTTAGACATCTAGTTTAGGCTCCTTCTATAACCAACAGAAGGAAAAGGTCTTCTGCAGAGGACAATTCAGCTCATCCTGAAGAAGATGTTCACATGTATCTCTTCCTTGCCATTTCTTTTGAGTTTCTAGAACCTCTAGTTCATCATATGCACATGCTACAGGTATTTAAAGCTCCCTACAGACAGAATTTAAAATTCACCTGGAAACAACAAAGAAATTCAACTGACTCACTAGCCTTGTGCCATCAATTTTGTCTACACAGTAGCCTGATAAAACACAGTTCTTCCTGAGAGCCTCAACATACTGGAATACTTTTGATGGGTCACAGCAAAAAAACTTCTTTTTTCTGATATGCAAATACTACTTGTGACCCAGAAGCAAAGCTGCACTTGCAAGTAACAAATTGCATATTTATTCCAAGTCATCCTCTTAAAAGACAGGTATGAAACCTTAACTTAGGCATCTTCACATTTTAAGCTTAGAGACATGAAATATTCAGAACTTACCAGAATCCTTTCCAGCCACATGAAGTTGTTACAAATAATACAAAAAAGAGGGTGAAGGAAATCAGTTTTATTGTAAACATTCAATATACTTGAAAAAAGACATGGAAGACTGGAGTGTAATTTAGTACATGGGATGTTGGCCTGGTGATCCAGGCTCTGTTTCCATCTAGTAACTACCCATGAAATTCTGGGTAACAATACTTACGCGTTTGGACATAGATCTTTGAATGGAAGTGACAGACACAATCACTAAGTTTTTACTCTAAACTTGTAAAGAATCGTACTCTGACTTAAATTATCGATCTATTATCCAGAGGCTATTTCCAAAACAAGTTCACTACTTGCTCTGTCTGAAATATAGACAGTTTTGTTTGCTTTCACTGTTTGGAGGGAAATCAGCCTTTGGTTATGCTTATATTCTAATTTTCTTCAAAATAAGAACATAAATATTGGAAGCTTTTTACCTAGATTGTAAGGTTTATGATGCAGTGAGTTTGTTCTGCCCTGAATGTGCAAGGTACTTTACACAGTGTCTGGAGATCTCAGAAGCTGCTGCAGTAAAATGTAATAAATAAAAACACATCACTTTGCAACTGGTTAACTGACTATAAAAAAACCCAAGAGAGTAATAACAACCCTTTGTTTTCAGGCATCACAGATTCTCTTGAGATAAATTCATTTTTTGGTGAACTAGAAAACAGTTTCTTAATAACAACTACTCTAATTATGACATCTGAATTTTCGAACATGTTTAAACTGTAGATCATTACTCTTCTAAGAGGGTAACTGAGCTTTCTAGTCTAAAAGAGAAACCATCTACACAAAACTACATATCATGCAAAATATCTTGATTTTATAGCAGATTTACCTTTTCATTAATTTTCTTCATTAATTCCTCAGCCTCTTCATTTGCAGCTCTTGCTTTTTGGCACTGAGCTTCCATTTTTTTCCTAGTTTCCAGATTACATTCAGCTGTTAAAGCCACCATCTTCCTTTCATATTCCTCTTGAATCTCTTTCTCCATTGCAACAAACCGCTTTTTGAAAATAGAACTTATCTTCTTCTCCACATGAGGAAAGAGACTGTGACTTAAGACCATGTTCTTCAACATCATAGTAATCACTTCTTTACAAATCTGCATTCGATATGCCTCCAGATCAGCATCTGCCCGTGTCAGGCTGGCAACCTCCAAGCTGTAGAAAGGTAATCAGGACTGTAAGAAATCACAGATTACAGGAAATCTCTATTGGAAAACAAGGATATCTAGAGTCATTCGATAGTGGGTAATGAAACGGCAATCAGAAAAGTGCAGGTATATCACAGCATATGAGTTTACTAATCATGATAGTAATCATTCATTAAAAAGCAGGGTGAGTCAACTTCTACTACAGCAACTTTCATGAAGTATGTCCAGCCTTGCAATTCCATTTCAGACAGAAAAAGCTTGTCTTTAATAAAACTCAAAACATTCCCTCAGATAAAAGACAATAGAAAAGTTCCCCCTTCAACAAAACAAAGCAAAACCCACCATCTCTGCTGGGAAGCAGAAGTGGGTATCTGAATAGACTACAAATGTCACCAACTGTAAAATAGTTCTAAACTCACCCATCTACACTGATACATCATTATTTCATGTTCTGTGCTGGTGTACTCCCTTCTCGGCAGGGAAGAGTGGACAGTTTGATTATGTGATGATACATATAAACTAAAATAGCTGATATCTTTCTCTCAAGAACATTAACAGAGTTCTAGAAATGAGATCAAAGCCAGATGGAAATACAAGGGCTTCTACAAAATGCAATGGATGTCACGTTGGAAATGCATACATTCTCATTTATTTTAAAGTTAACTAAATTAGAGTTATAATTATTCTAGTTTCATATACTATGTAAATACTCTAAATTCTATACATTTGCCTCTTCTGAACTCAATTAAACATTGGTAAATTAAGTGGGTTTTGCCCCTGTATGTCAAATTACATGACCATACAGTACTGCATGCTTCTGTGTGTGGATTAGGTATACATGAATTTCTTTGTGACCTACAAAACACATCTTTAGGAGCTGAAATCCGTTCCTTTTTTCACCTAGGTTAAATTATTGGTCTAACTTTTCCACAGATTTTTCTGTTTTACTTCCTGCTTTAAGTTCAGCAGCTCTGATTTAACTGAAGTCTACCTGTTTTCTGTGAGAAATATCTCATCCTGATTTTCAAGCATCTCCTAACGGAGAACTAAACAACGCTTTAATTAATTGTTCCACTAGATAATTTCTCTAAGACCTAAAAACAGTAACGTCATCCTCAGCTTGAATTTGATTAGTTTCAACTTCCAACTCTCTTTGTTTGCTGGAACAACAAATTCCTTAGTCAGCATTTTTTTGTTCTTCATGCAGGCACTGTTAGACAGGGGTTCCAGCACCTACCAACCCTTTCTCACTGAATTGTGAAAGACTGAATTTCCCTTCTCTTTCCCTGGGAAGCAACACTTCACAGCTCTACCACATTGATATATGCTTCATAACATATCATTTAGTCCTTATCAAAAATACAGGGTTTTTTTAAAGCATGCCTTAAAAAGCATTCTTCACCCACTTCCCTAATTGTTATTTTTCCAGTCTTCTTCAGCAGTGATCCCAAGAATAAAAGCCAAAACCAAACACCATCACAACATTTCCTATTATCATTCCCTCAGTCTTCCTACAGCATTTCCTCCTATTTACTGCAAGTTATTACAGACTCAATCTGATTTCATTTTGAGCAAGATTACCATACTCTTTCTCATCCACAAGATGAGTGCCCAAATACCCAAGTAACTCGACATGATGCGAAATGCAGGAGGAGCAATAGGAGTAGTTCACTTGACGCTAGTGTGTCAGCAAGTGAGTAATAAGGCTGATGTCAGGTGTATTTAACCTGCGAATCTCACTCTCCATTTTCCTGACAGCACATCTGTGAAGAAGGCAGTGAAAGAGAAGAAGCACATGAACTGTTCCACCAATCCAAGGGTAACAACATGGAGAAAAGTAATTACAAGTCACAGCTCTCCCAGGTCACATCCTGGAAGACAGCAGCCAGACCATTCCCTTTTTCAGTGGCAGCTGGAGAAAGGTTGTGTCTGTAAAAAATTGAAATCTACCTTCTGTGTGATGTGCTCTGCTTCTGGCCTGTGACCTCCACACAGCAGCCAGTAGGAGTGACACAAGCTCATGACATGCATCAGAAACCTTGCTTCAAGCTCTTACTCAAAATAGACAAGCTGAGGGCAGGCCTAACACGCTGAATCAGTAAGTCGTCTTGTTTTAGACGCCAGCTGTCACTGCAACATGGGAATCCTGTACATATAATAAACCAAATGCTTTCATTTGGTTTAATTCAAGTCCATCAGAAGAACAATGTTTACAATCATCCAGATTAAATGTGCAATGTTTTGTGACACAAAGGAAAAAAAATTCTAGCCTGACACTGTGTCTCAAGGTACATTTAATAAATTGCTTCAAATGCTCTGCACTCTGCCTGTTACAACAACTGATGGTCTCACCTCACTTCCTGAGCACGTTCACCATCATAGAAACATGAAAGCTAATGAAGTACAGGTAGCTGATCGCAACCTATTGATGAAAAAGTTCAAAGCTCCTGTTGAACAAAGCATGCAGAAGAAGGATGAGGACAGTGCAGAAGGTAGGTGGCACAAAAGGGAGGAAAGGTGGAGGGGGAGGAAAGATCAACAGACAAATAGAAAATGAAACTGCAAACAGCAACTGCAAAGATTTTTCACTCACATGAAGAGGAAGAGGATACAAAGATCTGTCAGAGAAGACCCCAAAGAGGAGAATCCACAGAGAAGCAGAGAGAGTGTTTGGAGCAACAGATGTCCTTCACAGACCTAATAAAAGAATACAGGAAAACAGCTTGGGTCAGGGAAGTGAATATAGTTAATTTAAAAATAATCCCAAAACACAATATACCACAAAAAAAGGAAACCTCCCAATAACTACCAAGTAATTGTGCCTCTAAGTCTTATTATTCAAATTACAGGCCCACAGAGGGAATTTTAAACAGGAGAATTAATAGCTGCTGAATTTAACAGTCCCAAAAATAACTAATGGCTTTCAAACACATTTTTAAAACTATTTCTGAGTTCACAAAGATAAAAAAACTACTGTAACACAACTTTCTAAAGTCTAAAAGGGATAGAAACATCAGGCAAATTCCCCTTTGATGACATTTTCTCACCAAAACAGAAAGACCTGTCATTTTCAGAAGGTTCATCTCTCATCTGCCAATGGCAGCCAGTTAGTAGCATATGTATTACAACAGCATCCAGAGGAGACTGGAGCTCCATGGTAGCAGTTTCTGCACAAGTATTGCTTTGTAACACCCATGCTCCCAAAAAGCGTGTAATTTAGGGCCATTTGTAGGACGGTTTGTCTCCACTTTTCCCACTGCAGCACTGACTCAGAGCCCCAGGGCACAGCAGCTGCAGCAGCTCCTGATGGGGAGAGGAATGAAAATGGGGAAGGACAGAGAGACAGACAAACAAGTGCTCCCAGCTCAGTGGCATCCACTGTTACAGCCTGAGCCACCCATGGGCACAGCGACAGTGAGACAGCTTCAGTGAGGAAGAAAAAAGGAGGACAAAATCCAGGTTATGGTCTGTGTTCCCTTGTCACACTTCAGAGAAGTGAAGATGGAGAAAGTGTCAGACAAGGAGAATCACAGAAAACAGTCCCTGCAGCACTGGTTTTAGTAACAGGAAGCAAAGAAAGCCAATTCAAGTACAATGGGCATCAGAGGTCTTTGAAAACTGCTGATGTGTGATTTTTCTCCAATCATCCATTTATTGAGCGGTTAATAATACAATATTGGTAGATGGACTGTGCTTTGTTTTTCAGGGTTTTGTGTGTTGTTTAAGTACTGTGTCAAAGAGGACTCTCTGTGCAGCCCTGTAGCTTCATCCCTTCAGCTTCTCCCTCCTTTTTTTCCCTCCTCTGCTTCCCCTGCTCTCCTACTAGATGCAATCTCAAGAGAGACTGCAAACACTTTGGGGCAGGGATTTACACAGACTGCAGTACTACAAGGTGCAAACCTTTGTAGGAGACCAAAACTGTGCTACAGTAGAAGCAGAGGCAATAGCATGAGGTCTGAACAGCCACCAACAGCTACTGACTGCCCGAACCCAAATTCTTCAGCCCTCCTGTGCCAGAGTGGGGGTGTGTTGCCTTTCCCTGGTTTCTGCCTGCTGCCAGGCTGCGTTAGCAGAGGTTTGAAAGTGTCTGTGCTACACCAGTAGCTGTACTGGCCTGCAGCCAGCTCTGAACTGGGGGAGTTCATCCATCAGTCTGAGACACTTACACAGCCAAGCGTAAACTCAGTGCAGCTCACACATGAGCCTACAGAGAGTACAAGACATCACATCAGTAAATGAAATTGCTAAGAGAGGTACATGACAATTATCTAAGGATGCTTTCACATGGATGAGTTACAGGTTAAGTTTAGCTTTCCAGAAGAGGTCAGAATGCTGACAAAACCAGAAATAGTATTCCTATGATACACAGCCAAAAAATAATAATTAAAAAAAAAAGAAAAATAAAATAAATTGAGCTGAGAGTACCTCTTCAGAATACAAAAAGATTCATGAAAACTTGATAAAAGTCTAAGCACTAGATTTGGCAGCAGTTTCTACTATCAAATTCCTTTAATTCTCCACAGCAATATAAAGACAGTAAAGGTATTTCAATTCTTAAATTATCTGTTTAGAAAACATTAAAAAAATTCCAGCATTTAAGAGACTGAGAACTTCTGCTTTGCTTGCAGAAAACAATAAATCTGATACAGCAGTGATCTTTGGAAAATCAATTTTAAAAATACAGCTACCTGTAATACAGCAGTTGCAACAGAGCTCAGAAAGTGGTTCTTTCACTGAAAAATGACTATTCAAAAAGAGTGTAAGAAACACTCCAGTCCTGCTTCCAGTGAAATCATCACACATTTTACCACTGATTTCAAAAGCACCAACTTCAGCCTGGATACTAACAAAAGCATAAATAAATATTATGGCTATATGCATTATGCATTAATGCCTGAGGAGCTTCCAACTTTGCTGTGATCTACTCAGATTCTTCTGACGTACTCAGACAGGGTAGGTATTCAGATGGCAGAAATGGGAGGAGATATCAATCTTCTTTCAAAATGGTATGGAATAAAGCATCACTCACAGCACAATCTCAAGAGGAGATTCTTTTCTGGATGAGATAAATTATTCTGGGTGGACAGCAGAAATGACCCATATAATACTGAACACTTCGTAGTTAGCCAACATCAAAGAAAAGTGTTGTTTTTAGGATGAAAAAAGATATGCGTTCATTAATTTCAAATAATTTGCTTTCTTCGGTTCCCCTGTCTTTTAAGCTCCTATCCCATATTAAGCATTTGAACTTCTCTGATGGAAAAAAAAGTATATTTACAGACTTGTTTATAACAGCATTTGTAACGCAGAACTACAGATGCAGGGTTTGGAGTTTATACCATGAGTATTCACTGTATCTTACTGTTATATCAATGAGATTAGTATTTATAGGTGCATTCCTGCATTGTACACATTTCACAGAAACAGAGTACTAAATATGCTCTCCCTTCTAAAATTATAAAATTTTAACTGCACTTTTACAAAGTTACAAAACCCAGAAATTTAGCACCTCAATTTACATTTTTTTTTTTTTTTACTAACAATGTAACTCTTTCTCAACATTTTCTATGTAGGAATATTCAAGTCTAGCTGCTACAACAACGTGATCATTTGTACCCCAACCCTAATCATGTTCAAAGTCAGGATGGATGAGGCCTTGAGCAACCTGGTCCAGTGGGAGGAGTCTCTGCCTATAGCAGGGAGGTTGGGACTAGATGATCCTTAAGGTCCCTTCCAACCTGTTAACATTCTGTGATTCTATGATTCTTACTTTCCATTTGAATTCAGGGTTAAAAAAAAAAATCACATTTGCTCCATAGAAAATCAAGTTGACATGTACAGCAAGAAATTTACACTTAGAAAGTAATAGTGAACTTCTAATAATGTACTAAACTGATTTCACTTTTCTGTCAAGGCTCTCTGGGGACAGTATGACCCTGTCCTCCAGCACACTGGCCTCAATGTCCTCTACCACAGGAAAAACTCAGCTGCAATGTACACATATTACTTGCTCATTTCCCAAAATAATTGGCAGTATACATTGTGTATCAGCAAAGAGTGGTTTGAGTTCAGCTAGAGCTTTGACAAGCTCTAGGAAGTATAGCTGTACAAAATGAAGATTAAAAAGTTGTAGTAGTGGAAATCCATCTAAAGAAATTAAGATGCCTTTAACATATCTTCTCAGACTATGAGAATGGTCAAACCTCATCACATCAGACACAAACCTAAATTGCTCAGCTCTCTTTATATTCGGTTCTAGATATATAAAAAAGAGACCCACAACATTTTGGAACATGATCTTCCAGTGTGCAAGCCAAATATTCAAATCATATAGCTTCCCCTCATTAGCATTCATTGCCCATGGGCCAATATTCAATAATATACACAGCAAGGAACCTCCTGAGAATAAAAGCCAAGCTATTTTCCTACATAATGTTCATCAAGGATATGGCTTATTAAGACAAAACTCACAAAATGAGTAACCAAGAAGATTTCTTATGAAAGATAAAAAGTATGTTTTGTTCTGTAGCCAATCCTCCTGACACTGCAAAATGTCTACACTCCAAAGCTGTCCCTGTCCATAAATATTGAACACATGCTCCTGATGAATCTGCTAAATGATTTGGCACCGTCACTTCTTAAAAAACAACACAGCTTTATGTTGCAAAGAAGACAAAAACATCCCATGGCTCTTACTTTTCTGATTATTTGCCTTGTTCATATCTACACAAAAGGATGAAACACCAGAATGATTTCAACCATGTTTACTATGACAGTGCAATTTGAAAAGAATGTATCAATTATATTGGCAAACTTGTATGTGTGTCATGTAGACAAAAATGAAACATACCTGCACCAAAACATGCAGAAGGAATTATCGAGCTAGCATACAAGCAAGATGATGTTTGTTGTCTGAAAACACCTAATCAAAACCTCTCTAACAACAGCCCCTATACTGTTGCTTCCCAAAATAACAATTAAAAAAACCCCTATAATGATGCTAAAATTTGTACTGATATATATATATGACACAAAAAAATTATGCTCAACATACAGGCCCAGTTCTTATCCCCAATATACTGCCATTCCTATGAGACAAAACAACCCACATCTTCCTGAAAACCCAAATATTCTGTTGAGTGTCACTAATGTAATAAAACAAAAGGCAACATTGGTGATATACTGTTGTGACCACAATTAAAAAATGACATTTCACTCAAGCACAGAATTAATTCAAATTCACTGTAATTTTCCATTAATAACTTACAAATGCACCATTTTTCTTTTCCCCATTATGTTTTAAAAATTACTATCCATAAAGCAGGTAATTCAGTAACAAGAAGAATTACTTCATTCTGGTTTTAGCCTAGATTGCTGTCATAGAAGCTCCTAAGGCAAAATATAGTATTTTACCTTTGTCTTTGGAATCAGCTAAAAACCTGGATAATGTACAACAGTTTAGGAAGTACAAGACTAAAATGAAACTTCTAAGGAATATCGATCAGAAACTAAAGGACTGCTTTCCCCCAACTTGCAGAATGAATAAAGAACAAACACTATCAGATGAGGAAACATCCTAAGCTAAATAGCAAAGTGTTAACAATGAGGGATAAAACATGGGGTGTATCATAGCTACTGAAGAAAGCAGAAAAAATACTGGATATCTCTAATATAAGCACTAAAGTACTGCTCCAACCTTTCTGGCCAACCAGCCTGCAAGACTAGCATTCATCTCCCCCACCTGCAGACCCCTGGAGCTGAGCTAACCAGCCCAGGCTCCAGGCAATCGGGTCAGCAGGCACAGCAGCCATACAACTCATTTCTAGAAGTCACAACCTACAAGTGCTCTTTTTTTTCAACCTAGACAGATACTAACTATCCCTGAAATAAATTAATACTAAAGGGATTAAAAAAAAAAGCTAGATCCTGTTCTTCTTAATATTCACATAATGATTTTCAGGATAAGTCTTCTCAAAGCCTGAGCTGCTATACAGTTATAAAAGCAAGGACCAATGTGCAATTTACAGAGATAAGTACCCAATTATCAAGTAAAGGCAGGAAATAATAATGCTGTTAGTTGCCCTTTAAGAAAGAAAATTACATCCATGGTCCTGTAACTTTTCAGCTTCTACAGATTTTATACTTGCATAATACTGTCTTTCACCTTACTTACTGGGAGCTAATTGTAAGACTGAATAAACAACATCCACTCGCCCTCACATCAGACCTTTTTGTCAAATTCAGCTGAAGAACAGATGACCTTTAACAGCAGTTAAAATCAAACACCCCTGACTGGACTTTCAACAACGTCAAGAGAATTTCTCTGCTCTACCAAGTAGTCCCACGGATTACAGTTACATACTATCTTTCTGGTAGCACTACAGACTGTCACACCTTAGACTCTAATTCAGGTGTTTCCAAAACACACAGCTGAACAGTAATGCTGGCACCCAGCAGGGGCTCTCTTTTCTAGGACAAAAGCCACCCGTTTGAAAGCAGGAATGTGTTCAGCAATAGTAGAATACAACATTTCAACATTTTCTTGTACACAGAAAAGCTTCCCTTTACTTAGTGAACCAGAGAGACAAAAGCAGATGTTCACTTGAATTGGAAATATTGTATGTCTAAGGTCTGACTTCTACCGGGGAAGCAATATGAAAAGATGATTTTCAGTTCTCACAGAGGGTTGTTTAAAACAGTTCAAAAGCCTAAGGTTGTGCAGTAATATGTGTAAACAGAAACTATAAAAAATAATGACGCAGATAATAAAAACATATTCAAAGATTTGGCTAATGATAAATGTAACAAATGTGATCAATAACAGTGAATTCTTACTCTTCTAAAGCTTGAAGCATGTTCCCAGGTTCTTCAAAGGCCAGAATATCGATGATTTGATCATTCATAATTATATCTTCACTAAAGAGATCACCTGAATTAAAGTGACAATGTTCTGGTTTGTGATTTTGGTTGAGTTCATGCTGTACCTCCTAAAAATAAAAAAAGAAAAAATAGCAAGCTTCAGATTATTTAAAAAAAATTATAATGAGTAATTGATCTCATTTTGTTGCAGTTTAACTCTGGGTGAGGTTACTACTTATCATCAAACTGTGGAGCTGGAAAGGGTATAAAGAGGTTGTGCAATTCCGATATGTACCCAAAATCAAATATATGACTTTTGTTTCAGGCTGATCTTTTTTAGTATATAACTGATCTGGAACACAAATGAAAAAATGAATGGACACAGGACAATTGAGAAAGTTGTTGAGGAAGTTATTTTCCACTACGAAATTTCTAGGTAATCTTAAAAATTGCCATGGTATACAAATTCTATACGGTAAGATTCCAGTATTATGAGGCAAACAACATGAAAAACTAATCCTATGCATAATGGAAGTGACTCAGTTCGCAGAGACGCCCTTAAAACTGAGGGTTACTAAAATTACTATACAAAAAACCCCCACTATAAATACCTGATGCTAGAACCAAGCCAGACCCTTTTTACTACTTCATTATCACACTTTCTTCTGTAGAAGGAAACAAGTCACATCCTTTTCATTTAAACAGATTAACTTTTCAGACCTATAATAAATAAAACATTATTGGTGGTGTAATCTGTCTTAAAGGACTGCTCCAATCATGGTAATACTCTGTCTGAGGACTCTAGCTCCCTCCCATTTAAGTTGCTCTACTTTACATAAATACAAAACCAATACAAGCAAGGGCTGGATTTGGGCCAACTAGATTAATATTTATCAGTCTGTATTTTCTCTTTCCATTCCAGTATGTACTGAAATACTTTCTCCAAACTGGCACACTTGAAATGCTCCATCTCCAAACCCGTCTGTTTTGCTTAATCACTCAAGAGATTAAGGCACATTTAACGAACTAAGAAACCAAAATTCAAATCCCTTTTCCTGATAATCAGAAAAAAAAGTTGTACCCAAGTCTGCTGTTCTCAAGACAAGTTATCCACTCCTTTGGCAACAGTTTATAACCCAGAGATATTGTGCCTCTAATTTTGAGGGACAGAGAGGAGGAAGGGAAGAATATGAAAGGAAATTAATAGCCAAAGCATAATTTTCCTCCAGTCTAGAACTAACATCTAAGTACTGACAGCAGTTGTTTTGATCAGGTTATCATTCTCACACTCACCTCAAAATCGGCTTGTACAAAAGATTAGAGGTTGTAGAGACTACAATACCTGTGAACCAAATCCATCACTTGGTGGCTTTTTATTTATCTTCAAAAACTCTTCAGACACTCTGTCTTAGCTAGCAAGTTACATCATCAGATGTGATCGATGAAAAAAATTAAACAAACCCTCACAGACAGTATGACTCACCTGGTTTTTACTACAGAAACTCCATTTTAATATTTGAGTTCGGTAAATGATGAGAAAAACAGCACTTGTCAATACAAGGGAAACAAAAAAAGAAATGAAGAACCCTGAAGCAGTGATGGCATGGCTGTACAAAATCTGAAATTAAAAGATCATATCATTAAAACTACATTAAAAATACATTTTACATACATATAAAGATCAGATCATAACTGTAATTCAATGATTATAACTGTAAACAACATAGTAAATTATTTTTAAATTGCTTCACACAATTTCGGCATTTCATGACTTTTGGGTGTCCAGTACTTAATAGCCTGTTTTCCAAAGTAACCAAACTCAGAATTCTGAGTCTTTTTGAAATTAATGGCATTTGACGTTGCTCGGAGGCTCTGAAAAGTCAGTCAGATGCTGGCTACCTTTAATTAATGGCCATTTCTTGATTCAGTAAAACTGACTTAATACCATAGGGAAAAAGGACCAATGTGAGTTCAGAATATACATGTAACTGACAGTTCACAAACCACTCAATCTGTGTGCACCCTTGCAGATTTTGCATTAGCCTGAGTCAGGAAAGAGTAGCAGGAGCACGTGAACAGTGAGCCAGATAAAACTTTGTAGGCCTTTCACTTTAGCTCTTAATCTTTAAATTGAATTGCATTAAAAATTAATTTTTGCTTCATGCTCCATGTAGCAAAAGTTAATTCAGTGTTTGTTTAGTTCTGTGAGATCTGTGGATGAAAAACACAAACTAATTACTCTGTTGGGGCTAGGAACTGTAAATAATTAACACGCTGCTTGCGAGCTGGGCTGGGTCATGTCTTGGAGCGGAAACCTGACAGCATTCCATAGACTCAATGGTAATTCTGCATAGGAAGCAATAATCAAACATGGTCTGCAATTTGAAAAAAGTTTATTTCAATTTAATGGCAAATTTTACCCTTTACTGCCTATTTTTTTTCTCATGTTTTTATACACTGATAATCTGTCATATCTCTAACTGAAAGAACTGCTTCAGGTCAGACTTCTGTTGTTTCACAGGTTCAGCATCTCAAAGCTCCGAAAGCTGCTCAGCGCTCATTGTTTTTAACATGTTTGCAGTTGAATTATACAATGATGTCAGTATCAAGGAGACCATCAAGACAATAATACAAGGTACTATTTCCCAATTCCAAGAAGATTAACAGTTTACTTCACAGAACTGTATACTTAGAATTAAAAATTGACCTAACTGACCAGAGGTATGCTTAAGTTTCTTCATACGATTTGGGTTTCTTTTATAGTTAAAGAACATGGGCTATGGAAGGGCAGTCCATGTCATTGGAGGGGCTGTAAAGCCCAGTGGGAGAACACATCTGGTGCTTAATGCCATCTGAAAGCACAACAGAGGGTGCCAGAGCCCCGGCTCACGTCAGGACCAGTGTTGGCATAGAGTAGTGGGAAGAGGCATTACAGGCCCAAGTTTCTTTCAAAAACTGCTGTGCTCTCACTGCTTTGCATGATTCTGAGGGAAGCAAGGCTTGTAAAAAGCAAATAAAAGTAATTATCATCTCTCCCATGCTTAGATGGGAGAACTTCCCTTTGTCCCTTTCACTACAGCTCCGCATTCAGCACCAAACACAGCCAGCCAAGGGCAGTACTCACAGCCCCTGAAGCACTACAGGAAGCCATCTGGCACGGACACTCAGATGAGCAACAGTGATATTTTTTTCATAACCCACAAAATTACCTTGTCACAGGCAACCAAGCACTTTCTTCCAGCAGCTCAGAAAGAGAAATCCACAGGGTTTGTAAAACTTTAAAGAACAACAGTAGCCAAGTGTGCAAGCAACCATGAGAAAGCTGACGGGACCAACTTAGCATGGCACTGCCTTGAGTACGTAATTAATTCTTCTCTTTTTCATCCCCAAAGTCAACATTTAGTATCCACTTAGTCATATGGCTTAACATAGCCATGAACAGGACGAAACAGTGATTTTTAATAAAAAATTCTGAGTTGGAGAGCATTTATGACAGCTGAAGATATGAATAAAAAAGAATACATTGCACCTAATCCTAATTTCCTTGCACAAACTGATTTCATTCTGAAACCACCTTATGCTTGGCCATAGTGCAAAGCCAAATATTATGCATGCAAAACAGTGTGTTTCATAATTTCTAAGCTTTATTTTTCAAAAATTTACCATATTTTCCACACACCTTTATCACACATTTTAATTACAAAATCTATTCACTTACCAAGTTCAAATGCAGCTGAGCTAATTTTACCCACCTATGGAATGGTCCCCAAGAGCTTTCTGAGGCCTAACTATCAAGTTCAAGCTGGGGAAAAAACCCAAACACACTAAAAACGTTTTATGTATAGTAACAGATTGTAGGGATTCTCATGGTGGGCCGAGACCAATGTACCTTACAGTCTTAGCTTATACATCACCAACTGCCCCAGTTTGATTCACACTGAACTTTACAGAAAACTATTAATGACACAATTTTTATAACTTAGTCAGCTACTGCATGGCTTACACTTCTAAGAATAGTTTCCAAAAGGTACACTTATGGGAATTCCATGGTTATCTCTTAGCTATACAAATGTCCAATCCTTTTAAGTATTACTAGATCTTTATTCAGGAACAATGAGTTCTCTAGTCTATGTAGAGTTTTACTTTATATCATGTTTAATTATGGCTTTCATTTTAACAGAATGTGTACTTGATCTTCAATTAAGAGAAAGTCAAGTTCAGACATATATATCTATTACAATAATGGAAGCTGAGAAGGCAGAGATCCCCAGCAGAAGAGAACACTGGAACAAGATGTCCCTGTGCACAATCTGCAAACAGACTACTTGTTCTAAAGGTGGGGAGAAACTCATGGGACAGGTTTATGGAAGGAATGAGTGGTCTAGTCCTCAGAACCTATTCAGGCAAGCCCCATCCACATGAACTTTAGATTTCGAACAACACAACTATGGCAAAAACGTTCTACAGTGAAACAAACTATTTTTTTCTGTCTGAACACAAAGAAACCCAGTGCTCTTGCTAACCAAGCCACGGCCCTTTCAAAAATGACCCCTTGGAACAGCAGCCTGTCAAGGTAATGAGTGGCTGGGGGAGGAAAGTAAGTTTGTGACCAAGTTGGTGAAGAGATTAACAATGAAAATTATGAATGCAGTGGGGAGTTTCTTAGTAAAAAATTATCTAGAATAATAACACTTTGCCACCATCAGTGTAATTTTGAAGGTTTATTTGGTCTCTTAAAAACCCCATTAATTCATAAGCCAAGAACAAAGTCATATTGAAAGAATGACTAGTTAAAAAATTAAAGGAAAACATAAATTTTGTCACTCAATGCAGTTTTATTTCTCAGGCCTGTGTATCAGAAACACTTTCTCAACAGCTGGACGATAACTTCACCCATTTGGAAAGGTAAAAAACTTTCTCATGGGGACTAGACACAAGAGTAGGTCCTCATCAGAGTTTTCTGTGTCTGGACAATTCAAATGAAAAAACATGGCAAGTAATATAATGGTATTTTTAGATTTTCCATACTGAATATTGCTGTTTTAAGACAAAATAAGACTCCTTATACTGAGTCCTATTTTATTTCTCTTAAAATCTGAGTGTGTGTGATTAATAGCCAATAGTTGAGTTATGAGATGTAAGCACATAAGTACATCCTTACCTCCTAGGATTTAGTTTAGATTGTCCAGAAATATAAGCAGGAGAGTCAACATAATACCAAATCACAGAATTTACCTTGGTCTTTTCTTCTTCAGTTATGGTGAATGATGCTGTCAACGATACTAGATGTGTTTTATTCTGAGAGATATAAAAAAAATTACCCGTATTAAAAAAGAACAGACTCCACTGACAAATATCCCACAGGCTCTAGAAAAGCCTCTCCTTAGAAGATAAGCTATAATTCTCATTAAGCTTAAAGCTGAGATAAAGCTGATACGAAAATGCAGTGTACTTAGGGGTAACATTAGGAGGCATGGAAGCGGCTGCTCTGTGCGATACGCTCCCCTTCTCATCACACAGAGGCATAAGGCAGTGTGCACAGTATTACATTTTCCTGTGCCTAAAAACCTGGGTTGACTGAAAATGCCCAGAACAGGAGCCACAGTCACCGCACATGTCTCTACTGTTACCATTCCCTGTTTGAAGTCTTCCTCTCTACCACTCTTATGCACGTTGGACATTTTTTCCTCTAAAACAAAGGAGATACAGCAGTTGAAATGAAAATATATCTGCAGGTTTTAATCACATGCAATTATGAAAAACACAGAAAAACTATCAAGACATATTTAAGAACTGGAAAATTTTACTTTGGCAGAAACTACTTGTCCTGTGTCCTACTCAAAACCATGCTAACTCCAGGATTAGAGCCTGCTGCAACTGAGATTAAAAAATCAGCAAGGGATGGAAATTTCACAGCTTCTCTAAAAAACCTCTTTTAGAGCTTCAAAACTCTCATACTAAAAAAGCATCTTTCTTATGAGCAAAGATGTTTTCCTTTGCTGCAATTTTTTTTTAGGTTAAATTATTTTAAAATAAAAATATGGCAAAACTTTCAATCTCTCATAGACTACAGAATAGACACTTAAATATGTGGGAGATACCTATTTCCAGGATACACAGATAAACTGGAAAGAAATATAAAAATTAGGAAAAAAAAAGCTACATGACAACACACAAACCTACTTTACTTAAGGAGGTCTGTGAAGAATAACTCATGTTTGTAGATGTTTATATTTCTGCATATTATAAAATATTTGCAAATTCATGGTAAACACTCCAAGGTTCTCCTAAGAACTTAATTTCATTATATGCTGGCCTCATTGCTTAGGCAGACAAGAACCACCTTGGAGATTGGTTTTCACACAAAAATTGTGAAGGGCAAAATAAAATTACCAAGTAAATACCTGTGATGAACTCCTGAACGTTAGCTTCGCAGGCAGTGTCAAGACCCTGCCATCCCACATTTCTTTTGCATCAAGAAGTGCGGAGTAGTTGATTGCAAAGTGTTCTCCACCTGTTAAACCAGAGAAAAAAAGCCAGTTGTGTAGATTAAGCAGGTGAGGTACATCTGCCAGTGCCTCAATAGCGGCCTCTAAGTGTGTCTGCATTTTCTTACACAGAACAGTAGCTACGCTGACTTGAAAACAGCCCAGAACAGTTGAATATCTCTTTTCATACAAGAACACGGGGTCAGTCTCTGAAGAGTGGAGTACCCAGCTGAGCTCAGCTGCAGTTAGAGATGTTTGAAAGGAAAGTTCAATATGAATAAACCATTTGATAAGCCTTTCAGGTTCCCCTTTTGACTGTGCTTTCTTGCCAGCAAAAGTGCTCTCCTAGGAACCAAGCTGCAATAAACTTGGAACATGGACTTGAAGGGAATTCAGCAGAGCAGGCAGCCAGAGCCCACCAGTATATTTCAGAAAGGAGGGATATGGATGATTTTTCCTGTCCGAGGAAGATTTCTCAAAGATCCCTGAGGAAGGCTTGGCACAGCACTGGAGCTTTTTCCTTCTGACACAACAGATGCTCCACATCCAAAGTACAGTTCATGGCCAGGTGAGCCCAGCAACATCCTTCGTATCTGCAGCCTCTAAGAACTCCAGTAAATTTGAACCAGGATCTGGAAACTGCATTAAATGATGCCCCCAAGCTACCGAAAAGCATCATTTTTTGATACTAAAACTCAACGTGACATATTTAAAAATATTGTTTGTTATAAAACAGACAGCCTACATTGTAACCACTAACTGGTTGGTTCTCTTTCAGTTGAAACAAAAGAGAAATCAGACTGTTTGCATCTGAATTTCCATTGATTTCAGCTAATTCACAGTGCACTGGAGTACTGAAAAACAATTATGGCTAACATTCAGCATGACAGTACATAGAGCCAGTGCAGGCATAGCCCTTCTGTTCGGCCCTGCTGGCAAGGTATGGACTGACACAGTAACGACCAAACCTCAAACTACACAGAAATCTGTTCTGCTGGATTTTCTTCCACTTCAGTATTTTTCATGCTGATTTGTACAATGTGTATGTCCTGGAAAAGCTAGCTTCGGTTCCAGATTCAGGAATTATAACTAAATAAAATAATGGCTCCATCTAGATCAGCTCTGTAAAGCATTTTTCTATTCTTTCTCAGGACCATGGTTTCTTGGGAATCTCTGTTGAGAGCCAGCAGTTCCTTGATTTTTTCAGTAAGACCAGCCCTGTAATCAGTACCATTACTCACACTGTTACTACTACAAATGGAGTCTGGTTATCCCTTTGCAATCAGACAGCAGCCCCAAGTCTACTTATTCCACTTTTCTATTTGGAAATCTTTTACCATAAAATGATCATAACCATAGATTCTTCAATCATGAACAGGTATCAGTGAACACTTCTGAAGCTCCACGAGAAATCTCATGACCCTCAAAAGCAAGCTCCTAAGTTTTGATATGTGCTTGTGCTTAAAAAAAAGGAGATGAAGAAATCAAGAAAGGTAAAATTTTCTGCATGTGCACCGATCCGACTGCTACCTAAGAAACTGACTTACATCAAGACTGGAGCAGGCTTATCTCTCTATTACTTGCTTTGACTTTATAATTTGCTCAGTTTGGAGATAACAGATACTGAGAAGAACTGACTTATTTCTGATGAATCATCTTCCCTGCTTGCACGGCCTTTTGCAATTTCAATGCACCTCACTATCTCAGTGAGCCAACCTGCCACACTTGGCTAAAGAATGCTCAAATTATGATTAAAATGGCTTATGCAGAAGCTTTTAAAAATATCCAAAATCAACAAATAATATCATAAAAAACGCTTTCATTTTGATGGCAGCAACTTCTACAGTGTACAGGGGCTCAATTCTGTGCCTGGGAGATTAGAAGCAGTTCAAAGGTGGGAGTCAAAATACGAGTTAACAGAATTGGAAACTGCAGCTCAAAACCTTTCCCAGTTTTTCACCTTTATTAACCGATAATCAAAGAATTTAAACCACCATAAATTAATAAATATTGTGATTTGAACAGATGCTCTTCCACGTGTTTAGTCAGGAGTACTTCCCTGCAGATTTCATTACCTTGCAAGAATCTTTTCCTGTAAATCTGTATGCCATCTGTGGTCTTATTCCCACTGTTTTTTTGAATTTGTAGACCAGTGATGTTGTCCAGGAGGAGAAGATCTGTAATGTTTGTCGAGAGCAACGTGTTGGTATTATTAATCACAAGTGTAATGTATGCAGTTTGAGGGTCATGCTCAACATCCACCTGAAAACAGAAATATTAGTATTAATGGTGCAAAACAGCTGTATGTGCATCTTAACAGCAAAATTCATAGTCTTCATTATATGTAGAAACTTAAATTTTGAAGGCATTCTGAGTGACCTGCAAATGAAACCACACTCAGTTTGATCTCAAACTCCCATGGAGATTTTAATATTTGGTATGTCAAGCTGTTGCTTGGAGACAAAATAGCAAAAAGCCACAAGTTGGAAACCCAGCTCATGCAGAACCAGAAGTGTAATCAAGAATCTAAGTATTCTCATGATACCTCTGACAACACAAAATTGGATCATAACTTTATAACCAGAGTGTGGAAAATTCTTAACTTTGAATTTTTATACCATGAGGATGTTTCTTTTCCAAGCTGTCCTCACTGCAAATTCATTCTCTCCATGCAGTTTTGGACTCTATTTCCCTTTTCTTCACAGCAGCCCCGCTCTTTACAGGATGCTGCTTGTCTTAACTCACCCTTCCCATGTGAGGGCAGATGGAGCCACAAGTGGACTTGGGAGTTTGTGGCTCTGCTTCCAGTTAGTGGCAAAGGTCATAAGCTAATCACCAATCTCTAGCACCACACGGTCATGTGATTTTATTTATATATTCCATTAAGCCCATAAGTCTTACTGAGCAATTAAACCCTCTAAATGAACTTACTTAGAGCACAGAGTTGCTTACTGACCTCTCACCTTCCAAACTGCCTTCCTCTGTGTGCTGGTTTTAGCTGGGGTACAGTTAATTTTCTTCACAGCAGCTGGTACAGGGCTATGTTTTGGTTTTGTGCTGAACACAGGGTTGATATTGAGCAGGGCTTACACAGAGCCATGGCCTTTTCTGCTTTCCATACTGTCACGCTGCCCAGGAAGTTGGAGGTACATGGGAAGCTGGGAGACACAGCTGGGACAGGTGACTCCAACTGACGAAAGGGATATTTCAGACCATATGACATCATGCTCAGTGTATCAAGTGGTGGAAGGAAGGAGCAAGGGGGGACATTTGGAGTGATGGTGTTAGTCTTCCCACGCCACTGTTCTGGCCAATTCTCTCCCCGATCCAGCTCATGGGGCACTGACTGGCTGTGTGGTATTTTCACCTCCAGTTGGGGTTAAACCAGGACACCCTATAACTCATATTAAACCAGAATTAACTAAATGTTTATGAGGTCTCTAATAATATGGTGACCTATAGTATATCCATGATGGTTTATGAGGCTTGTAATAATGACACTAAATTAACAATTCCTTAACTGATCGCAATGGGCCATTGCGACCAGCAACCCCTGGCTATCTTCTTAAAGTTGCTCCTCTAAATTTGCCTGAAGATGTTTTTTTCTTGCTTTTGGCCAACCATCTACAGGAACCAAACCCAGTGGCAGCCACTGATGATGCATAAGCACCTGCTCTCTGGTTTTCTCTCTGCTGGTGATGTGCACCGTGTGTGTCATCCCCCCCCGAAAGAGATGTCACTTCAGGTACCTGGGAGAGTGGGGTGAAAGACTATGGACAGGACAAGAAAAAGAGATGAGAAAATAATTGCCATGGAAGTGGAAAGGAATGAAGGATCTTTGTTAGGAATAAGTTAGAACAAATAGAAACAGAAAAGGAGGGGGGAAAAAGGAGGATTATAGAATCTTTGATAACTTCCAACGCACAAATGCTTATGAGATCAAGAAACAAGACAGGTAAAAGTGTTAAAAGACAAAGAGTTAAATTTAAATATTTACTTCTGCTCTGCGAGGGATTATTGTCATTGTGAAGTACCATTACAGAAAAGTTCATGTCATACTATGAAATTAAGCTCTTAAAGAAGCATATTTCTGAAAAGACGGAAGAGAGTGGGTGCTGGAAGCATAAGAAAAAATTTAAACACCACAGTTTCAATAAGGGTATTTCTGCAATAAGATGTTGGAAAAATCCTGGCTCCAAGAATTAAACATATGACACCTCTATGCTCTGAGGAGACACTCATGGTAGGAGGAGGAAAATGTGCAAAATTCACTTTTTTCCATTTAAAACAGCTAAAGACCACCATATGGCCAGTCTGTCTCTTAGCATGAAAGCATCTGTTCAGATGAATTAGGACTGAAATAAATGACAAGGTAAGCCAAGGAAAATAAAATGAACTGCAGTTGAAGGTGGAAGACAATCACATATAATTATACAGTTCTCAGTGATTTACAACTAATAGCTCTGCAAAATTATTTTCTGCTAACCCCAGCATCTACAATAGATGACATTTGATCTCGTATGGCAGGATTTTGCAACTTTTCATGAGCTTGTGTAAGGCTGTGTTGTGAACAGCAATAAAAAACAACGTTCAACTGTCTCAAACTCATTTTCTGAGAGGCTCTAGTATAAAAATTGGGAATCTACAGTCAGAAAAGCAAAAAATTTTGTGTTACATTTTCTTATGTCTGAAATGCTCACTGTTCAGCCTCATTAACTATGTTATGCTGCCATTTCAACAACAACATTAAGGGTAATTAGTGCTATGAGATGTGATGCATATTCATTCTTCTCTATGCAAATGATCTGGTGCAGGTTATAATGTCACCTCTTCTATACTGGTTACTGAATCCACTACCCTCACATGCAGCACTTCAGTGGCTGAATTCAGACTGGTCTTAAAGTTGGGTGTGCTTTCTCTCTCTAAGGGACAGGCAAGATGAACTGTCTGTAATTATGAAAATTCAGGCTTGGTTCATCCAGTGTAAAAAAAAAGGAGAAAAAAACAGGGAAAAAAAAGAAAAAGAAAGGAAAAGTAACAATCTAGGCACACCTATCAACCTAAGCCAACATAAAGTAAAAATAAAATGGAAAGTTTAGAAGTTTCTTATAGCAGGGAGGTCTTTGCTCTTCATAAGCATTTAAACGAGTCAAATGAGACATTTCTTTCATTAAATACTGTGCTGTAGCTGGGTCCCACTGAATATGCAGACTATTACACAATGGCTTTTCCATGGCTATGTGGTAGGATGCACAAAGATACATCACAGGGCTCAATGCCTCATCCTTTGAAAGAAGTCCATACTTGACACAGGTAGGGCATCCATGGTTGGGCCAGGAAAGTATCTCAGAATGCTTATCTCATCCTGTAAAATTTGTCTCTATCTCTACCCAGCCTTGTGGCTGTGTTCTAGAGTTCATTGGGATTTGCCCATTTAAACTTTCACAAATTCACAGTGAGGTTTTGTCCTAGTTCAGCAGGTGGGACCAGTTATCACTGTGTTGGGGTGATCAAAGCTATGTATTCTACCCCCCTCTATTCATTTCCCAAGAACAATGGACCATTTGCAGCAGCCGCCCAGGGAGTCGTTAGCACCTTCACACCCAGCCTGAGGGGGCATGGCTGCTAATGGGCCATCAACAGTTCAACAATGCCCCATGACTCACAGTTAATCACCCATTGTGTGAGTCCCCACCCTAGGGGAGGGACTGGGTACTCCCTGAAGGTACATAAACGGGTGTAAGAAGACCTAGGGGGAACTTGTTGGATCCAGAGGAGCAGCAGAACCTTGACAGGAGGAAACTATCACTCCCGACCAAACCATGACCATCATCTGCACCAACAGGTTCTTTACTTCCTTTTGCTTTGGACTTGGGGGAACCATGTGGGTCTCAGCACAAGGGCTAACAAACCCCTTTGGGCTTGTGCCGAGGGACACTGGGTTAAACTGCTGGGTTTTGGTGAGTTGAAAGCAGCTTTCTCTTTGTGTCAGTGTATTTATTGTAATACCTTTCATTAGATTGTAATTCTGATTTATAATCCCTCTTGTGGTGGGTCCATTTTTCCTGCTGGTTTACCCTTAAACCAGCACAGGTTTTTGCTTTGATCACAATCTAACATTCCCTAGAGCCTGAGAGGCTTCACTGACTTCTGTTTTGAATGAGCACTGCAAAACCGTGCCTCTTACAGAGGGTGTGACCATCCTAACATCAAAATGCACATACTCCCAAATACTCAGCATGGGCACAATTCTGTTCACACTTTTTAAAGGACATTGGGTACAAACTTCCAACCAAATTAACATGACAAATGTAAGAAAACTTACCATACCACATTTCTGAAGGGTTATTCCAAATTCAGAAGACACTGATATATTGGACACATCTTCAGTCTGTGAAGAAAGGGGGAAAGTCTACATAGTGTATGAAAATACTGTAATTCTGCAGCACAAGTTAAATTATGTAAATAATGAAATTATATAAAAAAATTAAAGGTACCAATCACCTTCAAATTTAAGCGTTTTGTTATCCCAAAAGTTAATCTTTTTTTCTAGTCCAAATTTTTAGGAATTACTTCTTCCCACGAGAATCTTAATTGATATATTCATCTTTAGGCTGTTACAATTCCCTAACAAAATACACTATGTACAGAGTTCATCAGACTATACAGATCATTTTAATTACCAAGTGTCTATCAGAATTTATGCAGCAACCACATAGCTGTATCTGTCCCAGTAATTCTTTGGAAGTCTCACAACTACTTAGTGTTACTGAAGTCATCTCAAGTGAACATCATCACCTGAGGCAGAAATATACTAATTGTATAGAAAATTTACAACATTCACTTTTTACAAAATTGCTACAGTCCTTACAAATATTAAAAGAGGCAAACCATCTTTCACTGACCAGCTGGAGGTTCACATCAGACTCTCGTTTGAACAAAATCTTCTTTGTCCATGAGGGTATCAAGGTAAAGAGCGAATGGCTCCACTGGTTGTCTGAGGCTGCAGAAGTCAAGGGCCAGTGAGGGGTTTTGCTTGCCTGAATGTCCAGAGGAAAGGGCCCTGCTGAAAACCAAGGCAACACTCAACATTAGAGATAAAGCCAGCTCCTGTGGGGTACCCACGCGGTGCAGATCCCACTGATGGATGGGGCTCATGGTACCTGACTCTCTGTGCATTCAGTGACCAGCATGCTCTCTTTTAAAGCACTCAAAATCATTACAGACAACAGAGACTGAGGCCAGACAGGAAACAGGCAGGATTTGCCCCACAAAACCCAGAAGGAGTTAGAACAAACCTGTTTTCTGCCAAGGGAACACCCATATACCCCATAGACAGAAAACTCCTTGCCATTTAAATGTAAAGCATCTAATGCATGAATTAAAAGGTTTCAGCTTTAAATCAACTGTTAATATTTTCAATACAAAGAAATTTTCAGCAAAGCATAAATATTTGAAACACTCTACAACATGGGGGGCCTCAGTGCTAAAATGTTCAGTTTCAAAGATACAGTCTGCCAATTAAGCACTGGCTATGCCAATACATATTCAGAATCAAATACTTCTGTAGAAAAGTACATTTCAGTCACATTTCAGCTGAATTGAAGTGCCATCAAAGCAAATGCTCCTTAATTTAGTAATCAGCACTATAAATGCTACCTTATACTCTTAAGTTTTCATGAAAGATTAGTCAATGATATCACACATAATAACTGGCATAGTTTTGAAATCATATCACTTTGATCTAGTAAAGCAAAAGCACCTATGACACAATAAAAGGAGCTTATACTAAAAATCAATAACATGCTAAATTTTCAAAAGGTGAAGTTACTGAATTAAGATAAAGATGTCTGGAAAATTTCAAAATTATAGCTATTTGTGCTTAAAGAAGATACTTTTTTCATTGTTTACATAGTAGTTCTCATTTATTACTTATTTTCAATCTTGTATTTTAATCATCTCTATATTAATATGAACAAAAACTCTCATTGAAAAAAATATTTTTGTCAAATTACTTCTTTCCATTAAACAAACTATTATATAGTAATGAAATATGTAAAGCTGAAGACACTAAAGTCTCATTAATATGAGAAGCAGCATTTATTTGAAAAGCCCCTGCTTTGTTGGAAGAACAATACAGAGAAATACTATTAGCTGCAAATAGAAAAGGCATGCAGAGAGCATTCAGAATTGGACCCCTAAAAAGAGCCTTAAAGCACTGACGCACATGAATCACTGAGAATAGTTCTGTTAACATAATGAAAGAGATACAATCCTGCTGCTCACAGAACCCAGGTGGACATGTGTACCTTGGGGAGCTTCCCTGTCTTCCCATGCTGGAATAGTTTGGTTATTTGGGAAGGAGTGGGGAGTAAGTTTATATTGGACAAAATTGTTGATACATGGGCCAGGGAAAGCTAGTGTTTATATATTTCATTATCAGTTTTAATTCACTTTTCTAAGTTTTATTTAAACCACTGTTAAAAAAAAAGGCAACAGACAGTCTAATTTAGGGACTAAAAATAACATGGCAAACTTGGTGAGAACAGGAATATGTATAATTACAATACCAAATGCCTATGCATATTTGGGGTTGGAATTTTTTTAGGATAGTCATGCATGACATATTTCTATTTCAAGACTAAACAACAGCCCAAATCACTTAGGATGACACCAGTGTTGAATTC
This sequence comes from Sclerurus mexicanus, assembly GCA_013396755.1. Lineage (NCBI taxonomy): Eukaryota > Metazoa > Chordata > Aves > Passeriformes > Furnariidae > Sclerurus > Sclerurus mexicanus. The sequence continues at coordinate 1,195,281 of VWZF01001198.1, forward strand.
TAAGTGCAGTACAGACCTGCAAGCTACCAATCTGAGCCCACCTGGCCATGGCACTACCTAGCAGATCCAAGTATCATACTACATCCCACCTCCAATGGCTCTAAATGTTTCTGACTACTGAATCAAGCCTCTTTGCAGTTTTGTATACATATTTCCAAGCACTGAAAAAGAATTTTATATATGCTGTGTCATGTATTAGTGCAATTGTCACCCCATTCCTGTGAAGAAGGTGAAGCACCAATTCTCCTTTTTGTTCTTGCCAGACTAGAGGAAATGCACTGGAGTGTATCAAGTCCACAGTAACCAATTTAATTAACTGATCATGTTCCTTGACTCTGAATAAATCTCTGGATTACTAATTACATGGATGAGTTTGTTTTCAGATTGTGCTTTGTCATCACTTAGAATCCCAAGATAATGTGCCCACCTCCCAGCAGAAGTCTCTAGGCACATTATTTGGCTGCTCCATCATCAGTAATTGGAGGTGGGGGATTTTGCAGGTTTTTAACATAACGTTAAGCAGCCTCAGTGTTAACGATGATGACAAGGATATTTATGCAAATCCACTTGTATCTTCCCTACACTCAGAGGAGGTTTTGTCTAAATAGATTGAACTAGTATGACAAGTGCCCATACAGCAACATGTGCCACTGCCTTTTTCCAGAGTTTTTCTCATTCATCCTATTAATTTTTAACAATATAGGCTATTCTGTAATATCCTGGTTTCCCTGACAATAAAGCAGCACTTTTCTATAGCATTGTTTTTTCTAGTACTGACTGTAAGGTAAATAACTTTTTCCTGATCCACACATATTTAACTGTCACTAGAACAGCTGCCTACAGGAACATAACTGCTTTTTTACGTAACTTGCTGCATACTCTTAATGTGAAGACAATATAATTGTATTTATCAATTCACCTGTCTCTTTCATGTAAGTTCCTAGATGGACTGTATGTGACTGATGACTGCTTGAAAAGATGGGTGCTGAATATCTGAGAACAGACAGTACAGCCATAACACATTCTGTGGTTTTCACATATACTCAAGATTTCTGTTCTGAATTTCTTGTTTGTGTGGGTTTTTTTTTTTTTTTAAAAGAAACAGATTCATCTGAGCTTGGAAAATACTAACACTTGACTACGAAACATTGAGCTTTATTTTGGATATCATGCTGCTCAGAAGTGCAAATAGTTTTTCCATGGTGACACACTCAGTGACCCTTCAGAGGTGCATGCCAATTGGGACAGTGACTCTGTGGTCTCCTTGTTCCTTTCGCTCTTTTCTACTTACAGCTTCAATCTTTGCCATTTTTCTGGTTGTTTTCAGAAAAGCCATTACCAAGCCTGTATGGTCTTCACTTTCACTAGTTCCTAAATGGAAACTATTCCTATTTTTTTTCAAAAGAAAAGCTTTGCAAAGCCGGGGAACAGTTTCAGCTTTATACACAGCCCAAATGGGCCCCTCTCAGCTGGGCTTGCCAGACTGCCACCAGGCATTCTGCACTACAATGCCTCAGGCCAAAACATTTCCCAGTGAGCAAACTAGCAGAACATGAGGCTTAACCTGAGGCTTTCCTGCAAACATCTTCAAAGATACTAAGTGAAACAGTTCACCAAAGAAAGGCATTAATTTTGCTTTCTTTTGAGATATGAGACATCATCACCTTTAAGAAGAAATTTTGTTTTTTCTTAATAAAATATCCCACATTTTTACAATGTATTATCAAGTTGTTAAATATTTTATCTCTCTTTTAATTAGCACATTAGTAAAATGTTTTCCCATGACTTGATCCTACATAAACCCAATATAAACAGATATGCCCAGAACCCTGTCTTAAACTGCATATTCCTAGTTAATGACAAGTGCTGGTAGGTCAACTTTGTATTGAATTACAAAATGAAAACACGAAAATAAATATTAATATCACTGAAACAGCTGGAAGATTGGTGTAACATTTTGCGAGTCATGTTACAGTAGCATTTACTCGGTCCCACACACATGCAGTGCCACCACCATGTGAAACGACAAATGCACCATTGGTCAGAACAGTCTCTGCTAGCTAATGTTCTATTTTCTTTGCTGTTCCCCCTAGGTAGTTATCTGCCACTCCAGCTTTAAGCACTGCTGCTTTGGGTGGTGGCCTCTTGCTCCTTTGGGCCTCCAGCCACCACACTCAAGGCACAGGCAATACACTTGGGAAGGAGACCTCCGTACTGCCAGCTCTCACTGCACTCACCTGGTGCTCAGGGGGTGCAAGTAACAAGGATCCCACCTGGTATAAAACATACCTATTGCGTGGAGAGTGTGGCAACAGTGGCTCTCTGTTCATACAAACTGAGAGTAGGGAGATGGGTATCTAAGAAAAGAAATTGTCCCATTTGTGGTCACCATACTGTCCTTTGCTAAGAAACTAGTTCTGTGTAAGGACACCAACCTGTCACAACACAAGCCTTTACCACTGAGCTAAACAGGCCGAGTCCTAAACATGTTTGTGGAACAGACAGCCCGCCATTAGGAGGGCAGGTATAACATCATGATACAAGTTAAGGTGAAGGTTATTCTTGGCTCTGGCAATTAAAGAGGACAATAGAAAAGTCTTACAATTGGTTTGCAGCAAAGATTCCAGTATGTCCTTAAAGCTCCTGTACCTTTACAGCCCATCCTAACCCGCCAAATTACAGTAGGAAAGCGAATACACTGACAAGTTTGTGAAACGTCAAGTTCAGAATTTAAAATTATAACTAAGATATTAATTCTAATTCACAGCTCTCAAAGATTGGATTTCAATTCAGATTAATTTGCTTTCCCCCCACAAATTTATCAGCAAAGCTTTAATCAACCTTGCTTTATTTCAGTGGGGAAGAAAGGAGTTAAATATACTTGCTTACTGTATTTTTGTTGTTCTGCATTACTCCCTGTCTTGAAAACCATCCAGGATACAACATCCAATTTGAAGTCCTTTTAATTACATACAACCATGAACAAGCAAAGGTAGCAATTTACTGTATTTCAGTTTTGAATGTTGCCATTAGCTTTTCTTGTTACAATGTCAAAGAAACTATGGGCATCAACAAGATAAAACAAATTTTCTGTTTTCAGTAAGTCAGAGCAGACTCAAACATCATTCTCAATATCCACTGTGTTCTGCAATCATGGAAATATTCTGGGGTTGTTTTTCCCATCTTATCCAGAAACAACTCAAAAAACCTTCCAACAGTAACACTGAGATCACTGTGTTGTCACAAACCATTTCACACTTCAGCACACTGCCAGTTTCAATGACAAAGGTTCTGTGCAGAAGTTTCCATCCCTCTGTTTTAATCCAGAACTTCTTCAGTACAAAGAGTCTAGTTCTCTGATTAGGCAAATCAATAAAAACTCTTTAAGTATATTTAAAAAAACATGTTTATTAGAATGGGACAATTCTCCATCACAAAATCAAGAATATAATTCGGTGTTTGTAGCAACCTCTCATTTAACACACATATTTACCCACTAACAAAATGGCCAGTTTCACAGAAATATAGAATCATTTAGGTTGGAAAAGACTCTTAATTTTAAGTTCAGTCATAAACCTAGGACAGCCAAGTCCACCACTAAACCATGGCCCTAAGTGCCACATCTCCACATCTTTTAAACACCTCCAGGGATGGCAGGGTGACTCAACCACTTGCCTGGGCAGCCTTTTCCAAGGCTTGATAACCTCCCCTCAGGCAGTTGTATAGAGTGATTAAGGTCCCCCCTCAGGTTCCTTCTCTCCAGGTTAAACTCCAGACTCCTCAGTTGTTCCTCATAAGACTCATTCTCCAGACCCTTCACCAGGTTTGCTGCCTTTCTCTGGACACGTTCTAGCACCTCAATGCCTTTCTTGTTGTGAGAGGCCCAAAACTGCAGACAGGATTCGAGGTGTAGCCTCACCAATGTCCAGTTCAAAGTGATGCCACTTTCCTAGTCCTGCTGGCCACACTATTTTAGCCACTAACAAAAAGGCACTGCATGTCCAAATCCTCAACTTTTTCTTTAGTGCCAAAAGGTTCTTCTGACATGTAAAACTGCACGCATTTCCTCTCTCAGTGGACGATACTTGAATAATCTGCATCCCACCAGAAAACAACATGCACACAGAAAAGATGGCATTGAATAAATACTGAAAAAAAAACCAAACAAGAAAGTTCAGCAAATATGAATTATTTGCTTTTGTATTTAAATTAATAAACTCATTCATGCATTAGCCATGGCACAGGGCAAAAAAATTAGAGGTCTCTCACTAGATGACTGCTTCGAAGTGTGTAATTTCTTGGCAAATATGTGTCACGAAATCACCTCTTGGGCAACTGAAGTGATAAGGGGGTTTATTTCAGACATTGTGTTGCCCTGTTAATTGATATATGAGGATGTTGTAACCTTTCAGGGTGCTCATCTCTACCACTCTTGAAGAAGGTAGAAAACTATTTTTAATACACATATGAGGAAAAGAAAGGCCAGAAACTCAGAGAAATTAAATGATTTGTTCAAATTTACAAATAGCCTGTGGCAGTCAGCCCTCAGACACAGCTACTACAAGCTGTAAGGGACTTCTTGAAGTATCACAGTACCCTTTTTCAATCAGATTAGACAACTACCACTGGAGATGCTCAATGTATCTGAGATCACTGACAAAAATACTTGATATCCTCTGTAAAGAATGTTAGTATCCTAGCAATACTTCCAGACCCACTATGCCTATAAGATTTTAACAACTTAGTCCAGGACATGTATTAGTTGTTGTAATTGCAGAGGTCTTTGAAAATAGCTTCAAGAATAGGTATTGAAACAATGTTAGTAAATACACAAAGGTTAAGTTAGCTTCTGGAAAGGAACAAGGTCTCGATCAGCTTTAAGTAACATGGGTTTTTCGCAACCCTGCAGCAACCCCTGGACATCAGAGGGTGCGCCCCTACACCATTATGTTCAGTGAGTTGAACAATGAGTTGGAACAATGAGTTGTTCAATGGCTCATCCTGAAAATGATTCAGAGCAGGGTACAAACTAAGGCCTTCTCACAGGGGCTTTATTCTGGACAAGCTGTATAGGGAACCTAGAGCATCGCTGTTCCTAACTTCTGAGCAAACACTCTTCTGTGGCTCAAGATCTAGAGTCCTCCCACTGGTGACAGCAGGCCACCAGAGCAGAGTTGCAGTCCCCTGCTCACCTTTACACCCATTCTCTGTGAGTCCTGGAACTCCCACAATATTGAAAAGAGGGAGCAAACAGTTACATACCTGCCATTCCTGGGCATTTTATCTCTTTCAGAAGCCATGTACTATCTTTAATAACCTAGAAGAGAGCAATTATAAAAAATAACTATTTTCATAAATGTCAATAAACTTTTTGCTGAATTTATGCTTCACAGTTACACAGAACCCTACCCCACAAAGCCTCGAGGTTCACGAAACTACCAGAAAAGACACAACACGGCTCGAGAGGTCTCCCACACCTTGTTAAGCAGTATGAGGCTCTGCTTCCCAGTGTGGCCATGCACACTTAGAGCTCAAATTGTACTTACACTTCACATTATCAGGCTGAGCCTCTGCACTACAGCAGAGCCCAAGGGTTTGCTATTAGTTTGTTCTTATTAAATAATCTTTCTCTGCCATTTTCAAAGGCATATTTGAGGACGCAGGAAAACGTGATTACTAGCAGTCAGCAGGAATGTGTCTGTATTACATGATCGAGTCTACTGACATTGCAGTCATTTTTCCCCTGGAGCACTACACGGAGCCTTTCAAAGGGACCACATGCTAAACACTGGAGCTTGCGAGGCAATCTGTGCCAGCCTCCTGCCTGTGCCTGGACCACAGAGACTGCTACAGAAATCACAGCTCTAAAATGTCAGTAAAAGAAACCAGTGCTTTTAAGGATTGTTACTGCCCAGTGTTTTGATCAGGATGTAGTATTCCTACAATGAAGTGTTCATTTAACAAAAATGCTTCCTTGCAGGAGATAATACAGAGTTTGGAATGTCGTCTGCCGAGTGATGTGACCCGCACTTGCTGTTTCTGTTTGCTACCAAGCTCTGCATGTGAGTAATGTCAAGTACTGACTTATGTCAACACCACTGTTACAGTACAGCAAGTTAGGAGCAATTTTCTTATTTGCCTCCTCAGGGAAGCCATCACTTTGGTTATTGCTAGAGCTGCAACTTTCGTTAACCTTGTACGGAAACACTTCTCACTTCACAAAAAATGTGAATGTTAAGTGTCAACAGTTGCAGTGTAAATGGACCCCTAACGAAAGCAGACAGTGGTCTAAGCATGCATAAAGACATGCAGAAAATGTGGCTTTCTCACTAAGATTTATTTCCTACTTCCTAGGAAATCAGCACACAAATGGCTCCTGAGTTCCACAGGCTTCCGGCATTCACTCTCATGTGGTTTTGCAACAGCTGATGCACAAAAAAACATGGTGTTTTTATGTCCATGTGCATCAACTACAAATCACATAACAGCACTCCTTGTTTTTCCTTCTGCTGTATCTGACACTCAGTTCTCAGTAGTCTGCACTGGAAAACATAGGCTGAGTATTCAGCACAATTCTTCCAGTCTGCTACAGAGAGCACCCATAAAACCAGAGGGCACCAGCCGGGGCTCCGCATTAGCAAACAGTGCCAATTCCATGGGCCACATCATCCTTCAAAAGTAATTAATTTACTTTAATTAATACTGTTAACAGACATATTCCTAAATTCTACATTAATTTATTCTTCTGGTAGAATAAGCTGGCATATTGTTTGTTTTGATTTTCCTGCAATATTATTTCCAGTTGATTAGTCTCTGTAATCCCACCACAAACTATCATTTGTGACTCCCTCCAGCCCTCATTGTGCAGAGTCTCAGGTATTCTCCACATGGGCAAAACTGTCAACACATTTTGGGATGGCTTGACAGACACAAATCTAGAGAAGGAGAAAAAATGAAACATAAAAGTCACATCCTAAAAGCTCGTGGCCCTTCCCATAGGGGGTTGATAGCAGTAGGCAGGGGTTCTGTGACTGAACACCAAGGGCCTTTGCTCAGAAGCACAGCGAAGCAGAGACACAGAATGACAGAACTGGCAGGGTTGGAAGGGACCTCTGGACATCACCCAGTCCAACCCCACTGCCAAGGCACCTAGAGGAGCTACACAGGAACGCATCCAGGGTTTTGAATGTGTTCAGAGAGAGCCTCCGTGGCCTGTTCCAGTGCTCTGCCACCCTCAGTGTAAAGTTCTTCCTCGTGCTGAGGTGAAACTTCTCGTGTTTTAGTTTGTGGCCACTGCTCCTCGGCCGATCACTGGGCACCATCAAAAAGAGTCTGGCACCTACCTCTTAAGTATTTACATGCATTTATGAGATTCGCTCTCAGGCTTCTCCACACTAACGGGCCCAGCCCCGCAGTCTCTCCTCCTAGGAGAGATGCTCCAGGCCGCTGTTCATGTTCGCGGCCCTCGCCGGACCTCCTCCGGCCGCTCCTCGTCCTTCCCGCGGGGGGCAGCCCTCACCCTGCGGCTGCCCCACCCGGCCGGCCCCAGGCAGCTTCTTCCCCCCGTCGCCCTCGCACGGGCCGTCCCTCCCGGGCCCCGCTCCCGTCCCGGCCGAGGGCACAGCGCTTACCGCCGTCCTTCCGCGGGGCAGCGCGGGGGGCCCGCCGGGGAGCAGCGCCAGGAGCAGCGCGCCCAGCGCCCAGCGCATGGCTGGGGACACACACACACACANGCCGTGCCCGCGGAACGGGGGGAGCCCTGCGATTCCCGGCGCGCCTCTGCCTGAAGGGGTTTCACCGCTCCATCCTCAAACAAACGGGCCGACTCGCAGAGGAGGCCGGCGGGAGGGCTCGTTGTGTCGGCCCCTGCTGTCTCTGCCGCGGGTGACCCACGAGCTGCCTCTCGCAGCGCGGCGCTCCGTGCTGCTTTTGGGGGCCGTGGAAGATGTACCCGGCTCGCAGAAGCTTTGTGAGAGAATGGAAAATAAACAACTCCCGCCCTAGACCAGTAATCTTGTTTCCAAAGCGTTTCGCAGGCTTTTCCAAAGTTCATCTTATGCGTAACACAGAGTATTAGCACTAACCCACAGCAGTAACTGCACTGAGGGAGCACACGTGGATATCCAAGAAATAAGGGAGCCTGAACACAGCTGGCACTTTGCTTGAGGCCAGACTAACATGTATGATTTCTATGACTAACATGTATGACTAAAATGTATGATTTTGTTAATACTGTATTTGCTTTTCTAAAGTTCTGAGTAATGTGGTGGATACTTTGTGGCTCTTTATCACATAAAATGCTTGTTTGGACCAAAAGATTGCAGAGGCAGCCCACACCCACAGAAGCACTACTGGGCAGATATGTTTTCTGAGAATTGTTATAAATTTATGCCTCTTTCTCCCATCACATTTAGTCCCAGGTCATGTTGGATTGACTGGATATAGCACTGGTTGGTGCTGGCACAGCTGGAAAATTTTGAGCCCCTCAGAGAGTTCTGTCAGCTTGTAGTGAGTGCTCTGGACTGGCCTGGTCTTTCACCACACCTTTTTGAGCTATAGCAGCTCTGCTGCAGGTGTGCGTCTGCTAGTGTTGATCATCATTAAACATGACAGAGGAGACAAAGTCTCTTGCTCCCAACTGCTTTTAAGTTGGAGGTTTGAGACTCTCTTTGAAGCCATGCTTCAGCCTACTAATGGAGGCACTTCAAATGCTGGATCAATGCATCCTCTGTGAGTGCAAGCCTCTGATTCAATTGCTCATTTTCCTTGCCTTAATAGGTGTATCTTTATTGTACTGCCACGACCAACTCAAATGTAGCCGTGTATGATTTTATCCTTTATGTCATATATGTCAATAGGGAATAGAAGCTGTCAGTTTTCTCTGGCCTGGATCTTCAGATACATTTAGATGTTTAAATGCCATTAAAATCAATGCTGCCTCTGTAAAAGTGTTATTTATTTTGAAAGAAAAGTAAACTGCCTTCTTGTGCATGCAGAGCACATTGCAGGGTGGGCATGTTGTATCCTATGGGTCGGATTGCCCAAATTGAGGAGGATTGCCTTAGGACATTTGTTCTTCACACTGACTGCCCCACTGATGCTGTGGAGCAAACCCTGTCTGTGTATGGCAGGTACTGAACTGCAAGTATTGCAGACTGTAGCTGCTTTTCTGTCAAACAGATTTTTAGGAACCAGCATCTGCAATTCACTGCATTTTAGAGACTAACCCAAAGAATATAATCTGAAATGTTGCACAGTCCAAGTTCCAGAGAGGTGAGAGAAGCAAGTTCATAAGGAATTAAATATATTCAAAGGCTGGGCTGTTTGTATTCTGAGAAAATAGCCTACTTTGCATACCAAGTGGCCAAATAATTCAAGGAGAATCTTTCCATAAGACAGTGACATGCACTGGCTGCAGTTGTATCATTAGACAACATCAAAAAGCAGTCAGTGGATTGAAAACTTGAAAAATAATTTAAAAAGGAGTCAAGGTAGCATAGGTGCCATCTTTTCCTTCACTAGAAATAATCCTTCTAATGCTGTGTTGGTAGGCATTGACCAATATTAGTAGTAGTTTTTGATCTATATAGTGCATAGGGAAGATCATGTGTAGGAGGAGGTTTCATTCCCATACAGGCAGTATCCCTACCAGTGGCTCTCTGTGTTTGGGAAGTGAGGCTAGTGATACAGGCTGCTTTTAGGGAAGGAACATGGTGAATGTTTTCTGTTGGTTATTTCTCCCTGACAGGAACTTTCTCACATAAAACTTAGTTTAGGAAGTTTTCTTATAGGAGGGGAGCAAAAGGTGTTCTCTTCATTGCCAATAATTGTAGGCAGTTTTAGTTATCTTGCTTTAATTGAGATGTTTGAGCTCATGCTGTGAGGTTGACTCCATAGTCTGTAGAAAGACAGTTTGAGAGCAGATGGATTGATTTTACATGTTTACAGTCTCTTAAAGCTTTTCATATTAAGATTCTACTTCTGGAATGACAAATTAATGAAATTCATTAATTTTAATCATTCCTTCCTGAATATGTAAATTTTTCATTCATTCTCAGGTTGTATTTTTCCAAAATTTTCAACTAATACTGAAATAATTTTCATAATGGAGACATGAATGTATCCAGGCTGCTATCAAAGATGTTTCCAGTGAATCTGCATGATCTCAGTGTTACATTTTATGTATTTTCTCTTGGAATTTCAGAAAGATGATTCCCAGAGACTTCTGGAAAGCTTCAACTCTGATGAAAAAGAGCACACATTCACACAAAATAAAGCAGAACCCTATACATCACAAGAGGAAATGGTCCTGGAGGTAAAGCTCTGCTCTTGTTGGTAGATGTCCATTTTGCTGCGTGTAGTGATAAGCTTGCTCTAAACTCTGTTAATTTTAGTGGGTTTGGAGTTGAGACTTTAAAAAGTGTTCAGAAAAAGTGTAAGATGGAGAGTGGGAGTTGATTGCTATTTATGAATGCAACCATTTCAAGTACTCATTCCCCTTTATGAGTTCTATTTCGGATGGAGGACTCTTTGGATATTTTAATCAAGATCTTGAGTTGTTTTTGCACAGAGGCTTCTTTGGTTTCGTCTCTCTGTCATCCGTAGTTTCAAAAGGCTAGTGGGATAAATTAACACCATTGACATAAGGAAAAGTTCTTAAATACTGAAATCAGTGCCAATAATTTATAGTGGATACTTTCCTGGATGAAGGGCTTTATTAGAGAAATTTTGACAGTAACAAAGTAAGCCAAGTACTTAAAGACCACTGTGGTGAGCTGAGATTTATGAACAATTAGAGAAACAATTCGTGAAGAGAAGTAGGAGAAAGTGTAAACTTTACCCACCCTCAATGAAAAAATCAAATGCCTTTTTTTTTTTTTCAATAATCTCAAAATAACTGGAGAACCAGTCCTACCACATAGTTGTTAGATCACTACCTTTCACCCAAAGCTGATTTGACTGCTCTTGGTGAAGCTAAACGGTATGGTTAAACTGCACATTTTTTAAAAAATGTGCATTTCAGCTAACTCAATCCAGTCTATTATACATAAATTAAATAAAAAGCCAGCCAGTCTGCTGCTTAGCTTGTAACAAGAACTAATTGCACAACACAGAGAAGATAGATATTATTGTTAACATTTTACTGTTGGTTTAAACCCTGACAGGCAGTTAATCTTCATTTCAGTTTTGTGATCAGGAATGGTGGCAAACCATGGTTGGTCATTTTACTTGAGTTAAAGTACAGCATAATAAGTGAGCATGGATTAGATTCTCTTTTGGAGTGTAAATCCTGTGGGAGAACTTTCACAATTATACATCTTTATGCGTGTTACCAGTGCTTTTGAAATGGGATCACATTCTTTAAAGATGATCATTCACAACTACATCCATTTCCCAAACATGTTAGGTTGTTTATAACACATTAAGGAGTAACCTTGTTATTTGAGGGGACTTTCTCCCACCTGTTTTTCTAACTACTGAAGTTGCATACATTTTGTTTCTATTCATTTGTTCCAATTTCCAGAGGCTTTTGCTGTTATTAGCATCAAATTGACAATTTGTGAAGAAGCATAGATGGAAAATGCTTTTAATTAGGTTAGAGCACTTCAGAAAAACAGGTATTTTCATTCTGAGACCTTCTGCATTGCAGTCATACCATAATTACTGTATTAATAATAATTGTGTGTTACTTATGCCTCCTGAGAAGCAGGATGTATTAGTTCCTACCACACTGAGGTATGGCTTTTCTAGCTGTGGACTGGCTGATCTGCCTCCAGCCACCGCAGAGCGATAGCTCTGTCAACTCCTGTCCCTGAGTATGTACTGCAGCACTGAGACTACTCAGTATGAGCAAGTGTTTTACATGCTGCCCCCATGCTTTTAACGTTATCAGTAAATCCAGAAATGACTTCTGGAATTAAGTGAAATGGAGATGAAAGGGTGCAATGATAGAAATCTAATGAATTACATAGTTTGCTCATCTCTTCCCATTTCTATTTTTAGACTCTATTAGTTCTTAGATATTTCCTAGGAAAATCTATATAAAGAAAATTGTTTTGACAAATCAGATTCTTTCATTTCATATGACAAAACTAAAATAGATAGCATAGGAAATCTCCTAATGCTTGGATTTGCATGTTTTATCTGTTGCTTATAGCCAAACTTTTATTAATCCATACATAACCTCTCGAAACAAAGCTGATGATCCCATTGTTTCAGAGGCTAGAAAAAGAGAGTAGCAGAAAGTCAGATTATGTGATATAGCAGATTGTATGAAAATAATGCATTATCTATAAAAAATTATTTGGAAAAACATTGGTAATTTCTCTAGATTTTAAGTAAGAATTATACTATTAAAGTTCTTCATGGAAAAAAATGATGACTAGTCTTGCTTAATCTATTGTTTATTTAAATTGAAAGGCAGAATTTATAGCCATGATACTATCTGTGGAGCTTTAATAATTTCTATTATTAAGCTAATTTCAGTCTCATTTAAAATCTTTAGTTGTTGCTAATAGTGGGGAAGGTGGGTGTGTGTGTGACACGAGACAAAATGAAAATATCTTGTGAGTACCAGCTATTGCCTATTTTCCCTTGCAGGATTAAAAACATTTTTGTAGCAGTGGTAATGACAAGAGTTCCCTTAATGGGTTTTCCTACTCTGAATGAGTCTTATGAGAAGACTTCTTGTGCCAAAGCAAACACAATCAATAAATAGTTGTCATTTCTATTTTTTGTAGCAAAAAGGGGCATGCAATACTTAGAGTGAGTAATCACCAGATCTGCTGCTGTTCCCAAATGGTTTTCTGTTCTTTTCCATACAGGCAAGCGAGTCTCCTCTGAACAGTAACATCACGGCATTTGCATTAAAGGCAAAAGTGATCTATCCCATCAATCAGAAATTTAGGGTAAGGTTTTAGATTATACTTGTAAAAATTAATGACAGTCATTCTGTGTTGCAGTAAATTGCAGAGTCAAGTAAAGAAAAAAATTTATTGCCAATCTGCTTAATAGGGATCTTTCTTTCTTTATAGTCCATTGACTCAGGGCTTGTTCTGTAAGGCATCAGCTGCTTTCAGCTCCCCCTGAAACCTGCTATGCTTTACATGTCCAGTCAATTGTCGCTATAATTAAGAGACTTTTCTGCCCATTAACATTAATGGAAGTTGAATCTGTCCAAGGAGCCATTAGAAAAACCCCACAAGGATGTGAAAGGAAGAAGGTCTGCACCAAGCAGCTAAGTACGATAGTACCTGTCAGTGTGACAAATCTTAATTTATGTGGAAATGCTTTTGCTGTGTATACTGTTTAGTTTTTCTCTTGAAAGCAAATACTGCAAATTGATGAAATGTTTATCTCCTTATTGTGTTGTATTAATTGACCTTGTGAATTTTCTTTGACTTGTAGCCTTTGGCAGATGGCTCATCCAATCCATCTTTGCATGAGAATCCAAAGCAGGCAGTTCTGCCTAATCAAGTTGTGGAGACATCTACATCAGGCAGCCTGGGATCCCTGAGCCAGGGAGACAAAGAGGACTGTAGTTCCTCTACAACTATACATTCCACAACCAGCGATGACAGATTTCAGGCTCGAGCCTTCCTTAAGGTGACCAGCTTCCCTGAAGTGCTGACATGTGAGAGGTAAGCAGTAAACTTGCCCTTGTGTTTCGTCATTTCCTAGCATGCCCCAGTGGTTTTCAGGACAGTCATTAAAGGTCTGTTACAAACCAAAGGCTGGGCTTGAATGCATGCAGTCACCACATCAAGCCAGGACTATCTGCTTATAACCCTAAAAAGGTGGTTGGGGAGATTGAAGTAATACATTATGCTGTCTGTTGAAAGTCAGCTTATTCTTTATGAAATTTTGGGCATCAGAACTTCAGCAAAAGCTGTCTCCTAAAAGGTATGTCACTGTTAGGAAAAAGAGATCACTTTGTTAGGGTTCATATGCTGGGTTCACATGTGTGATGGCGCACTCAGCTGGGGATGGAGTCCTCTGCACTGTACAGTGTCCAGTCACGCAGCAGGTGCCTTGAGAACACCAAGTGGTCTGTTCTCTCTGTTTTAATGGGAACTACTCCTGTCTTACTGTGGGAGAACAGCTCCTTTCTCAGTCGTGCCACTGATGAGCAGATAGAGCTAATCGAAATGGACTGTCAGCTCTGATTTCTTTGAGCTGCACCCCTAGGTGAATACACATGTATCTGTATCCTCATTAGCAAGGATAAGGAAGTCATACCTGTGTCACAGGGACTGGGGAAGGTACTAGTGTTGAAGAATATTTTCAAGATGTTTACTCTTATTATAGCTGTTTTAATTTTAAGCCATGTATTCCCTTTGTTGTTGACACTCATGCCTATGTTTACCTTGCCTTTTTCTAAAGGAAACCGAAACTCCAGCTTTGTTAAAAGCCCTACTTTGTTTTACTTACTTTTGCATACAAAAATTGTATCTGAAAGAGAAGGCAATGTAGACATAAAGTGACTTAACTGCTGTTTTGGGACTGGTTTTAGGAGAATATAGTGGATAAATGAAACTATTATATGGTGTTGCCCTTTTGTGTAACCATAATTTAGATTGATAATAACACTTTTTTAATCTTTCTTTTAGTTTTGATGTTAAGCTCTGCCTTTGCAGTCTAATTTTAAAAGATCTCATGCTTCTTGATACTGAACTCAGAAAAGAAAAACATGTGGTAGGTACTTTTATCTCATTTTTTGCTGTTTGTTTTGAACATCTTAGTTGAATATCAGTTTAGGAAATAGCATAAACAACTGGCTAGCTGGGATGTAGTGTAGCAGAGTTGCATTTTTGCATTATTGTCTGTATTTTTTTCTCCTGCATATTTATGAGCTTCATAAATGAGTAAAATATAATGAAATATATTGGTCTGTGAAATAGCAATATAGCAAATATAAAAATTTGCTTCTAAACTTTACTCCAGAGAATAACATAGAGCACTTGAGGTTCATAAAAAGAGGTAATAAATTATTTAAGGATGAGTTTGTCCTAAGGACAATACCTGTGTGTTGCAACTGGAAAGACCTCAAGCTTTTAGAATAAAATTGAAAATTCAGTTCAACTGAATCAGTGCCATTGTGATAAGTACAATAGTCGTGATTTTGTAGGACTGAGAAATTAAGGTACCATTTAAAGCATAGATAACTACCTTCACAACTCACAGCATCCAAAGCTGACAAGAAAAAAAAATAAATATACACAAAGCCATATGATATTCAGTTAGGACAATTGTTTATGATGACTAATTATGTTCAATTATGGATTCATTACTGCTACTGAGTTTTAGCTCAGTTAATATAATTCTAGACATAAAGTCTATGGCTTTCTCCTCTCTTTTTTGCTTGACTTCTATTTAAATAGATTGGTCATTTCTGATATAATTTACTAAATGCACTGAAAAGATTTCAAAGGGTGGGCTTTTCTGAACAAATTTCTACACAATCGAAAAGAGGAAGCATAAAAGTAAACCTGGAAAACAATTTCTATTCTGATGCGTTATTCTCATCTCAGTAGATGAGAAAGTTAACTTGCAATCAGATTCCAGAAGGAAGTTTAGCCTAGGTTGAACTTGATCTCGAAGTTAATCATCAATTTGTAAACGAAGGTAAGGTAGCAACACACTGATGTAATCACAGAAACACTGAGAAAATGAGCATTTAATATACTTCGTGGCCCAGTAGAAATCACCATAAAGGACTTTGACCTTTAGCTGAATATTTAAATACCTTTTAATTTTTGGTAGCAGGGAAAAATGGGAAAAAATAAATCAGTCTGGAGAATAGTTTTTTACTTTTCCACTTCCACTCTGCTTTCTCTGATTTCGGTCATTCTTTCTTAGAATTGCGTCTAAGGAAACATTTCTTTCAGTCCTTTCCTGAATTATTTTTTTGATCTTTTTAGAGTATATTGTATCTTGGTGGTGTGACCAAAACTTGCCAAACTGGTATCCAAAACATTTGCAAGTGATATCCAAAACATGGCTATTTTATGGTTCTCTCTTCTACTGTGCTCTAATTATAACATTTTTTCCAGATTTTGCTCAGCCAACATATTGGCTTCAGTAACTGTTTTTATATGTAAATAAGTTTTTATTTATGTTTTTATATGTTTAAAATGAGCAAGTTCTACATCATCAGCTTTCAAGTATACCAGTAACAGGCAGGTGGTTGCTAAATTTCACATATTTTTATTTTCATATTGGAAAATGCTGCAGCGTTTAATAATGAAGTGAATTGTCTTTACACTAAAACTCTAATTGAGACAAGAGGGGAAAAGGTTAAAAATTTTCTGGGTGTTAAAAAAATTCAAAAACTTCTTTTTGAAGACACTAGTATTACAGTCCTAAAAAAAAAGGTGCACAAGTGGAAAATAAGTATGTTTCCTGTAAGAGAAGCCAACTAGGACTTGAGATGGTTACTTTTGGCTTACATATAAAAATGATTGATGCTTCATGTGACTGACTACAGTTGAAATCATTGTAACAGATCTTTATGATCTTTAGAATAGTTAGTATCTTTGAATTTAGGGATTTGTTAAACTTTAGAAAAATGGGCTTTGTATTTTTAAGTCATGTACATTTTCTCCAGTCAAGTACAATTTCAAATGTGTCAATCTAGTTACAAGGATATAGAAGATTATGTCCTTGTCTTTATTAGAGTGTAACACCATCTTCCAGTATCTTACTGAAGCCAAAACCAAAGAACTTTTCATAATGGAAGTACTGCAGAGTTACTGGTGATGTATCTGTTATTTCACTTATGATTCACTATAATCTCCCTGCTCAATTTAAATCAACAAAAGTTATCCCAAAGGTGTTCTTACAGTGTTGAACAGGCACTTAACTTGTGTTTTGTTCACTTCCTTTTAAACAGATGTTTATTCAGGTTCTCAAAATATACTTCACAGACTTCTATAGTAAAAAGAAGATTAGTGATGATTTTTTCAAGAAGATCCTTTTAATTCAAGAAAATGTAAGTGGGTTTGTTCATTAATACTTAAGACCACAGAAAATAAGAGTTAATCTTATTACCACAGCAGACTATCTCACCTACTGCTGTTAAACAGCAATGTCATTTGTAATCTGTTTCTGAAAAAATGCAAAGAAACTCCCTTGTTAGTTGGTTTTCTTCATTACCTTGTATGAATTTCCTCTTTGTTGTTGTATGAAGTGATCAGGACAGCAATGTGTGTAATCAGTGATGTGTGTCAAGGGTAAAAGTATTTTGTAGTTTGATCCATTTAAGCAAACAGAACATTGTGAACGTTATTCACTCAGATTTAATAATGTCTAATTATCAGGACTTCCGTCCCATGAATCATTGCTGATAATAAAATAGCAGGAAATATAGTACCAGAACAAAGCTCAAAGCATTCATCAAGGGAAAATATATCTGTATCAAACTCCATATGCCACTTCTGAACTAAAAGACAGTCAATATGCGTTTCAGATGGAGTCATGGTAATATTTCTAATGTTATTAGAAGAAAAGAAGAAGTTACAAAACTAAACAAACTAAGAGTTACTGGTTCCACTTTCCATTTTTCCAGTTTAGAGTCATAGAAAAATCTGTACTGAGAAGTACATCTGGGGATTGTCTGGTCCAGTCTCCTGTAGGAGGCTTAGCCTTAAGTAAGGTTGTCTGGTGTCTGCCAATCCAAGTCTTCCATGTTTGTGCTGAGAGCAGCCTAATTACAGTACTGAGTATTTTTTCATACAAATAGATGTAATTTCACATTTAGGTATTAGTCAATCAGCTTGTCAGTACTAGATGTTGACTTACTTTGTACAGTCTCACAGTCTGTGAATTACTATAAGGAATCTCTGTAGTTGTACCATGTAATTTATATCAGAATGCATTTTGCCTTAAAGCATTCTTCTTCTGCCTTAAATCTAGTGAGAGTAGGTGTGCAAAATCCTTTTTCTGATGGACTTTTGGTAATAACATCAAATTATAAACAGAGCTAATCTAGATTAGGCATGTTTCCTGATACAGCCTAACCCTCAGTGAAGTTTGATGGCATCGTTGTCTTCATGCGCCTAACTAAGGTGCTTCAGGACAAAGATTAAATCTGGATTATTAGAAGCAATAATTGGCAGAGAAATCCAGTTGTTTGAGTGTCAGTATGGGGTTTCTGTGTCCTATATGATGAATGGAAAGATCTTGTAAACCTGACAGCCTTAGAGTTGACATATCGCAGAAGGAATGGGGCCAGCTAGGAATGCCAGGTAAAAGAGATGTTGGCAATAAGCAAAACTGTTACATGCTTTATTGCAGACAGTGTTTTCCTCTTTTAATTCTGTATCATAAAGATTCATGAGATTTTGATGAAATCATTTGTGAAGCATGTCAAAATCTAGTTATGTTTCTTTAAGGTGTAAAGGTGTCAAGGTAATACATTGACACTCAAAAGTGGGTGGTATTAGAAGGAAATGCTTATTATGTAAGGGATGTTGCAGCAACGGAAGAATCATCTGTTTCAGCATCAATCTACCAAGCAATGGCAGCAGATTAGTTGGTGCTATCGTTAGCTTTCAGAAAAACTTTTCTTGTTTTCTAAGGACTGAAAAGCTTTCAAACCTCATATAATCCCGTAGCCTATAATTTGTCCCTTTATGAGCGTTACAGGTATGTTCGTCCCTGTGTACTGGCATTCTGCAGGAATCACTATCTGATTATCATCTGGACGCTTATCTCAGCTTTTACACAGCGTGTACACTTGTAGCTGCCATTTAAGTTGTGGCACATGCATTAGAATAAATATATCTGTAGATGGATTCTAGGGATTATTAGTATGAAAGCTCATAAAGCAGTGTTTACTAAAACTTGAATTCAGTGGAAATGGACAACAGTCTTGATTATACTCACATACTAGTGGAAATGTATGTATGTATATTAAGTGTAGTTCAGAGATGCCATTTACCTGGAGATTTCCCTACATGCTAAAGAAGGTACATTACCCAAAGACAGAACTTTCTGAACACTCTTGTTCATCTTCCTTAGCCATGAGCCAGAACAGACACACAAATCCACTCCCAAATTCAGAAGTTATGTCTGTTTTTCTGTGTAACATATCACTTGCTTTTTTTCTCCAGGATTTTGAAGAATTACAGAAACAACTTGACTCTAGACTCCAGAATACTGAGATGTCAGGAGCGCATAATTCAGAGTACCAGACTCTAGAAGACCTAGAAAGGAGGGAAAGGGAGTATTCTGAGCACGTAATAGATAATGTAACTTTCTATTTTCTAAAATTTCATTTTAATGTTATTCTTTTGGTGGGAAGTGCTTTAGTGCAATGGTTTTGTTAACTAGTCCACAGTTAGTATTTTATATCTGTACAAGTGCTGAAAACATTTTTATATTGCTCCAGCAAAGTATCTCCTATTCCCTCTGGGTGCTAATATGTTTTTTATAGAAAAAACATTTCAATATTTTTTGTAAAACACTGCTGTTCCATCACACTAGGTTTGTAGCTACAAATATCTATTGCTTGTCTGATGTTAAGATTTATTTCAAGCCTGTGTATAGCCTGACTTTCAGAAGTTTTGTCCTAGCACCTTGTTTTCATCAATCCCCATAACTGAGAGAGTAAGAGACTACAAAATTTTTTTCTGTTGAAAGAAGTACTTAGAAAATAATTGCAGAGTGCAGTGTTTTAGTACATTTTGTGCATTTACTTTAGCAAAATATTTTTCTTTATCACCTTTCCTCATCAGAATACATTTACATGGTTTTTATGTAAAAATACCATTTGATAGCAGGCATTTGGTTTTCAAAGAAAAGATTTTTTTTTTCTCTGAAGTAGGTTCACTGTGTTAGAATAGCTTTTAGGCTAGAAAACTGGAGGTTAAGAGTATTCTGTGTATTATTTTCCAGTAAACTTAGTAATCTGTAAGATATTCTCCTTCCCAGTCCTGTTTTTGAGATTTGAGCAAATTGACTGCTGATGAAAATGAGAGGCTGACTAGTCAGACTGATGTCTCTGTGAGCTGCCTGTGCTGATTGACTGTGGCACGTCAGCCCTGGACTAAACAGCCCATCATCTCAACCTTGGGCCTTTTTCATACAGGGGATAACATTTTTTAATGTCTGATTATCAAGGGCTTCACTGTGAATTTTCTTGGCTTTCTTTTGATTCTTTGAGCCTTTCACTTTATAGCAGAAGTCCTGGTAATGTTGGTATATCCGTGTCAAGTTTCTTTTGCAATTTAACTTTGCTCTGTGAAAAATTGATTGTTTAGAGTTCTCCAGAGTTAATCACTTAAAAAAATTGCTGGCAACCTCGCTGAGCAACATGGAGCAGTTATTCACCAGCAGCAATCATCCTTCAGTGGGTCTGTCACTCTTGAGCCTGCACGTGCTTTTCATCCTTATTGAAAATGGTTTCTCTCTGTGCAGATTTGTATAGATCGGGACCTTGAACTAACCCAGTCTTCCCTTGATAATATAAAGGGTTTTTTTCCATACTCACAGATGCCATAGTCATAGTTTTTTTCCAAAACTCATGAATACTTAATAAAAATCTTGGTGTTGGATACATTTTCTTATTTTTATGTGTACTAGTAATTGCATTAGAGACCACAGAACATTCACAGTTGTGCACAGTTGTAAGTGTTTGTGGGATCAGAACCTAAAACTAGAGATTAGCCGTGCAATAATCTATCAGAATGGGCACATACACTCTGCTGATACTGCATAAAGTACTAAATTCCAGTGCTTAATAAAGTGCTTATGTAGCATCTGGCTATGAAAGACTTTGATGGTGAAAAATAGTAACCATTTTCAGTTTTCATTTTTTTGTAAAAAATGTTTGACTGGAATGCATGCTCCTACTGCTAAATAAACTTCCCAGAAAAAAAAAAAAGCTGAAGTTTATATTTTATGTTTTTCTCATTAATACTAAAAACATAACAGGTTTTTATAAATGCAATATGTGGAGAACTAACAACAAATTCTTCGCAAGTTAAAAGGTTATATTAAAAGGTCAGGATTGACCTACTGGTTATATTTCACCACCAAGTGTGTTATGTAGTAAACAAGCCCTTTAGCTTTGCATATTGTTCACTGTAACTAGAACTGAAAGCTGTCTGTTGTCTCAGTGACTTGTATCTCTGTAGACTTGTATGCCCCTTGCTGTAGTGAAATATGAGATGATTAATGAGGAAACATGTTGTTTTTTGATTCATATTCCACAGATGGAAGCTTTCTGGAAGCAGACTGACAAAACCCAGCAGGCTTTTTTGGACCAATCAAAATGCTCAAGTGCCAAAGCAACAAAGATAATGATGGATCTGACTGAGAAGATGATTGCAGTAGAAAGCTTGTTAAGTGAATCTCAAGATTTGTGGGCAATGGTAAAGTAGAAAAAGAAATAAAAGTTGAGAGACATTTAGTCAATCTGAACAGAAAGAGTGATGTAAGTGTACAGAGCCTGTCAGACCTGCCTCAGGATGTAGACTGCTTACTCCAGTTATCTCTTTGAGGTTTATTGCAAAAAGCTCAACTTCTATTGGAATTTATGAAGACTCACTCTCATTTCAAAATGAAGGCATGTACTGTTGTGCCATAGAGTACCTTGTAAAGAGGTCCAGGACTTCCATGTTGCCCTTCTGTCCATCTTTCCTCCTTGAGTATTTGTTTTGCAAGCTTGTTGTTCTCTTTTACTGACTTAATGTCTTCTTTACAGCTACAAATAATGAAAAACACCAATAATTTTAGATTTGCTTTGCAACCCACTACTATCCTGCACCGATTAAGATACTCAGAAATATTTAAGTACATGAAGATTGTTATTCACATGGTCTTGAGAAGCATCTGCAGTTTTCAGCATGGTTTAGGAATGACTAATTCAATGAAAGGAAAGCACAAGCAAAGACGCATTCTTGGTTTCTAAACAGGACTTTATGTTTGTTTTAGGACATTCAGGAAAGGTTATTCAACTGGGAGCTTATGGTGAAAATGATTGATTCACTTAAGTCCTATATACCAGAAGAGTGCAAGAGTAAATTAAATATTGTATCAAATATTCTGGACCATTTAACTGTAAAGAATAATCTTTCGGTCCGACAAAAGGAAGAACTTCTAACAGATCTGCACAAGGCCTTCTGGGAACAGCTGGCACAATTCAGTAATGGTGAGTACTTAGACTTGAGCTTGTGACTTAATAAATATGGGTATGAGTTACATTAAAAATTTTTTAAAATTATGTCTTCAGCCCTAAAGCTCTCTGTTTTAAAAAGGTATTGATGAATTTTCCAAGAATATTTTTATTCTGAATGGTGTGTGCTTGGAATAGGAACTTTGGCTTTAAGGTACTACTGTGAACCTACTCTACAGTTCACATAATCTATACCTTATTTCATTAGTTTGAATATTGAAGAAGAGTCACATTTGTTACAAGTATTTGTGATATTTCTCCATTTACTGTTCGTGCACTTAATATTGTTGGTGATACTGGCTAACACAAGGCACTGTCTTATGATCTCCTGCTAGCATGTGGAGCCAGAAGATGTGCAGATGTGCTATCACTCTTGTGAAAAGATGTGCTATTACTGAGCAAGACTGGACCCGGTATTGACCCCTGGGTTACACCACCAGTTACTGGCTTCCAGGTGGACTTTTTCCATATTTTCAGTCCATCTCACTGTCTGCTTACCCATCCTCTTCCCTGAGGATTTGATGGGAGGCTGCATCAAAAACCTTGCCGAAATCAAGGTGGCCAATATCCACTGCTCTCCCTTCATCTACTGAGCCAGTCATTTCATCATAGAAAGTGATTGGAATTCCCATGCTACAGACTTGCTCCACTTTGAAAACATCAATTACCTGTGTGAACAGTTTGCTGATACTGACAAATTCTCATATATCATGATACAGTTTATTTCATGGATGTTTGTTTTTAAAACTGGCTATGCCTACTTCATAGTCTTTGCGTAGGTTCAGCCACTAACATTCTATAAGCATAAATAGATGTCTCTGGGTGCTTTTTCCTCCTTTTGTCAATTTTCTCTTGTTCCAAAGCAAAAATACCTTTGTCAAGACCTTGATTTTATGCAAAGTAGGTGTTTATAGTTATATATCTATATATGGTAGTTAGTACATCCTGTGCAGGAAGGCATTATCAATCTCCTGGTTTTAGATATAAATGAAATGTGATTGGAAAAAAATGATCTGAAGTGCACCATTTTTCTCAAGAGTCTTACATTGACCTTTCTTATGAGCTCCTAAATACTGTACCTATAATTCTAAAGCAGAGCACAAAGACAGCAAGACTGTGCTCCTTGGAAACAAACAAGGAAGTAGTAAAGAGAAAAGTATTGTTTAAAAATGAAACATTACTACACTTACTTGGGTGGTATTTTTATCACAGGCTTTCCTGTGCTTTCAGTGCACTTTGAAATGTTTTGTCAGTGCATGCTCAGCCTGTGGATAAGCACAATAAGTTAGCATGGAGAATAAGTAACATACTTGGTGCTGCTGTAGTCTGCTCCTTTATTTCCTCACAAAATTTCTCATAGTTAGAGCAGCTTGATGCAGTGGCAGAACAGCAGGCACAGATAAGTATTCTTTTGCATTCCTCTTTAGCTGCTTGTGTCAGGAGTGAAGTACTGCTTTGGGGCAGGGCAAGTGGGGGAAATGAATAAAATTCTTAGGTGAACAGACAGTGAGACGTGATGTAATGGTAGAACATCAAAAGCACGAATTCCACTCAGCAGCCCAGGGTCCAGATAGACTCATGAATGTATAAATCACTTAGAGCTATAGTGGGGATGAAGGGTGGAGGAATTTAGTTTCAAATATTTCACAGTACTAGCACAAAATCATAGGGACCTTGACAACTTTTGCTGCAGCTTCTTGGATAAGTCACTTTGGAAGCCTGGTATGGCTGCATGCCAGTTCCAGCTAATCTGAACTATCACTGCTTTAGACCTTTTCTCTCCACCATATGTTACTGCCCATGTCCTTGCAGCAGCATTTGCATATCTGCAATTAAGTAATGAGCCACTTCTGGACCTTCCTGAAGCTGGAGGGGGAGGCTTGGGGAGCTGCAGGAGGGGATCTATTTCTTGAACTAACATGCTGCCTTGGCATAAGCAGCAGCACCAGTGAAAGGGAGAATTCAGGATGGTAGCAATCCAAAAACCTGATGGATTTAAGTGCCATGTAACGACTTAAAAGTTCACATCTAAAAAGACCATCAGGGTAAGAAGCAGATTTCAAATCCTGCATGGTAATTACTTGTCTATTTCACTCACTAACAGATTTCCATGTGCTTATGTTGTGTGACAGTAGCAGATGCTGCTTTCCCCCTGTGGAGTTGTGGTGCATAATTATTTGTGGTTTATGTTCCAGAATGTATGCAACAAAGTAAAGACCTGATCTTGAAACGACTGGAGTGCCGGGCAAAGAAGATGGAAGAGTTCAAACAGAGACAGGAAACTGAACAAGGGAGTCTCCTTAGTAAAACTTCTCTTAATGAAGATGTTCATCGTTTTCTCAAGGTGAGCAAGTGAAAGCTTATTTTCACTGTTCTATTAATCTTTAAGGCCAAATAGATTTCTCTCGTTCCATAAAATTGGGAATTTTGAGTCTTCATGAGAATTATGTGCAGTAGCACAGGTGGACAGGGTCAGAACCCTTGTTGCCTTGGCTTGCCTGTACACATTTCCTCCAGTGTTGGTCTTGTTGGATTGGAACAGCATGCCAGAGGGGTTAATGCAAGATTGCATGTTTAATAGAAAACCTCTTTTATTTAGATACTATATGTTTGCTTCAATACAGAAAATCTCTGGAGCAAAGTATCTGGCCTGCATTACAGAAGAAAGTAGTCTGCATTGATCTAATTGCTTTTCTATGAGTGAGGTTACCAAGCCTCAAAAGACCATCAAATTGCATGGACGTAGAGGAAAAACTCACTATGATCTTTGGCAGGATGCCTTAAATAAGGCAATTCATGATTTAATATGGTATACAATGGCCAGTGTAATGGTTTCTTGGTTGTATTTTCTGTAGAGATCTATTGTTATTGTTCAGAATGAATATATGAAATCTGAGTTCTTAGTCATAAGTACTGAGAGTGCAAAACTCCTGTAACTGCTGAGAACTGCAGACCCAAATTATTAAGAATTAAAAAAAGGATCAATTCTCAATTTTCATGAAAAGAAATAATTTAAGGTGAAAGCAGTTACATCCAGCAGCATTAAAATATTGGTGAAATCTAATAACTTAGATAAAATTACTGTATGAGAAGACCCAGATTCCAGCTCTAGCAAACTCAACATTTATTGATCTTAACACCACAATTTTTATTGATCTTAACACCACAATTTTGTAACCCAGGGGTCAATACCGGGTCCAGTCTTGCTCAGTAATAGCACATCTTTTCACAAGAGTGATAGCACATCTGCACATCTTCTGGCTCCACATGCTAGCAGGAGATCATAAGACAGTGCCTTGTGTTAGCCAGTATCACCACAATTTTTAACTGCACAATAATGCAGTTACTGGTTTTGTGTGCACACCTACCTGTCAACACCTCTTTTCAAAACAAAATGTTTCAGGCACTTTAAAACAATAGAGCACTTTTTACATCTTTGGCTTTTCATAACTTGAAACAAATAATTCTATTACACATCTTTGTAGCCATTGAGCACTTGTGAATGTATTTTCCTTATGCACATTATTCAAAACTCTTGGACACCTCCAGGTGCATTAAACAAAGCTTAGAAATTTTGTATTAACACTTCTTCCCTACAAAGTTGGAACCACACAGCTTTGTCCAAGACATACTTTTTTCTGTACACCTTAGAAAGCTAATGAGCATGCTTAGTTAAACTGTAGACTAACAATCTGCTTATGACAAGCTGAGCAGGAAAGGGCAATTTGCACTTCATGCTGCAGGACAGAACACAGTTGGGTCTTGGTATTATGAAATGCCTGTGTGCAAATTACAAAACTCAAAAACGTAAGCCTTCCTGCTGCCATGGCAGGAGAGTCTTTTGTCCTAGAACAGATGGGGTCTTGAGACACTTTGAAGAATAGGATAAATTTGTATGTCCCTGCAGGTCCCATGGTTTGACTTAAATAGTTCAGTAATTATTTTGTGAGAACTATCCCCTCAGCACTGAGGAGCTATTTTAAATGTGTTTCATGGTTTCACAGCCAGCTCAGCAATGAAGGAGTTGATCCGAAAGCCTCACCATGAATCCAGAGTTTTACCCATCAAAAACACTTTTCTTCTCTGCCTTTCCCTCTCCATCTCGTTGAGGGACTCACACCACCATGGTAGCAGCCTCAGCAGTAACTGACCTTTCTGCTGAATTTTAAGTGGTTGCCAATTACTAAGATGGGTTTTGCAATGAACTTTCTTCACATCCATTTCTTCTGAACACAAGTTGGATGGTAATGATTTAGTTGTTGCAGCTCTGATTTTTTTATAAGACAGAATGAGATGTATAGTAAAAGGTTAGAGTCCCTGTTTCTTTCTGTCTGCTTCATCTATGTTTCCACTGGAAAAGAAGTATTCTAATTTTGTTTTTTAGTGGCAGAGAATACAGGAATGATCAAGTGAAGCACACAAACCATGAAGTGCCAGTTACAGTAACTGAGTCTGGCTCAGCCTACGCACAGTGGCCATACACATTATAGCAGTTAACTTGTCAAATTCTGTCATTAAACTACAATTCTATGAGGAGTGTGAATTTTCAAGTCTACATTTTCAAGAATGGTTGGTACATGAAGAATTTATGAGCACTTTGGTGCTCTTTAGAAGAGCTCTATTGACATACCTAATGAAGAAAGCCATATTTACTGTGGGGGTGTGAGAGAGCATTTGCCAGTTTAAACCAATATATGAAATATTTATGTATAAGACTACTCATTAAGTCTGTAGATTGAGACAGTCTGTGAAACTCAGTCTTCCATGAGCCTGCCAACACATCCACAGTCGCAGTCCTCACTTGAAGAAAAAAACTACAGCCCTCTTAAAACTGTGACCAAGGACCAAGCCAGGACCAAGTCATAGGTTATCCTTTTAGAAACCACCATGGGACACGTTGACTAACCCCAGTGCAAAAGCCCTGTACAGTGATACAGCTGTTAACTTGGGTGTATGATGATGATGTCTGATGACTGTTCTGCACCTTGTAGTACTGCTGTAATGAAGTGATTCTCATACATCAGAAAGCAGGTTTCAAATCAGATCGTTTCCCATGTTTTGCAGTAATAAATACATATTATTTATTTAACCCCAGACTGTTAAGGCTAAGGAGTTTCATACTCAAGACTGGATCTGCTCAAATTAAGGTGGTAAGGCAAGTTTCATTTCCCTCTGAGTTACTGTTCCAGATAAACAATTACTTGCAGTGCTGCCTGGGAAGAGCATCAAGGAAGGAGAGGAGAGGATCACAAGAAGCTATCCAAGCCTTTTCAACCACTTATATTTACCTATTATGTTTCTCTTAGGCTTACCATGAGCTGGTAGAGAAGTATCAGCAAGCGCAGTGGGAACTGGAGGAGGAGGATGACTGCGAGAGCGCAGAGGCTGTTGCTGATCTCTACAAGGTGCCACTTCTGGTGATAAATGTTATTTACTGAATTAATTTTGAAAATCCTCTAACCCCACTACATAGTGTCAGACCTTGGGGAGGATTGGGGAATTGCAGGAAAGATCATGGCAGCTCCAGGAGGCTAGGCTGGCAAACCAGAAGATGGACAGTCTTCCACATTAGCTTGCCTTTTCCATTATCTTCCCAAAACACTATGTTTCTTAACCTCATATTAGTCAGAAAATGCCTGCATGCTCTGCCAAAACCTGCTGCCTGGGTGGCTGACAAGGCTGCCATAATGGTGAGACCATACAATGTCTGGCATTACTACGAGGAGGAAGATTTTGTTTATGTAGCATAATTACCTCTTCTATATTGTGGTAGGATACTATTCTTATTAAATTTCACTACATTTCCAAAAATAGTCTTTCATATCTTTTCCTCTCAAAGAAATTTTTTTTACTCTAGTCAAAAATAGGTTCAGGTCTTAGCTATTAGTAGTATTTTTACACTTCCTTTTGTTCCTGATTTGGAAAATATGTAGATGCTTCATGCTTTTGCGTCATCTTTAATTATTTTCTCTCTGTAATGAAAAAATAAGATAACATGAGCTATCTGACAAAGCCCAAAACTGTAGTCAGCAGTGACCTTTAATTAGGCTGGAACTAATCATTTTCAGCTCAACAGGATCCTTGTCATGATTAATTTTGACCAGATCAGGATGTTGTGAAAACTTGTGGTCTTTATCACATAATAATATTCCCATACAATCTTAATTAACACTAGTCCACATGCACTTTTTCAAATTCAATTGATAAAAAAATAAATCCACTGTATTTAGAACAAATAGTTTTGCCATGGTTTTATGTAATAGTGAAAGCAACAGAATATTTGAGAAAAACTGTTGTTTTGGAAAAAGGAAAAGTTTGCTTATAAGGATATGCCAGCGAATCAGAGGGGATTAATTGTACAAAGCTGTTTAATATAGGAAAATTCAACACGTTTGCTGATACTACTGCGCCCAGTTCATTGTCCAGAGTTACTAACTTCTCTGCCCCCTTCCTCAATTCACATGAAGTCTCTGGAGACCAAACAGTGTTTGTTTTTTACTCTGCACAGTTCCACCTCATTTGTGAAATTACATTGTTTTTGTTTATTGTGTACTCTGATTTAGTGGCAGTAAGATCAGATTAAAAGTCCTATTTTTTTCACCATTGTTAGCTAAGTTTTCTTTCCCACTAAAGAAAAATTGGTTTGGGTGAATTAAGTGTTTCAAGAATTGCCGTGTTGCCAGGAGAACTGCACGGACTTGAACTCTGACAATTCACCCAGCTCTGAGCCATTATATTCCATATTACAACTGCTCTCTTATGACTAGACCCAAGCAAACACTGCCAGACATGAAAAACTGCAAGTACTGTGATCCAACTGGCATCTATTGAATGAAGGTCCACAAATCTTAACTTCCACCCTTTTTCCTGTAATAAAATATTTTCACTGTGATATTGAACATAATGAACAACTGCACTTTCTCCCCTTAACCCTAAATACAGATGCTACAGACTGTTTTAAGGGAGGAGGCTGCTTTTGAATATACCTTGTAAGCTAGAAAGAAAATACTGATGAACATATCCCCACTGTAGTTAAATGGGACTGTTCTGACTTCTACATCTGAGGAAAGTGCGGTGGTTACATGTTTTCTGTTACCTGGGGCATAAAAGCAAAAGTAGTTTTGCTATTAAGGGAAGGAGGTGCATCTCACAAACACAATGCCTTTACTTCACTCTCTGCCTCACCACACTTTTAAAGCAGAAGTGCAGCTTGGAAAAGCAGAAGCCTTTTCCTGGGCAGCAGGACTTTGCCCCTTCACTTCCTTGCTCCAGGTTTCTGCTAAAGAGAAGCTGCTGCTACCGGTGAAAAAGGCAAGATACCTGTGGGAGGGCGACAGGGATTTGAGATACTCCACAGTGCTGTGGTGAGACTTCGGCTCAGGTAGACCTAAACAATCCGACATTAGACTAACCATCCAGGTACCAGCAAGTCTCACATGGAAAAAGTCAGCTCTGTGCTACAAAATCTGTGTCCCTGATGGGTTTGAACCAGGGACTTGATGGAATGAGCTAATTTGGGCACTTCTGCAAACACTGCAATGCTCAGTGTTGTCATTCCAGAAGGTCTGCACTCACTGAAGTTTAACTGATAGTCATTTGCCTTGCACACATTTGGAAGGTTTGGACACTGCTGTTTCTGTTCTACCACAAGCAAGGAAAAGGGTAAATCAAATATTTGGTTAAACATTCTATTGGTCATGTAATCTCCATATTTCCTTACTGCAAGTGTGTGTTACTAAATAACTTAGTAAGCAAGGAAAAAATTCACCAGTAGTAGTAGTGGCCTGTTCTATGGCTTTTTTATCCTTCCAGTAGAAGTAGAAGCTTAGCAATATTACTGAAAAAACTGAGTGAAACTCTCTAAAGTCAGCCTAGTGTGCTCCACAGATACTTGGATGAATATTCCTCAGCCTGTGGTCCATAAGACATCCAAAGTCAGACTGAAGACATTTTAAAAAGATGCATTCATACATTTGTAAGCACAGAAGGAGTGGAACATACTAGAAGTAATTAAACATTTAAGAGTTCAGTCTATTTTTTTATTTTGTTGCAAATGAAAATTAGCCTTGGAAAACTGCACAAAGTACTTAATGCTAACAGCCAAATAGCTGTTGCATTTAAGGGAAATAAAACTGAGAGGTCTTTGTAGGAGCTAATTACCTAAATTCAAGAGGAGGTGATGTGTTATCTAAATCCCAGGTTCTCCATAAAAAAAAAATAAATTTAGCAATAGCATCGTATGTACTCTCTCTTCAAAATAGCTCATACTCTCTACTGGCCAAGGATTAAAGAAATAACATATTTCTTCTGGGCTGAATAATATTGTCCAGTACTCACAGGATTTTTGGTTCCAGAGAAGTTCCTGTTTCTGTCCCCATTGCCTACTTGACTCTGGTTGGAAACCCCCAGAACTGGAGTGAATCACAACACAGTTTTCAGATTAGCAGCAACGGAACCCAAGCCAAAAAGGGAATTCAGTGTCGTGGGGTGATTTTTCCATGGCCAAGAATTTCATCCATCAATATCGCAATTTATAAAATAAACACCAATATCCAAGTAAAAAGCAGCCAAGTTGAATCAGACAGATGACCATTTTGAATAAAATCCAATAAGTTCATGTACTGTAACAGCACCCGTGTGAGAGAGATGCATAATATCAAGTTAGCTAAAGCCAGGTCCCACAGGATGAGGTCCCATTCTCCGGCATACCGTCAGCTAACAGTAGTTACTAGCAGCTTTCAAAGGAGCTGTCTGGGAGCATACAGGTGCCTCCTCTATCACCTTTCTAGACTGTCCACCTGCATTTAAGTACTGTATCAAATCTTGCATTGTAGACAGCAAAGCAGAGTTAATCCTCTAGGAAGACAGTCAGTACAAAGATGCCAGTGGTTGTACAACAGACAAATTCACTCAACCAAGCATAGAAGCTCACGTGCCCTGCCATCACCCTGAGCTCATGGTCCTTGGCTGCTATACTTGAAGGCCATTACACTGGGGGGTTTTTTCAAGGGAAAAGGACCTGGCAAGGTCTTCTTTATGATATAAAGTCCCTCTCTCAGTTATGCACCAAAACAATTTGGCATTTCCACAGCTACCTTGGTTTGTCCTAGTATAAACAAGCAGGGTAGTTAGCTTAACAGACTTAATTTCATGAATAAGCTGAAAGATGATCTCACTGTGAGAGGTGATATTAAAATACAAGGAAAAGGTCACCATGTGACCAAATAGGGAACCAGTGACTATCCTGGGGACAGAAGAAAAGATGTCACTTACCTGTAAGTGCCACTCCCTTGTGGGAGCAAATCCTAACCTTGTTCTCACAATGTTCTTCTAAGCCCTTCTCAAATTTCTATGCCTTTTTCATTTTTATATATATATTTTTATATATTCATTTTCATTTTTCCCCTTTTAAACAGATTGGGAGTTCATCAAGATAGATTTGTATAACCCTCTGGCACTACGGAAGACTGTAGTGCTATAGTGCATCAAAGAATTATCCAAATTGGTGAATAAATATGTAAAAATTCAATGATCTGGAAGCTGACTGTTTGCATAGAATAATTGAGTAGGTTTATTTTGTGTACACATGAATAAATCAATTAAAATTATTTAACCAAGGTCAATGGAATCTGTTGATGCCTGAAGTGAATGAATGAGTTATATTTGGAGGATGGTGTAGGACTTTTCAGCCACACTAGTGGATTGAAATACTGAAATGTAGGTGAATAGTCTGTGTCTTGACACAGACTCCATAACTAATTTTTGAAGTGCATGTTGAGGAATGGGGGTGAATGATTTTGATTATCACAGTGTATCATAAATGAAAGAAGAATTGTGCAGAGCCTAATACTTTCATGAACACAGTCTGCAGAGTTATCCCATATACAGGGGATGTTGTGCTACAGTAACAGTTTGTATGGCTTGGGTAACTTTTCAATGGCAAAGATTTTACCGTAATTTTCTTTTATATGGCAGCAAAAACACAACCCCCACCCCCCACCCCAATATTTCCTCTTCTATTTCTCATGATCTCTTGAAAAGAACAATGGCTGTCTCCTTGCAAGTCTGTCTCAAGTTTAGCATATCAGATATTCACCAACCTTTAATCTTTTCCCTCTTTTTATTTTTTTCTTGTGACATATCCATGTATTTCAGTAAGGAAAGGAGAAATAAAAAGAGATTGGTGGTTAACAATTCTTTATTAAGAAAACAGACATGCAGATTGTACAAAGGAAATCAATTAAAAGCTGGGAATTACATAGGGCATGCTAAGATAGTTCTTTTTCCTCAGCCTTAACTTCAAAACCATAAAAACACAATTTATTGTCATTTGTAATTCCCCTTTGCTGGTAGCAGTTCACCTGAATGTTGTTTCATTTGACTTGACACAAAAATGAAACGCACAGAAATTTAGATTAAAAGCTATTAAGTTATCAATGGGCAAGGCAATAAACATTTTATGAATGGGTAAACATGAATGTGAGTTTGAAAGTATTTTATTTTTTCCTTTGTTAATAAAAGGATGAAAAAGAAACTTTTGACAAAATAAAAAGTACAGATTCTCAGAGACTTCTTCTTTTCATTACTTTCCTTACGTAATTTCATTAATATGAGATATGGTTAGGGATGGTTTTCATAGAGTAGGCTGCATTTTTGGGTGCCAAGAGCATCTTTCCAAGTACATTTTTTCAAGGTGAACCAGCTAGAGTTTGTTTCAGGTGGAAATCCCTGTTAAGAGACCTCCACCTCAAATGCTCACTTCTGAAATTTTTGCCTCATGACTTACCCTAAAAAGGCTGAAAGACAGCATCATCCGATAGATTGACTCTGTGAACTCCTGCCATATGAGCTTATTCTAGTCCTGGGCTTGGACACTGTTAAATTTTATCTGGTCATTTCAGTCAAAGCTGATACAAGATGTCTGATAGGGATAGCCTTTATTTTAAAGTTTGCTTCTTGCTTTAGTGCATAAGAAAATGTATTTTACCTCTATATAGATTCACAATTTGTTAATAGTTAGATCTAGTAAGGGACATAACCTTATCTACAAAGGCACATTTCTGAAAAGGGAGTAAAGAAAGAAGATTGAAATTGCCTCCTGAATAAATCAAGGATCAGTAAGGGGGCAAAATTCCAATGACTGAAATTTCAATGAATCTCCATTTTAAATGCATGGAAATCAAGCAGTGGGACTTTTTTATTATCTTGTTCAAGGGATAACTTCAGTGTCATTGTGTTTTAATAATGTTAGGATGTTTGAAAGCAGGGTAGTGTTTTATTTTCCAGTTGACATTCCAGCATTCTTCACATGGATGAGGTGCAATCAGCTTTTGCCCATTTAGTGTCAGTGTGTCTTCCGAGTGTGTATGTGATGTATCTTCTAGTGGCCAGTGGTGTGTGTGTCCAGTGTCCAAGAATTTTTGGTGTATTTATGGGATGCATGATCTGAGAATTGAATCTCTGTGTTTAGTAAGATACAATATGGGCTGGGAGATGAATCTTGCCTCCTAAACAAGTATCCTAGCCACTGAGCTTCTGGAGGCACATGGAAGAGTGTTCTTCAGCTTTGATCAAGTATTTTAATTCCTTTAATGAAATGATGCTGTATCAAAGTTAACAAATAGCTGTGCAGTTGCCTCTTTGAGATAATATATATTACTCAGTGGTTGGCATATAAAATAAACTACCACCAGCCCTTCTAAATACATTTTCCTGCTTCACAATTTCACTCTTTGCTTTATTCTCATCTACATATAGGAACCCTTTAATCCTCTAGGTTTGACGGGGAGCATTAATATTGGTTTTTGTGTTTGAGTGAAATCTTGATAAGCTGTGTATTTTCCCTGTTTTTTGACAAAATTATTTATTTATTGCCTTGTTTGAAATTCAGATGCACTCAGCATTTTAATCTGAGCCCATTTTATTTTTCTGCATACCCTGTGGTATTGCTTTATGCTTGATGAATTTCTCTGGGGATTTTTTGAAAAGCTTTGAGATTGACTGCCAGGTACTACAAACAGGTTCATTCATTCACTGCAATCAGCTATTCTATTAATGGAATCAATTTGAATAAATTTCATTAAGTCAAAGCTCTAAAAACAAGAGATGACATATCAAGAAGCTTGTAAGAAATATTTTGTAGTCCAAAAATAAGATCTTGGGAGCAGTAGGATTTCTTAACAGTTTTCCTTTTTTTTCTGTGGAAAATAACTTTTATAATACATAGTATGCCATCCCTGCTCACAGACAGACTTTATTGCTGCGAGAGATCAAGTACATTCCTTAGAGTACAAATAGTTTTGAACTATTTTGTTAGCTTGAGTTGCTTGGGTAGAATTCAATCACATCTGCAATCTTTCCTAAATGTAGACTTAGTATTTCCCCTACCAAATTTTAAGAGGCCATTACACTGTTTTTTCAAGTGCTGCATTAGGGAGCGTGGCCATTGTATTCTCCTTGTGGTATGACCTGTGGGTACAGCATTCTGTCCTGTTAGGGTCTGGCATGCGAGGACTCCCTGGGCTCTGATGTCCATATGGCTTGGTCCATCACATTAATGAGGTGGTAGAGGTAAGAAATTTTGTGGGAAGAGGACCTAGTCACATTTTTCCTGAGTAACTATGTACCTACTGTGGTTTTAGTGCCAAAGGCTGCAGAGAATACACGCAGAACTCTGTTCACTGGATCTTTGAAGAAAATGGCATGACAACAAGTAACAAAATACCATCTTTATGTTCTGCACAAAATATTTCATAGCAAATAATAATACATGGCTGTGAGTGAGCCAGGGAAACGCTATCAGTTCTACAGCTAGATGTGTTCCAAAGGGAACCATTGTTTAAGAATAGAATTCCTTAACACCCTGCCTGCGATCTTTTGAGATTGCAATAGAAATGCCACAGGCTCCTCTAAACTGCTTCTAAACTATTTCAGACTAAATATAAATTCTTCTATCACTGAACACCCAGTAAAGGCAGGAGAATTAACTTGTCCTGAAAGGCTGGTAAAGCTCAAAGAGATGGTTTACTGAGATAGAGCAATTTTTCTTTAAATGTTGTATGGGATATGAAGATCAGAAACACAGGATCTTTGAGCTTATTTTAAGTCTGTGAATTTGGAGACTTGAATTCTAAAATAAATAGCAGCAGAACAGAAAATGCTGGCAACCCATTTTGCATTGCTTTTGCCCAGCTAAGCCAGGCCCACAACTACACAGATGATTAGGATGTCTCTTGTTGTAACAAGGACGGGTAACTATAATAATTAAGGAGTAGGGGAGATCAGTCCTTCAGCATAGGATGCACCTGTGTAGCGAATGATACCCCGGTGATACTGTCATGTCCAGATTGTGAGCAATCACTAGAAATGGGACAAGAGTTACCAGAAATGAGGTATCTGATTGTTGAGTCTTTGACTACTCATTTTCATACTTATGCCCAGTACCCAGTTTCACAAAGCCATAGCCC
Organism: Sclerurus mexicanus; assembly: GCA_013396755.1. Taxonomy (NCBI): domain Eukaryota; kingdom Metazoa; phylum Chordata; class Aves; order Passeriformes; family Furnariidae; genus Sclerurus; species Sclerurus mexicanus. The sequence goes on from VWZF01001198.1 coordinate 1,230,924, forward strand.
AATTTGCAAGAATTCAGAACACTTTAAGATTAAAGAAAGCCAATAGAATCTGGGTTCTGAAATTCCTGCCTGCTTTAAATCGGTAAGAGAGTGGAAAGAATCAAGACAGCTCGAAGGCGTAGTGAACACATTTTACAGTGTCGTGCCTCAATTTATCCATAAGAAGAGGTTACTGCAGGGAGCTGTTAAGCTATTTATTGTTTGTGAAACAGCTAATTAATATGGTGATTAGCATCCTAGAGGGATCAGAGGAAGAAAATAATAATTTAGTGTTCAGTGCACAGCTTGTACATTTTACAACAAATGAGAAATACAAAATATTTTTATTAAATCAATCTGTTCAAAGGACATTCATAAACCTAAACATGGAACAGATAAAAGTCCTGTGGAAACATTACACAAGCCCCTAATTTATAATCATGGGGGCACAGAACTACATTTCATGTGCAACCTAAGTTCTGGTCTTTATTTCTGAGTTCTTGACTTCACAATTTAACATCCTCTTTTGTTTTCTTATTTTTTTTTAATTTCTTTTTAGTGTTATTTTCTAATTTATGATTCAACATCTAGTAGTTGGAATGGGCTTTTACAAAGCAGTGCATTATAGCAGTTTACCCCCCGTCACCCACAACAAGTCCACTAGAATGTTTCATGGCTATGAGCTGCAGACAGATGTATTTGACATCTAGATAAAGATGCGTTTCTATTGAGAGGTTCTAGATTTTTATCACCTAATAAATTGTAATGAAACCTGTATTTAAAAGAAAGGACCAGCTTGAAGACTACTTGTAACAGGAATGCCTAAAGAATTTTAAAAATATCTGTATTTTAAAGAAAAGAAAGAAATCTATATGTTTTCAAGACAGTTAATACTGATTACAATGAAAGCAAGCCCAGTTAGGTAGTAAAGCTTTTTGGACTGTTAAGATCATGAGGAGTTCACACAGAAATAGCTCTTCATACTGATGGAGTACTGCAGTGTCCATGTGACCATTCCAGCATGGGTTTTTTTCTCTTTTCAGCTGGGGAAAGATACCTGTCCCCACTCCTTCTCCCCAGAAATTAAATTGTAGCAAGTTTGCCAACACAGCTCCTATCACCACTGCGTATTTGACAGTGAAATTAGAACAGAGTTTTTTTAGCTTGGATCTGACTAAATCACCTAAATGAGTGAAACAGCCTTAGCAATTGAAAATTGCTCATATGGGACTAGTTTTATTAAAACCACCAGAAAAGGTTTGTTTTCTTAGGCTTGAAACTGTTCTGCATCAGGATCAAATTAAATAATTCTGTTCTTCAGGCATTGAAGAGTGTCATATTTTAAAGTACTAACTGTTGACATGACTAATGTCAGTTATGCCTAACTAAAAGCCATACCGTCCCTTTTAGCTCTTCCTTCTTTCGTCATTCAATTCATATGAGCACCTGTGAAAATATGTCTGTGAGGTGTTGTGCTACACCATATTGTTTCCACAGCAGCTTTGGAAATAAGCATTTTTATAACACATCACCAGAGCAAGTAAAACAAGATACTCTTTGTACTGCAGTTGCATGTGAGGAACAGTTAGGAGTCAGGGTCTCATGTGCTCATGCGGCTGTTGGGTTTGAAAGGCCTTGTGGACCTTGAACCAAAACATTTTAAGTTGTTCCATCTACAAAACCTGGTCTTTTTAACTCAAGGCTTAGGGGCATTGGATTTTAGCTCTAGGGGTTGTCACTGGTCCAGTGCTTTCACGTGGTTTTCTCACTGGCATCGTGCAGACCATGCAGTGAAACAGCTCCAAAGGTCCCAGGGTTCACTTTGTGACTTGTGTCTCTCTCTGTCCATCTTTTTCTCTCTGTTAGGAGCTGTACTCTAAAGCTTCCCGTGCTTTAGCAGAGTTGGTGACACAGCTGTTTCTTCAGACCCTGCCAGTGGTGACCAGCCTCTCAGTAAGAGAATGTGAGCTTCTGAAAGAGGAATGGCAGGAGAATTTGGTCCCTCAGCTGGAGAAATGGGAGACCCACCACCAGAAACGTTGGAAGCTTTTCCAGGAACAGCTATTGCAAGAGAAAGAAGTAAGATCCGTGTTATATTTTGGGACCTCAGAGTCTAAAAAATGGGGTATGGAAAAATATTATCAAGATACTTATTTGTGGGGAGTGTAAATATATAGCCCAGGTCCAGACACAGCTCCAGACTTGGGAGGGGCGGTTTGACCTGCAGCATGGAGTGAATATGTATGCTGTGCATGCAGCCTTGCATAGAGGAGTCAGAGAGTAATTACTGAACATCTGTCCACTGTGTTTGACAGCTTTGTCAGCACATAAACATTTTTTGGCAAGGCTGCTGTCTGATGTCCTCGACATTTAAGCATCTACAGAAACAGTTCAAAAATACTTTCATCAGGTCATTTTGGAGAAGATACATATGAATATAGTTTACAGGCAAGGAGACCTTGCAATGATAAATATTTCTTAGTAATTTTTATGTATTAATACTATAATAATTGGAAACATCTGATACACACTTTATGTAAAACTTATTCTTTATTCTAAGACAGTGAAGAAACACACATCCAGCTTTCCTGCTCTGTTTCTGCCCAGCACAGGGGTCATTAACACCAGAGGAGAAAAGCAACAAGAGTAAACACAGATGCAGGTATCTTCAGCATTAGGCTGGAACTCAGTTATCCTTTCAATTTATTTATGCAATGTTTTGTCTCTGTCAACACTGCTTCTAACACATCTTGGTCAAAGGAAGACCTCTTTCAGAGGCATGCCCCTTTCTAGATGTTAAGTTTGTGCTGCAATGTTTAGAGTATTTGAAGCTTCCTAAATAAAAGGCTGGCAGATTTCTTTAACACTCGCAAAATCATATTTTCCCTTACCTTCATTCTCCAAATTGCCTGGACAATCCAGTACATGGTTAATGAGGTACTCAGCAAGTCCCTAATTGTAGCAGAATACTATAAGGTGTTTAGCTTTTTCACCCACTCGTATTTAGGGTTCTACCATAAAAGAGTCTGATTCAGGAAACTTTGGGCTTCCTACTAAATCTCCTTTTTTTCTTCTGTATCTTCCTTTATCTGGAGTTATGCAACATGCAGCTCCCTGATCTTTTTATATTTACTAGATTGTAACTCACCTGTTTTGAAACACAATTCTGTTTTCCTGTTTCAGTGTCACAGGGCTGTCTAGCAAACTAAACTAAAATATAATGGGGACCAACCACTGATGCCAGTTAGTAAGGGTGGGCATTCGTGTTTTCCACGACTGCTGGCTGGCTTTTGAATTTGGCATACCTGTACCTTCAGTGAATAATGAAACAATGTCTGGCTCCAATTTTTTATTTTTTTTATTTTGGCCCTTTTTTATCCAGGATTAGATTGAATACCTGACTTCTCAAATTTAAACCTCTAGGCTGCTGTTCATTTTCACATTCATCGAGAGTTCACAAATTGCCTGTCCTTGTATGTGCATGACCTGAGTCAGAGTGCATGTTAGGGCACCTGTGCTGTGCTCCTTCCACTGTCCCATTGAACCTCAGCCATTGTTCAGGGCCAGAGAGGATGTGTTCAACAAATAGGAGACTCACCACAGAGGGGGCGTTGTCAAGTGTGACATTTTGTGCCAAAAATGCTGTTTGTACTTTCCTCTGTTACCATCACTGGGCACAGTGTTGAGTGGAGAAGCCACGTCCTTGGAATTTTTCTCAAAAGATTAAAAGGATTAGTTCATCTCCATCACTCAGCTGCTAGATAATAGCTCTTTGGGCAGCACTGTATGATGGATTCATTTTGTGTGAATTCAGATGTTCTGGTCATGCCCAAACGTAAGATATTTAAATTAAAAAGTTGAATTCCCATCACTTGCAATGTACCATAGCATTCATAATATAAACCAGATCACTTCCTAGGTGAAAAAAAAAATAGTAAAGGATTTGTTGACATCATTAACAGTAATTACTATAGAGCTATAGAGGAATTAACTTAGCAATGACAGAGCTCTCACACTGGTCTCTGACTCATCAGCACTGCAGTTGGGCTTTATTCAATATAAAAATTTCTTGAGCAGCAGAGCTGTCCTAAGGACAAGTGATTCTGTAGGATAAATTCCGGGAAGAGATAAGAGTTTCTCCTGGTGGGAGACTGTATGATTCCTCAAGACAATATTTTGTGCAGAAGCTTAAGTAGCTTTTTTAACTTAATGCATGTGGCTTTTTGGAAAGTATTTGAATTAAACTGGAAAAAAATCTGCTGCATCTCCAAAGAGAGCATGCAGGGAGGTGGCTGTTCCACCAAAGCTAGGCTGGCAGATTTTCCTGTATAAATGAGTCTGAAAAATATCGCACAACCCGTTCTGTTATGTTCAAATGCAAATGCATTTCTTATCCCTTTCCTATTGTAAACACAGCAGCATAAGCATTTAAGCAACAGGCTGACATGTGTCCTACAAGAAGAAACAGTTTGTTTCCATGTTAAGGAGAAGAGATCCTTGTGACAGGTGATCATGTAATTTAAGAGATCCTGTAGATGTTACAGTGCTTACCATGACAGAAGATCCATAAATCAGCAGTCATATTGACAGGCCTTTTAATTTATCAGGCGTTTTCCATCAGGAGATACATCTTTCATTTGCCTTGTGATAAATGTACTATGCTAAGAGTTATACAGCCACCTGCTTTACAGGCTTAGGAAGTTTTAATAGCAGACGACTTTTCACCAGGATATTTATGTGTGCTTTTCAAGGTGGCTCAAAAAGACATTTTTCCCTTTTACCTGAACCGCCTTTTTTTTTTTTTTTTTTTTTTTTTTTAAGATATCTTTCCTAGCATTTCTACTGAAATGTGGTGTCCTTCCAGGGAACAGAATCTCTTTTACATTTGAAAAGGAAAAATCAGTTTCATATATAACTTTGCCTTATACACTTGAGGATGTGAGTGAGGAAAATGGGAATAAATGACTAATGAAAATAAATACTGAGCACTTTCCCACATAGTCTCTAACTCTTGATTTCTGTAGATGAGCTCTTCTGCCTGGGCAGGGGTTTCAGGGAGCAGCCTGCTGCACCAGGCTGAGTGACTCGCTTGGCAGTCAGTGTATATCACACCCCATCTACAGGCTGGTAGAGGGAAATTCCTTCTCACTGACTTCCTGAGTAATCTATGCTGAAGATGTCAAAACAGAGAGAAGAGGCATATTGCTCACCTTTATTGCCAGAGAGTAATACTTAACTTAGCAGTGCTTCAGAAAATCTTGTAAATGGACTTATGACCAGGAAGCAAAACACTTGAAAGCTTGCAAAATAAAAACAGGATGGGATTTCCACTCATTCCCACATCACTGATGCCCAGAAAGCTGAACCAGCATCTGCTTACCAGTTTTAACATGGTGTGCGTTTTATCACTTTCTTTTTGGTTTATAGTAATTTTTACATAGCAATTGGAGCAAGACTTGAAGAAGCCAGACATTCCTTGAAGCTTTATTCCCCTTGTTACATACTTTTGTCATTGGTTTATTGGTTAAATGCAGAATCAGAGAGCCTGAGCTCTGTTCCAGCCACTAAGTCTGTATAGCAGCCTAAGTTTCTTCCTTCTACATGAGAGCTGTCTCTGAACAAAGTAAGGTCATTCCCAAGAACAGGAAAGCTTGGGGAGGTGCTTGTTGACTTGACCCAGCCTTGGAAGATCAGTGCAAGCACAAAGCCTGACTTTACCACCTGGCTTGATGAAATAGTTGCCTCTGGCTTGCCGGTTTTCAGTCATATGCCAGCAGCTTCAAATTAACATTCCCAGAGAATCTTTGCTAGTTGCATTTCTGCCTGCGTGTGTGAGTTCTTCCTGTATTTTGGAGGTAGAAAATACTCTACTTTGCCAGCCATCCCAGTGAGCTGTTGAAGTGTTGCCTCCAATAAAATGTGTCATGTTCTGTTTATTCACAGCTGATCCATCCTTCCCATCTTGATCATCTTCTTAAAGGCCTCTTTGAGACAAAACACTGGTTTAATATTTGATCCAAATCTCAATCTTCGTATTTATCATCCCATCTTAAATGTGTGGTAATGCCCCTCCTTTCCTTTTGGTTTCTTACAACTTAAATGACTAATGTACTTCTACTGTTCAGTTTAATAACTGTGCACTGGGGGAATTTCTGCTGCATTCTCAGCTTTCCATTGGTCTCAGGGAAGCAAAGAGACATTTTATAAGTTCTGCATACAGATTACCTCAAATGCACTCTTAATGGAAAAGGTGACTCATTCTTTTCCTTTAAAAGACACTTTCACCACTACAGAACTAGGCTGTTCATAAACTGAAGTAAAGAATGACTAAAAGCCCTATCTTTGTTACCACTCCGAGAGCCTTTTTGGATAGGATATAGTGATAGCAGGTGAGGTCCTAAATGTTGGGTTCTTGGCTGCAATATTATATCATTTACCATTCCAATTATAATTCAGAAATCATCTCCTGTCTTCTGTGCCTTGGTGATATACACCCTCATGCTGTTTAACAGGAAGTGTGCAGACAGGCCCTTCAAGAGAACTCCTCAGTGAATAATGAGGTCTCAAAAACTGATGGGAAACTGCATCTGAGCCACAGCCAGTCTCTCATTGGAATTGAAAGTACTTGTAGAAAGTAAAGGGTAATTTTTAGCCCTTCTTTTAACTGCTAAAAGAGTCATTACAATACACAGTGTGATGGATCTACAAGGCATATGCAGAGAGGTGTGGAACACCAGGAAGCCATATCCACAGAGCTGCTAAAGGAAATACTGATACAGTTATTACTTCCAGCAAGTCTTTGCCATCTGTCATGATGATACCTGGTGACCTGATAGACCTTAATTTGACATTTGCAGCATGCAGTCAAAGAAGGCACTGTGCTTGGCTGTGCTCTGTGATTATAAGACTCACCTAGACTCAAATCAGTTGAGGTCTGGCTACACAGGTACTTCTGTGGTGCTTGCCGAGAGTGGTGCCTTACAGGCTTTGGGGCTGTGCTTCTCATGCTCAGCTGCACTTTTCCTATCAGTCACTTGGTGGTGACTGCCTGCCCATCCTTCTCAGGCATCCTGCTCAGGAACATGTGTTTTGGTAAAATTTTCTGCATGGAGAAAGGTCAATTAGATGTGTGTCACTGCGTATACTACAGAGAAGGCGCTAGCCAAGGAAGAAAGACATTTTTATTTTAAAGCCAAAGATGATGAGGTTTCTGATGTTCTCCGCTTCCCGATTTCATTTTGTGCTCACGGCTAAAGCTTCTCTCCTGCACAGATCACTGCTTCCCAACGAAAAGATTATCAAATCCAGCAGGAGGGCCCCGTACCACTCCTAATTGTGGTCCTAACACTAGCAATTGTGCAATTACACGTCTAATTCTTTGCTAGAAATATTGATCTAGTGAAACCTTGCTGGCTGCAATAATAGAAAATTTAGTCCCTGTGTTCTGAACGAGGCTGGAACTTAAAGTGAAGCTGTCAGAGACCCTGAGTATTATATTTAATTTAGGGCTCTGCATACACCAGCAGGTAACATGCATTTATTTGTCTGCCAGTGTGGCCTGAAATACACTCTTTATCTCATAGTAACAGAGTTTGGGCCTTACAACCATTTCACCTTGACTTATTATTCCTTAAATTCTGGCAATGCGTTAAACAAAATCTTAAGTCCATATCTCCAAAAATGTACAGCCTAATGGCAAATCCATCAAAAGTCATTTAAAGATTAAATTCTTTGATCTAAATATCACCCTGAAGGAGCTGTAAACTTGTAATCCATTCATTTTCCTAATCACACAATCTCCATTTCCACCTATTAGCACTGTGTACTATATACACAAAAATGTGATGAAAGATACCTTTATTTTGTTCAGTGAGAATAAAAACTATATTCTCTACCAGTGGAAAAAAACCCACAAACTAAAAGCCCATTGCAACCTGCTTATAAGAGTCAATGCAATATTTTGTGCCATATTGGTTTTTTCCTCTCATTCTTCTGTTGCTGAAACCAAAAAATCTGTAGGATAAACAACTCAGGGCTCATCCAAACCAGTGCAAAACTTTCCTTTATTTCAGTGAACTTTGTTTGAGATTGTGATAATTTAAAAAATATTCCATAGTAGAATGATTTTAATTCAGCATGAGTTTGTTTCTTGAAAGTGGAGGATGATTGCTTTTAGCAAAATGACACCAAATAACCCCCCATTTCTTCATGTGGTGACTAGAATGACTGAAATCAGAGTATTTTACATTTGTAATTTTTTTCCCTCTGCTTTTAGCTGTGGACAAAGGAGCGTGCTCTGTGTGCTGTGATTCAACAGCACCTGTCTGAGAAACAAGAGAAGATAATTCAAGGTGTCGTAAGCAGACTAGGATGCCTCAGTGATGAGTAAGCATGGTTTCATCAGTAAACAGGGGGGCAAAACTTCATTGTTGCATGCACAGATTAAAACTTGTGTACATTGTACATTACATTATACAGAGTAGAGCGATTATGAGCATCTTCAGACAGAGGGGCAATTGCTCTAGTTTTTTGACTATCAAAAGCAAAATAAAAAAACCCAGACATATCATGATGCCTGGTAAGTCTTGTGTGATTTCTCAGTGGTGTGAATTGTGTGTGTCTGCTATGTTTGTGAGTGATTTCTAGTCTTGAACCAGCCTCTCTGTGCTCTGAATGTCACATTGGATTTGCATATTCTTCAAGATAAAAGTGTTCAGTCCAGCAGCATATAGATGATTATTTAACTGTTGTATTCCTGGAGTTATTTTAACTCCAATGTGACAGAACTAAGAGTCTATCACAGCAATACCCATTCTTTACACTTGAGGAGCTTTCCAAGGCATGCTTTGTACAAAAAGGCATTACACAGAATGAAGAGTAACTCTTGTCACCTTTTAGCAATGACTTTGCTGAACATAGCTGTGCCAAATCAGCAAGCAGCTTTGCTGATGGGTTTTTAATGGTCCTTTTTGCAGGTCTGTTAACTATATATTGCAAAAACACCGACTTCTGCTGTGTTCAGTACTCAGAAGGTTAACTCTCCGAAGAGTTGGAATGGCAGCCCTGGCCCGCATGAGACTGTCCAGAAAGAAGAGCTTGCTTCAGGAACTGAGTGAGCAACACACCCTGCAGAAGGGATGCTCCCCTTGTCAGGATGAGGACCAGTGGCAGCTACAGAAGGCAGTGGTAAGTACAGTGTCCGGGTGGATTGTCTCCAGAGGTCTCATAGGGTATATTTGGCATTAGAAGTAGCCATAGAAGATGTAAAAAGAAACCAAAACAAAACAAAACAGAGTTCCAAGTAGAAAGAAAAACATTCTCTGTCAAAAATGCACCCACCACTGGCATGGGGGGTCCCTGAGTGTGCCTGTTTTAATCTGGGCAGACATTTTAAATACCCTGATACTTTGTCTGCTGTCTTGCTATCTGTGATACATGTGATCATAGCAAGCTTGTTTAGTGATTTATTTTATATGAAAATACTAGTGAAAGAAGGCATGTCAACATGTATAAAGGACTTCTGCAAAATTGCTGCTTCAGCAACTCCTACCAGTTCTGCTAGGGATGGTAATATGCATTTGAGAAGTTCTTACTTGAGCATTAGAAGAATTTTTTCGGCTACCAAACCTAGCAAGTTCTTCTGTACTGTCATCATTTTTAATTCTTTTTTCTCTCTCCTCTGCCCATTAGAAGCTCAGTATTCATTCCCTTGACATCCTTCCAAATTATCTGTTTCCTGTAGGTCAGGAAGGTAAGAGTAAGTTTAAAGGATTTTTAGACCCGGTTTTCCCACAGGTCAATTTCAAATCTGTGACTGTGGTTTTTAGGGTTGGTCTATTAAGTGTTGTTGGATATTTACATACCTGCCTTGAAAATTTACCTAGAAAAACACCAAATTTCATGTGTCAACCTCAGACACCTTCTAGCAAGTGCCAGTAGTAGCCCCTGCCCAACCCACTGCTCCTGCACATGTGGGTTGAACCCATCCAACACTTTGCAGCTCTAAACTCCATGCTCTCACTGTGTAATTAGCTGAGAGATAATATTTTGGATCCTTCTAATTTAGATTTGCATAATGCACACCCTCGATCTCTACTTGGAAGAGGAATAAGGAAAATCTTTTTGCTTCCATTTTCACGTTCAAAATGTCAATTGAAGTATTTTCTGTTAAGTCTGAAAATCTTAAAAACTCTTTAACCTTCAAAAGAAATAAAATACAAATGCATATCATTGCATTCCTCTTGCTTTTCACTACTCCCTTGCACTTAGCTCCCATAGAGACCTTAATTGATGCAATCTCTATGTTCCCTAACAAAAATGAAATGTTCCCAGGTATTAGTGTTCCTTTGGCCTCTCTCCATTATAACCTTTTTCCAAGTCCAGCTAAAACCCATCTCACAAGGAAGTGCCTAAAAATACACATGTAAGATCCTTGCTGCTTAAAGAAGTAGGACATAGGTGTGGAATTGTGAAAAGTCAAGAGAGAAAAAACATGTTACAAACTACCTCTAAAACTAGAACCCATCTATAAGGATTTAAGGAAAAGGTTAATTTACAGACACACGACCAGATTTTTAGACATACTGTGTTGTTTTAATTAAACTTAATTTTTGTTTAGGCCAGTTTGAGACTGGTGGACACTGTTACATCTCTCTCTTGATTTCATGTAGAAGGTAAAACCATGGCATTTGGTCTCTGAAAGAAAAAGACAATATAATCGCATTCCAACTGCCTAAGAAAACTTTCAAAAACATGTGTCTGAGGTATAAATAAAGACATGTCAGAACAACCCGGCATTAATTCAGACATCATTATTTTCCACAGATGAATGTGGGCAGAGCAGCTTCTTTTTCTGCTTCTACTACTTATTTCCAAGAAGGCATCAAATAGGCACTGTCAAGTTCCCCAGAATAATTTAATGCTATTTAGCCCTAAATGAGAATATTAATATAAAAAGGACATCAGCAACACAATAGAAGGCCATCTGTGGGAGACTAATACACGTAAGGAGGACAGAACAGGTCATGCTGGTGAGCATATACTATTGTGTGCTGAAGAGAATTTAAATGGAAAGTGGATTTAAAAAGAAGCATAGAAAATGGTGCCAAGGATGGTCCAAAGACCTCAAAGGACTAGAACTCTTTAGCCTAAAAAACAGATATCTTACAAAATACCATAGGTTTTAAAACTGGCATAAAATACGTGAATAGGGAATAATTTTTCCTGTGACTTTAATGAAAGAAGAGAGCACTGAGCAAAGCTATTAGATGGCAGGTTCAAAATTAAGAAATGTGTGGATAAGCTTTAGAACTCATCACCACAGGACACTGTGCAAATGGTTTTAAAGTGCTATTACACACACTCATGGCCTGTCCCAGGGGTCTTAAGTACCAATATATGAAGTTTTTCTCAGACAGACCACACAAACCATCCGAGTATTCCTGGTGCATAACGGTGTGCTTGCCTTGTTCCTGTGCAGTTTATCAGGGCATCCACAATTATCCCTTACTGAACTCAGGGTATTTGACATAGATGTGAATACATCACTTGGAAAAGACTAATGGGACAGAATGCAACTGTTACTGAATGTGTCATGACAGAGGCTATAGTTTTGGTGCAGAGGCAAATGTGTTAAACGACTGTACATACTTCCACTGGAAATTAGATTATTCTCATTATTAAAATGGTAACATTCTGAGTGGATGTAGGACTTCCTTTCAAAGTGAAGCTGACTAAGCTTGTTAACATATTTAAATGCCAGTGCTTTCTTTTTGTGTGATTTCCAGGAGTCCCACATTCGGGAAGAGGAGGAGAAGCTTGAGGAAGAAACACAGGAAACCAATTTAGAATTTCACCAGCAGCTAGTCACAGAAATCCAAGAAGCTCTTGAGTTTCTTCAGCGGCACATGGAGCATGTGATTGGGCAGACTCTGCTGCAGCATGCCCGACAGGAAGCTGGAAAAAAGAGTTTGGATGATGAGCAGGACTTCAAGGTATGGAAATGTTCAGTAGCAGTTTTCAAAAAAAACCCCAAGGGCTATTTTGCTGAAATGAAAGACAGTTTCATTTGTGTATTACCCTATGTGTAGAAGTATTAGCAGGAGATCATTACAGCCTGTGTTAAAACTGAAAATACCTTGCCAAGTATTTACAAACTAACACGCAGCAATAAAGTATTTGCTCTATTACCCAAAACAGGTTTTGTTAAGCCAAACCCTGGAACATAAAAAAAAATGTGAGAGTTCTTGATGGAAAAGAATAACAAAAAGGAAGAAAGGGAAATGGTTACCTATTGATGAAGGTTTTATGATTAATAGTGTTTGTGTATTAACAGCTCAGTAATAATTCATAGATAAATAATTAAACTAAAACTTGCTTCCTAGATGAATAAAATTTTTCCAAAGTAAATATTTGGATTTTCTGTGTAATGGAAAGTCATAGTAGAGCCACACATATATGGATTTACTTTGCTGGCAGTTGGGTTGACAAGTAAAATGAGCTACAGAGATTGAACAGATAGGGGAAATGACCTCTGCCCAGATGAAGGTGAGGCAAATTAGAAAGATTTTACTACAGTTTTTCATGTTGAAATGTTCCATGGATGAATAGAGATACTTGGTTTTCAGCATCTCAGTCTGCCATATTTTTAAAGCCACATTTTACAAAATTTTGTGTACACATACCAAACTAGATTTGATCTTCAGTTTTAGACAGATCAAGACACTTCACTTTTGGGCTTAGAAAATGAATTGTGACTTGTATTGTCTGATACAGGAGAGACTGGTGGAAGCTGCTGTTGAAAGTGTGTATGGGACCAGCAATAATATCAGTAGGCTGGTGCAAAACTACTACCAACAATTGGGAAAAATCACAGAAGGCTATGAAGGGAAGAAGCTTCAACAGCTGAAATCCTTACAAGGTACGTGTGATAATGACAACTGTAAGACAATTCTGTCTAAATTAATTTTCACTGTAAAGATTGCTTTTATTGGTAACAGAAATCTGTTATTTAAGCATCGAAGCAAAATGAATGAGAAGGTCTGTTTGTATCTTTGAAGAAAAAGTGGTAGAAAAGTTTTTATTAATTACTCGAATTATGGTCGTAGGTGCAGGATCCTGTTGCTCAACATTTGGTACAGACACACAAAACAATGATTAGTGATAGAAATTATAGTTTAACCACGGACTCCAAGCTAAGATCAGAGGTACCACCATAGTCACATCTACCTCCAGCTGATTTTCTGGTGCTTTATACCTCAACACAGGGCAGAAAAATTTTAAAAGTAAGAAGTTCTACAGTATTAATTTGTAAAGCCAATATTTACCACTGTTCAACTTTGCATATTAATTCATGCAAATAAAATAAATCAATGAATCAAATATTCATAGGTGGAGAGAGCGGGCATATGACAGGCGTCTACAAGCTGAATCTTTTCCCTAGAAGGGAGGAGATCTGAGTTTGCAATCTCTGCTCCCGTGTAAAGAAAACAAACATCGTTGGCAGAGAGTCTGCTTCCTCTGAGGTGCCTGCCCTCAGCTTTGGGAAGTAGATTCTTAAATTAATTCCTTTTTTTGGCTCAGTGAAATGTTGTTGTCTCTGAAGTTGAGGAAATGCATCAGAGGAGATGCCAAAAAGCCAAGCATGCCCATCCTAGAACACTCTGTGAGCAACTGCTCTGTTTTGTACATGTCAGCTATGATCCTCTCACAGGTTCTGAAACTGCTGAAGAGGTTTAGGAACTGCTGGATCTCACATAAACACAGGCAGATTCTCCTGGAATTATTTTTAATTACTTATTTCCTTCAGGAGAAGAGAACAAAAGCAAGCTGTGATTACTGATTTCTTTTGTAAACACCTTCCCCTCCCCTGATGAAGGCTGTTGGCATTAAATGACGTTAACAAATTAACAAAACACCAGTAGCATCAGAGGTTAATTATTTGAGACATGTGGAATGGATACCTTTTTTTTTCTAAAAGTAGAGTTAGCAATTTTAAAATAGAAAATTTTCTTTAACCACAGGAGAGATTTTTTTTAAGAGCAATAGGCATGCTGAGATCCAGAGATGAATTGGTAGGAGGGACTGGTGAGGCCCAGTATTAGCTAGGCATACTCTCTTGTTATAAGACAGGACCAATCTGTTCTGCACTGCTCTGTTGTGAACCTTAAATATTTCAATACAGGAAGCTGAAGTGCTAGGGCTAAGGCAAAATCTGTGCAGGGATTTTTGACTATCTGTATTTCAGACATTGACTGCCAGCAAAGCAGTCATTTACTGAAGTTCTCACAAACTACCTCTAAAGATCTCTTTGGTCCTGACTGAACCAATTATAGTGTCCAAAATGTCTTTGATTTAGTTCCTTCAAACTGGAATTAAAACTGAAGCCTGTTCCAGAATACTTCTCTGAGCCGAGATGGATGTTATTACATACTTGAATGTTCTCCTTCACCAGTGTTTGATATTGCTCTCAACTGGTCCCCCAGTTAGGTTGTGAGCCCTAGAATACCAGTCACAAGAAGCACAGTCAATCTTTGGATGATTGCTCATTTAGATTATTTTTTCTCATAGAGGTTGTGTGGATATGTTATTGTTTGAGTGTGCTGATATGCTGTGAACTACAAGGAAAGAAAATTACACATGTAATGGAGCACATCATCTTTTCAACTCCAATGTACGCCTACAGTCAGGAGGGAGGATGAGAGTATTTATGTTGGTAATAAAACAAGAGTCATTTAGATTTCAGTGGCCAGAGGGAAACCCAGCTGAAATTCACAGACTAAACAAACTGCTACAGTGAAAAAATACTGCAAACCTCTGTGCCTACTGTAGCTTGGCACTACCAGCTGCTGAGGGAGTTGGACACTTCAGTACACGTAAATCCTTCTTTAACCAAAATCGAGATTTGTAGTGCATAGCCCTACTCCTTTCTTATTTCTGCTGCTCTGTTGGCCCCAGAAGCACTTGAATTTCTCACGGTGATTCTTAACAGCCTGGAGCTCTGCTTGGGGGCACAGCCAGGACACCCTAAGCCCTGCCAGCCAGCCACCTGCCTTCCATCCCAGCTCATCCAGGAGTCAGAACATCCCTGTTCCTTCTCTTGCAGCAGGGGCTAATCTGTGAGGTGATCTCCAAGAATGATCACCACACTAAGAGTGTGATCCTCCTCACCAAGTCCTTTCATAGCTTCTCTTTCTAAAACAAGATGGAAAAAACAGCACTGGCAATAGAACCGCCTACTGTGTATTAGTTGTGGGGTTACAATGGCCACATAGGAAATGTCTTATGTAAGCTAAATGGGAGGAAGGACCATAGTGCCAAGCATCTCTCTCCCAGTGACTGTGCTTCTTCTGACAACCCTGAGCCTATTAAATACAAATTTAGTCTGTCTGGCACAGACACAGTAACAAAGGTGGAGAGTACCTCCCCTCGCACAGCCAGCCCAGCCCAGCCTATAGTAACTGCTCCCTGATGGTGCCATTGGTAGCAAAGGTGCCTGTCAGCCTCTCTGAGCATTCGGAAAAGGTTGGATGCTCCCCAGATGAAGGTTATGTACCCTGATCTCTTACAAACCCATCCATCTCTCTCCTTCTATTTAAAAATAGTGGTGCAAGATCCTATCTGCCAGATGTGCTCCAAGCCCTGCTTCCAGGCAGGACTTCGGGGACAGGAGTCAGGAGCCTGGTCAGCAGATAAGCACTGACTTAATCAAGAGTGTGAGCAGATGCAAAAGCACCCAGAATAGTTTGATGTCAGTTGAGGGGACATCTGGTGAAGTTAGACATTCCCAGGACTAAGTGGCCTCTGAGTGGAGGTTTTCTTTGTGTTGCACATTTTGTCTAGGTATTGCAGTTCTTGCATAAGAAATCAAGGTCTTTTTATAAAATTTCTGCTTTGAATTCCGTGTTAATCAGTTAGTCTAGTGGGAAAAGTAGGTAGAATAGGAGTTCAGTGACATTACCATCTCGGCTAAATGCTGCACAAATTATTGTCGGTGCAACAGAGGACAGTGGCAGAGCAAGGGTGTGTAAGAAGTACTTGATATCCCCTAAGGAACAGTAACTTAGGAAAGACTACCTAGAACCAGCATTAATTTGTGCTGAAGGTTGACACAATTCAGTTTGTAATTTTGTGCAGAAGATTTTCAAAAATACTGTTTCAGCAGAAAGGAATGAAAGGATCAGACTTAAGAAGAAACAAGAAAATGAACTGGCATTGAAAGAAAAACACACCAAAGGCCTCCTGAATGTGTCATCCGTGGTCCATCAAAGGTAAGGGCAGGCAGCAGCACTGCTGACTCTATTTAAATGTGAGTGATTGCAGATCTACATAAATGTCTAGCTGAATAAATGTCTTGAGTTTGAATTTTATATTTGCCTTTGATGGAAAAGAAATATCTGTTGCCAAATTACATCTGCCCTTTGATCTCAGACATTTGCTTTCTTATTAAATAAACTTTTTGATGGTCATTAGTTACAGATTGAAGAGCTGTACTTGAAAAGAGAGAATAAAAAACAATGCCAAAACCTATGCCAAATTTTAAAAGAAATTGAACATAAATGTAGTATGGGAACCAATGCTGTGCTTTCTACTTCAAACATCAAAAGTGTTTGTTAGTTTGCTGTGGAGGAAACATATACCATAATGAAGAGAAAATGTTTGAAGCATTAAAAAAATACTCAAATGGCAAGATTTCAGTGAATGCCTTGGACAATCAAAATTACTTGCACTAAATTTAGAGTAGAATCCTTCAAATTTTAATGAAATAAAATTTAATTAATTACTGATTTTGTAAAACTTAAAGACCAGACAAAACGCACTGCAATTATAAAAGAATAAGTTGTCATAAAAAGTTGTGTGGCTTGGCATGCACATGATACATTTTTGTAATCATTTTATGTCTTTACTCTTGGTTTATTAACCAGAACAACACAGCACTTGCAATTTTGCAAAGAGGTTAATTCTTTTTTTAGGCATTGTTACTTCTAAATTGAAAGAAATCTTTGCCCACCTTTTTTCATCCTTTTTTGAATTAGTATAGAAATGGATTTATATAAAGGGCTTCATAAAAGATCTGTTAGTTATTCATTATCAAATTTATCATTTTTATTCTGACATATAAATTGGCTTCTATCTCCTGTCTCCAATTTTTTCTCCCATAATCAATTCTAGTGTCTTAAAACAAAGTACAATGAAATTGGCCTTTATACAAGCAGAAATATGGTAATAAAGAATGTAGCTATTCAGCATCTAAGCTGGTCTCATAACCATCAGTAATCAAACCCATTTTCCTATTTTCATTATGATTTCTTTTATGGTCAAATCCCAGTCCTTTTTAAATTAATGACAAAATTTCCATTAATTTGTGTAACTCCCGTTAAACTCTACATTGTTTTATTGTTTTATTTCTTTCTGCCCTTAGTGCAATGTTATAAGTGTGAGTTCAAAAAGCAAATTTTGAAAGCTAACCTCTGTAAGCAGTGACCATTCCAACAGCAGCTTTATTATGTGAAGATGTCAGAAACAATGTGTGTTACCTCCTTCCCTGAGGAATAGGATGGATGATTGACAGCGTTGCTCTAAGGTAGATCAGGCAAGAAAACAGAAAAAATACAGATGCAGCAAAGTTTCAGCCATTCCAGTTGTACTGTATTAATAATAATCCTTAACCAGAAAAGTAAAACAAGCAACGAATACAGTTGTCAATACTCTAAATTGCCAAATTTTGAATTACCATATTTCTGGCTACGTCTCAGCCTGATACTGAGGAGCCCTGGATGAAATGTCTGATTCTTAATCCATCCCTTATCTTCTAACTTGATCTTCTAACAGCTTGTCCTGTGGGAAGCAGACAGTAAAGGTGATTTTAGAAACATACAGTGGTTTTGAAAGCAGACTTTGATTTTAGAGCTGAACTGCAGCTCCCAAAGTCCAGGCAAGGACATGGCAAGTGATTAAAATACATAAATCTATCTAAAAATCTACCACAAAATTTTCTGTCCTAGCAGGATCTGGCTGGACAGGTATTGTTAAGGAGCCTTTCTCTCTACAAAATCTTCTAAATAAACTTTGCCAGCATTGTATTCCTTCCTTGAACTGAACAACATCTGTACTTTTACATTTCTCTTGACCAGGATAATGCTGCAGCAAAAGAAGGTTTTGTCTCAGTTTGAACTGCAGCAGCAAATTCGTCTGGAGTCTCTGAAGCAGAAGCTGCTGGGGTTGCATCACCTAGAAACTGAGTTGGAGAATCAGCTAAGGGTAAATCAGGGTAAAATGGTTCATGGATCTGAAGCAGACAATGGCAAAACATGGGACAGGGTGTGAGGTTTCTTTGCTATCTTAGTTGAAATCAGGGCTAAGATTCACCACCATCCTGTAGGAATTGACTCTGGCCATATTGTTTCTTGTATTTCTGCAGTGACACATGCCTGTTTTGTCATGCCACATGTAGCATAACATAACCCAGAACTGAGCTGTGTTGTGTTAACTGACTGCTGGTTTATCCTTGGGTGCAGGAAGCAGAGCAGGACTTTGTGAGTGAGTTGGCTGTCCTGACCAGAGTTCCAATGACTGTGAAGAAGAAGGCTTCAAAACGGAGCAAGCCAGCAGGTTCATACAATCCTGAATTGTTTAAAATCCCACATAATTCCTCATATCTGTGCAGATTTTGCAACATAACACAGTGGAGTTTCAGGAGAGATTGTTCATCGGTGCCATTTCCCTAACTGGGATGTACAAAAGTAAGGCAGCCGTTGAAGGTCACGCCACGCACCAGCAGCACAGCCACAAATAAGTGTCACCTTTTGTAACTCCAGAGCAGCCTGTACCCAGTAAGTCACATTGTGTCCACTGAGGTGAGGCTTTGCCCTGCTCAAACCAAAATTATTTTTCATGTCTTTGTCATGGCCTTTAGAAAGTACTCTGTTCACCTCAGTCACTAAGTCTTTGGGAGAACAGCAAAGCTGAGTCATCCAGCTCTCATACGCCTGGTAGAATGGAAGAATTGCCTGTCAACACACATGCTCAAAAGTAAAATCTTACTGAATCAGAAAACTTGAAATATTTGTATGAATTTACTGTAGTTTTAATGAATTAGACTATTTCATTCTTCAAGAGACACTTTAGGACAAATTGTCAGAGTAACGGTTGTGTTTCCACATCCGTGTTTTGGGTGAAATGTACAGAGTGTCATACTTTGAGCCATGCAATCTTTCTGTCAGGATCAGAATGAAGCATTTGGCATTGCATTTGAAAGATGCTGCGAGGCGAGATGGGTGCCTGAAAGGGAAAAGCAACTCACTCACCTACTCAGTTTTGAAGTCTCTCCCCCCCGTTCCTCAAGCACATAGAGCCATGGTAGGCATATGACCCCAGAGACACATGTGAAGGCTTTAGTTCAGGGCCCTAAAAACAGTGAATTTTTAACATCAGATTGTTCCGATTCACATCACTCAAAATTATGAGCTGGTTTTTCTTCTGTCTACTGGTAATAGAAAGCCATTTTCAGTTACTTGCTGAGTAAACATATGATAGGGCTTTCAGCTGTTGCACCACATGGAAGCTTACTTCAGTGCTCAGCAAGTGTGGAAGTTGAGAGTCTGCTGTGTGAGAACTAACCAATGGTAAAGAAGCAGTATGGTAGTCTAATATAAAGTGAAATGATTTCCTTGGAATATTAACATGTATGTATGAAGTGCTAGAGTGTATTTTTTTGCTTTAGGTTAATCAAAACCAAACAAGCTCTACTATATGTGATTCTTTTTTCTTTAATCCACATGGTTTTGGCAATTCAGGGAAAAAAACAAACTCCAAAAGACAGACTTTCCACTCACCTGAATCAGCAGAAAAAGATGATTTTCATGAAAATATTCAAGAGCCCCATGGACTGACGTCTGGCTTGTGCAGGTACAGTAGGAGCTAAAAATGTGGTATGTGAAAAGCAATTTATAAAAAACTATAAAAAGCTACAAAAATCTACTTCTTGAGCAGGTATGTCAATCAAACCTAAAATATAATGCTTACATTAGCTAAGCTTCTTCCATTATAGTTACTTCTCACATGTACTTGACCTATTTTTCCTCATATTCTTCTTTAAAGTTAGGAAATTCATCTGTGTTTGCTTCTATGTAGTGATATGTATTTTATAAATAACTTTGATTATAGGTAGAGAAATGAGAAGTACTGCTTCCTTTAATTAGGTTTTTTTAAACCTGAGTAACAGACAGCATAAATCAGCAGAGACAAGTGAATTCAATGCAGCTAGGCTGACATGTAGCAACCAAAATATGGTCTGTGGTATTTGGGCTTTCAACTTCCACCTTTATTTCAGGAACAAAGGCAAGCGCCAGCCTTTGGCTGATGAGGGTAGCAGCTCTAACAATGATTTTCTTGATAGATGTTTCAGTTGGCTTATGCTGGGGTGCTAACTAGAGGAGAAGAAATGGCTGCAGACCTGAAAGGTGCCAGCTGATTACTACAGGCAGATCAAACCAGCCAGCTGGTCGCTGGGGCTTGATATATTGAGCAGAGAAAATCCTGCTGACAGGCAAAGCAAACAGTTGGTTCTCAGGAGCCACAGGCCTTTGGGGAAAAGTATTTATCCCCTGAGTGACCTCTGCCTGGGGCTGACTTCAGGAGATGGCTCCTTTCCCTGATGGCATCAACCCTTTTCACACACTCCTTTCCCACAGCCAACAAGGGGTACGTGTGTAGGGAACAGGGACCCAACAAAGGAACGTTTATCTTCTTGCAACTTTGCTTTGGCACCTCAACAGAGGCAGCTGAAACCAGTGAGTGCAGAAGTTATATAGCAAGCGCCTTTCTTTTAACAAAATTAACTTAGCTTAAGAGAGAATTATAGTATTTTAAAAAAACTGTCTACGATTTTATTTTTCTTGTATATTTCTTTCAGAGAGATGTTATGGAGTCCACGTGAAGGAGAGACTGAACCAAGAAAAAACTCAAATATGTTAAAAAAAAAGGACAGCAGGTAGTAAAAGCCTTTATATGAGCTGTCTGAACACAGTGTACCAAAGTGTTCTTCTGGGGAGTTTCAGCAGCTCTAGGTACTTACTGAGCTGCTTTGCTGAGGAACAGTGAAGAAAATCAATAGTAACTGATAAAGCTTTTTTAGCTACAGACCAAGAATCAATCCCAACTTCCTGTAGCTGTTAGTAAAGCATTTCCTCTGGGTTTTGGTAAGGGGGAATAAGGAAATCTTCAGTGTAAGTGCTTTGAGATATGCCTGGGGAGTGTGGAGGGGAGATAGTTTTAGATTTGAAATACACCTGAGGAAACAGCACTTACAGGAGAACAGATCCACACTAGGCTGGTTGCCCAGGTCGGTGTATCTCAGTAAGGTTTCATCACAACATTTGCTTTTGAGTCCTAAATGTGATGGATCGAATCTTCATATTTTGTGATTGCTACTTTGGCCTAACAAAAATAGATAAAAATGTAAAGAACATGCAAACAGACTTGAGATGGTATTGGTACATCAAAAGATGACATTTGGTCTATCTTTTGTTACATTCTAGTGCCTCCAGGGTAATGTATGCCCTTTAAAATTTGTACAGATTTTTATATATGTATTTCTCTGCCTTTGTCTCAAATTATTACTTTTAGAAAAAATGAGACAAACCCAGCTTACTCTTTCATTTTTTTATACTTCAGCTTCTAGTCTTGCTTAAGTGCACCCTTTTGTTTCCAATATACTTCATTATGCTCATTACATTTCCTATGGGAATTCTTGTTATGCAAAGCAGCTAGTTCTTACTGGCTATACAGAGCACCTGTATTGTGTAATAAATTGCCCCACTTAAGCAACCTTACAGCTTTCATGAAATGGGAGTTTTCTGCCTTTTTAAAAATAAACGTGGTACTTTGCTGACGAAAAGGCTGTTCTTTGGTGCGGGATGGAACATACTACATCAGTTATGTGGTTTGCCTCAGACAGGAGTGCTGCCACACAAATGAGTTTACCAGGCGTGTTAGTTTTCACTCCAGCCATTTTAAAAATAAGTTTCTGAATTGTACCACTTCCAGCATTTGATTCTGGTATTTTGGTACCTGAGCTCTTGTCATCTCTCTGGCCTCCTGATTTGGACATTTGAGTTGCAGCTCGTTCTGCCTTGTTTTTTTTTACTCTCTCTGAACAAATGGCATTAAGGAAGTTTTCACCATTAGAGCCGATGGTCCTTCAACCCACACAGCACAGCATCGGCTCCCGACACAGTTTGGGTGCAGCAGCATCACCTGAGCGGGGTCTCCCGGGTGCTGTCCTTTGGCTCGGCAGGGTTGACACGGCTTTTTATCTCCATTAGAAAAGGGGAAAGGCTCGGATTATCCCAAAAGCAAGGCAGGAGTGCCCTCTCCCGGGCAGCTGGCGAGGTTTCCATCCCCTCGCTGGTGGAGGTGGCGGGCAGGGAGCCCCGGGAAGCAGCCGGCAGGTCCTGGCCTCTCATCTGCCTGCCTTCCCTGGGATGGAGTGCCTACAGACCTATCTTCTCCCACAGTCACATCAGCAATTTCCTGGCAAAACACCTGCTACTTTTGCCCCTTGTTACTGACTTCTCAGTCTCCTTGAGTTTCTACACCGAATTCCTGTTTAATGTCCAGAGCAGATTTCACGCACTTGCCATCGCTCCCTGCCAGTAATGCACATATTGAACGGGACAGAGTTTAATTAGACCAAGAAACAAGCATAGCAAATGCCAAACAAAGCTCACAACAGTTGCTCTGCAGTGAAGAACTTCTGTTTTATATTATAAAATCATAGATTCATTTAGGTTGGAAAAAACCTTTAATACGAAGTCCAGGCATAAACCCAGCACTGTTCAGTCCACCTCTAAACCATGTCCCTAAGTGCCACATCTCCACATCTTTTAAACATCTCCAGAGGTGGGATGGTGACTCAAGCGCTTCTTCGGGCAGCCTGTCCCAATGCTTGGCAACCCTTTTGGTGAAGAAATATTTCCTAATACCCAATCTAAACCTCCCCTGGAGTTATGTTATTCAACTTTAACTGCAGTAACCATCAGTATCTGTATCCTGATGCTGAAGGTCTCCCTCCCATCTCCTGACATAGTCGTTACAGAGTGGGGTTTTTACCTCTGGCCCTTCAGTTCAGTTTAAATCCATGTGACTGCTTATTTCTGAGCCAAGACAAGACTCAGATTTTTTCTTGATGCCGTGAAATACTTTATCACCAGCCAAATGGGCACAGCTTATTGCAATAGTCACAAGTTTCAGCACAGACATTCCAGTTACTCATCAGGAAGAGAAAATTTTTTGCCATGAACTGGGTGAATTGCTGGAACAGGTAGTTCAGAGAGAGTGCAGAACATCCATCCTTGGAAACTAGCAACTCTCAGTTGGACAGCTTCCTCATCAACCTAACTTTGATGTTAGCCCTGCTTGGAGTAGGAGACTGGACTTACAGATGATACTTCTTCCAATCTAAATCTTTCCATTATTCTGGTATTCCTTTACTGATGTGTTACTGAAATGTTTGGGTCTTCTCTCCGAACTCCCTTTTTATCTGTCCTGTCTTTTAAGGAATCGTAAAAGTTTCATGCAGGAACAGGGAATGTGCCTACAGAGTCCTGAGAGAAACTGCTCAGCAGTTTTGCCAGAAGAGAGCAGTCTCCAGGGAAGTGGATGTCAGATGAGGGAATAGGATACCTAGGCACCAGTCACAGCTCAAAACACTTGCTTTATAGTGGAAATCTAAAAAGCCCCCTGTTTTATTCTGGAAGGGGTAACATGGAGCTTTGATCATGCTTTACAGGTATATATCAAAAACGCTTGCTGCAGAAATTTAGGGGGAAATGTCATGCCTTTTTTCTCTCCTGTTTTTATATGTGGAAGGTAACATTCTTCCATGTCCCATACACCCCTCTCCCAGTACTCCTCACTGCCATCACTGAAATTTATTTGGAAAGTTTGTGTGAAGTTCATCACAACCATGATGAAAAGCTATCCTAAAATCAGTTTGTTTAAATGACTCAGATCTAATTTTTTTACCGAGAGCAGATGAACAATGACTAATAGCTTAGTAGTAAGTGCAGAGGGAAGGAGATAAGGAACAGAGCATGGTGCATTCAGACATCCCTGAATTTTTAAGGCGGGTGAAAATTCAGATGCAAACACTGAATTCATGGACACTTCCTGAACAAAAAAATAAAAATGCAGAATCCAGTGTTCTCTTGAGCCTGGGATGAAAACACACATTTTTTTTATACCTTCTGCTCCTTGACAATGACACAGGATTCAAATAAAATTTGAATTAAATCATTGCTATTGCAGATTGATATTCTAATTATGAAGTTGTCACTATCATGCAGATTTGCAATATTTCTAATTTTTGGGGTTTTTTTAAAATGTAACAGCTACACATTAATGCCAATGTATATTTACATGCACTGAATGAGTAGATATTTTGTACACTAGAGTTTTCCTTGGACAAATGTTTATGACAAGAAGATGAAACCCTGGAAAACAATACAGCAAATTCTTCTTGGTACCTCCTTGGGTCTGCAAGGCTGTTGCCATGGGAGGTCTGTGAGGACTGTGCTAGGCCTAAATGGGAAGCAATAGTTGGTGCCAAGATGACTAGATCAACACTTTGTCATCGTGCATTACGTTGTGCAGTTCTCTGCTCTGGGAAGCCATAAATGCCAAGATTCTCCTTGGGTTTAAAATCACCTTGGCAAATCCATGGAAGAAAAATTCACTGAATGTTAACAAAGAAGCTGCTGCTTTTCAGGAAATTACAAAGCATTGGATATGAAACACTCAGAGGAAGATTAGCATTATGGGTTCGCTCTTCTGGCCTCCTTCAAGCTTGTGTTTTTGGTTACCAGAACCCAGAGTAGATGGTCATCTGATCTGGTCCAGTCTGAGATTTTAGTTCTTGAGGACCAAGACCACTGTAATGCCAAAAGAAACATTTAAAGGCTGGGACAGCTGTCAGTTTTGATACAGTCTTAGCATCATAATTAATAGGCTTTGCTACAAACACTAGAATTCAAACATTTGCTTAGCTCTGGTAGCAGACAAACTAACACAAGACAAACTGGTCCAAAATACCACTCAGGAGATAATCCATGGATCCATCCTTCTCTTCCACATCACTTGATTGACAAATGGTCCTCAAGCTGGTTGTAGGGAGTAATTTTTGCAGACTAATGGTCTCCAAATAGCAACAGGAAAGAGCCAGTTTTACACCATTAGGGCTACATCAGGTATTAAAAGGTCATAGCCTGCTGCAAATTTTTAGAAGCTTGATGATTCAGAAAGCATGAAAGCTCTGCACTGCTTCCAGCTGTGAGATAACAGCAGCTCCCCCACCCTTGAGTTCACAAACTGAACATCTCCCAGCCTGGTACTCCTACAAAGGAGCAAACTCGAGTTTCCTATTCTGCAGCATGCACTTGGATCAGCAAGTAATCCACATTTTATTTACTGTTAGTTTTTTTAAGGACAGGTTAGTGATGTAGGGGCAGGGCCATTGCTATGAAAGAGGCCTCCAGGTAGCAATAGAAGTACAGTTTACCTTGCTTTAACCCTCCATGAGCAACACCACGTGCCATCTCTGATGGTAGCACAGTAACCATCCAAGTGTGGTGCCTGTGCTCCAAACAGCCGCAGCTGGAATCACATCCAGGTAGCATTGCATGTTCCGAGCAGAGACTCAGGCACAGCACAGGACCCCGGGCTTCCTGCAGGCTGCCCCTCAGCAGTGCCATGGCACCAGTGCCCAGGCTGCAGAGCCTACGAACCTCATGGGCATGCTGGGGTATTTCTCCTTGGAGAAAGTGTAGGATAGTCCCATTGACCTGACAAGCAGAATCTTGTCGTTCACACAGAAGCACTGAGCCATGAAATGCCTCTCAAAACAGCCACAGATGTATTTATTCAGACACTTCACTGTGAAAAAAGAAATGCATGTTAACAGTGGATGTTTAGCTAGCTTGCAAGCAAAGGGTTCTTTGTTTTAGGACATGGTTAAGCATGTAGTGGAATCTCAACACTAGTTGCAACAGTGATCATTCCTGCCACCTCACATGTGACAAGCCTCATACACTGAGCAGGAGTTTTATTTGGAGGTGAGAAACCATTGGTTCTTGCATCAAAGTATGCAAGGAAAGCCCTAAGGAAATTGTAACCAGCAGTTTCAAAATTTTCACACTATGTCAAATTCACTGCACAGCTTCACGAAACAACTATTTCTGTCGGCAGGGTTACATCACCAGAACTGTTGCTGGCTGTCAACACTCACAGCAAATGGGTCGGAATAGGACAGTGCAGATGGAGACTTGGCATTCCAGGACTGCCTTACCTGCTAGGCTGTAGGTTATTCCAGGGCAGGTAGTCCTCAGGCTTCTCTGCTACTGTTATTTTACTTCCTATAAAATCCTGAACCACCAAGTGAGCAATTTATTTTAATTCGTATCATATAAAATATTTGAACCACCAAAGGAACAAGCAGACCTGGGCATGAGGGTACTCTCCAGGCAATAGGAAACATGAATTTGAATTCTAAGTAGAAGAGATTGTTCATGAAATGCCCTTTTTTTTTTTTTTTGAGCAACCAATTCAGTTCACTGCAGACTGAATTGCAGTGTTTCTGCACTTGTTCAGCTCAAAGCCAAAGGAGAAAGAAAAGCTGGCTGTTCAGACCAGCTCTGCTGCCAGGTTTCAGACCAAGCTGACCAAAATGGAGTTTTCCAGTGCGGTGGTTCTGTTCCCAGGCAAGCTCGAGGTGACAGCGTACTGGCTTCAGAATGACAGGCTTCAGGTAGGCTACTTCCCAAAACCTGTCCCACATGCACATGGGAAGCACCACATGGTCTGTGTGAACACATTGTTACTGTGTGGATGGGATGGAGGGGTGCTAAGTGGTCAAGCATCACTGTTAGACAGAACCATTCCAGTGGCACCACACTGCTGCAAAAATTTCTCCTGGTGCAGCTTTCTAGTGTAGACAAAGGCAAAGTGGCAGAGGGGGAGGTGTTTTCCTGACCTGCCTAATCTCATAGCACCCCACTTCCACTGTAGCCCACACCTCCCACAGCATCTGCAACACAATTAGACAAGTAAAAAGTGACAGGAAATAAGGTTTCCTTACACATTTTGTGAGAGAGTCAAAAAAGACAGGGAGAAAAAACTTTATTTGTTCTCACAGAATTCGAGTCCACTTTCCTCACCTTACCTGCAGCACATCTTGATCATGCCATGCCTGAACACTGCCTTGGATCAGCCAGCAGAGAAAATGAGTATGAAGTCAAATAGAGCTTAGGTCAAGCTGGAGCACTGCATACCATTAGTAAGCACATTTTAGTCAATAGTAAGTGCAATTTTTAGTAAGTACATTTTTACTGTGTACTCTTTAATTAAGACACATTCTATCATGTTATAGTATGCATATCCAGACATCTGTAATGATGTCTTTAACAACACTTGTGATCTAAGGAGATTCCTTCTATGGCACATTGTCAACCTAAAAGACAATTTCTCTTGAGTTTCTCCATTCTGAATTTTCAATCACTGAGTCACAGCACTGGAAAGCAGAGGAAGACACTTACCCATCAATTAATTTCCTTTATTTCACAAGCTTTGAATTCAGAAATTGAACCACAACTAGTAGATCTTGATACGGTAGAGTAAGTAAAAATGCATGTGATTACAAAGGAAAAAATTTGTACAAAAAACTTTAAAAATCCGACGGCAACTTGGATTATCTGTAAGTACCAAAAATCTCATGCAGAAGGAGAGCACTACTGCCCAGGTGGAGAAATCCCTGCAGGGGTGGCAATGGCATTGGTATGTAAAAATTATGGCTCTGGCTAAAATGGAAACAAGAAGGACACAGACTTGGAATGTACCGAGTGGGAACAGACAGGTGCTACAGAGACCATTTGTCATTACGTGTCCCGATGATTTTCTGTGTCTGAGAGAAGTGCTTCTTGGGTTTATAATAAATTAAAGATCAAACAGAAGCTGCCTATACTACTCTACTTCTTACTTTCAAAATGGCCATTTTCTTCCTTCATAAGTGTTTTTGGTGGTGTTTCTCAAATACAGACATTAATCTTGGCATTGTGTCTAGTCAATTGTTGGCAACGTGTTCTAAAGGGACTCACTCACAGAATGTAACTTGCATAAATAACTCAGTAACATGCATTAACTACTCTAATACAGCGAAAGGGTGCAAAGGAACCATCATTCAGTTACGAGACAAAGCTAAAACCTGTAGTCACTAAAGGGGCAATGGAAGCACCATGCTTTAAGGTGACTATGGCATGAAAGCACAATTGTGAGGCAAGTAGTTCCAAGCAAACACACCACACTATTATCACCTCTTCTATACAAAAAAAAAAAAAAAAGACATTTCCATTTTTATTTCCATTAGTACCAAATAAAACTGTGGGCTCAATAACACAGATATTGAAGGGAATGGACATTATTCCCATGATCCTTCATCCTTGTGTTTCTGTCCATCATCATTTTTCAGCCAAGACTGGTAATATTAGAGCGACCACCAGGAGGTGCCACGATGCGGTGGCCAGTACGACGTGGGTTGTTGTCATCAATCTGAGCTCCTGCAACAGCAGAGAAAGAGGAAACAAAGCTGTGAAAAGGAATAAACCACCAGCAGTGAGATTTTACCTGGCTATCCTTCCCTCACACCACCATCTTCTGGTTTCTCTTGAGCCAACCTCTGACTGAAGTGTTAAACAGACCTTCAAGGCACATTTCTGTGCCTAGCCCCAGCTGTCTTTAATAAGAAGTGTAGGATTAAATGTTTAGGATCACACTGATGCTCACCCTGCATGAGAAATTGTTTTCCACTGTCCATGACAGCCGACAGACTGAGTTCCCTCTGCGAGATCAAGCTGTGACAGAAAATACTACTAACTACAAAAAAAACCCCAAAATATGTATGTGCAGAGTGGATTTTTCAAACCTGTATCACTTATTTAGAGTATCTGTCCCTACTGAGTCCATAGGTCAACAGTACAGTAAATCTGATGTTAGTGAGGAAAGGAGCACTGAGTTGATGTAACCTCATGCCCACTTCAAACTTCATTTTAAAATGCTGAAAGGTTGAGCTTAAGGGGACAGCAGCTTTTCTGACAGACTAAATACTGCCTGATCACACTCAGTTTCCCAAAGGCAATGTAAGACTACCATAAATGCGTGGAGTAATTTAAAATTTACTGCAATCTCTGGTTCTGCTTAATTTTGTAAGAACACAGTAATGTGTCATTGCATCATTCGGACCAAATTTGTACCACTAAATGCCTTGGTAGTGCACAGATCCAGCAGTAGACTGTGAAACCACTGCTGCAGATGCTTATGAAAATCCTACTTCCTGGTTATTACTAAGATGCCAAATTACTAAGCACTTTTTTTGCTTTTTATAGCTTCACATATGTCTCTATATGCTCACCATGGCCCCAGGTGTATGGGCAAAAATGTACTTCAGCTCACTAGAAGGGTTTTTTAAAATACTTGCCCTTCTTGGATTTTCTTCCAGAAGTTTCATTTAGTTTCTAAGGACAGGATCTGTCAGGGAGGAAAACTCCACCATAAGCTCCCACAAGGGAGAAAATCCAATGATATTTTCATAACATCATGTGGAGGCATTATTCACCACTGGGGCTGTAGACTTTTGAAGGGTAAGGATTTGACACACTTGTAAATGTCTTCAGATGACAAGAATTATTTACAGCAACCCCAAAGGATGATTTTCCAGACCGTTTCTTATGTACCATGGAAAATGTTTTAGGCACCAAGAGCAAAGAGGATAAGAAATATTCCAATCTGCATATGAACAACTTCTGCACATGGTTTATGACCATGGCCAAGGACAGTCTAAGAGTTTCTGGTGATGCAGCATCTGAGATGTCTGGGACAGAAGGCCTGCACCAGACCCAAGTCCCATCAGCTGTACACACCACCAAGGGGCTTCAGTCACATCAACCAGAGACCTCAGCTAATTGCAGTGGGACAGGAAAATAATAATGAAAAATTGATGCAGAGAAAAATTTTAAATTGCGAACATCTTAAATATTTGGCAATGTGTAAATTTTCCTAGGGAAAGAATGCATAAAAACATGTACACATATACATATATACATGTAAGTATAGGCACGTATATGAGTATATACAATCCTTTTACATTTGATGAAAGAAGTATTATTGAAATTTATCACCAATAATCCATACTCATGGCTTCTAAACATTTCTCACTAGTCAGGGTGACCTACCTGATAAGCTGAAATTGGATTGATGGAGGTTTCTGATTGGTGGGGGCTGGTTTTTGGCAGGGGAGGATTTAGTTGAGGGTGCAGGAGTTGCATATTTTGGCGTAGCAGGGATTTCATACACAGGCCCATCATACATTCCTCTGGAGACTCCTTGCAGTCCTCCCACCTAGACCAAGTGGAGAGTAAAAATCCAGACACTGAACACTCCAATAATGCTCCCTAATGATACTCCTGCCTGTATGTAGAGAGCACTGAGCACAGAGCTTCATTCTGCATTGGCTGGATTAAAAACACATCCATATTTTATACATAAAGCAAAGCTGCAGTTTGCTTTATATATGAAGGAAATTATAGATTCCTCCCTCCATTTTTGTATATATAAAAATTATGAAAGAGATGCTTATCAGGCTTTCTTCACAATCAATGGGGAGAAATGGGATTTGAAAGAACAAAGGTTGGCCTAAGATGTTTATTTTACGTAAGATCAGTCACGATCATCTCTCTCCATTCAGCTGCCAAATCACACTTGGGTTGTAACAAGACTGATACCCATTATACCAACTGCAGCCATTTCTCTCCTACCTGTATTCCCTCTGCTCCTCCCCTTCATAGATCTCATTCTCTTCATTGAAAAGCGGTGGCAATTTTTAAATTAAATCTCAAACATTTCTACTTCTTGTCATCAACTATAAGAGCACTGGTAAACCAGACGGTGGCATGGGACCCATCTTAAAATATTTGTCCATAAAGTATCTGTCATTTGAGCTCTTATTTCAGTTCAAGGTCTCTAGATTTTTTTCCCTGTACAGTTCTTACAAGGAATCTGACAAAAGACAATCAAAACAACTTCACTGTCCATAAAAGCTTAAAATCTAGGAAATAATATTCTAATAAGAACAGTTCCAGTTTTCAGAAAGAGCCTGAAGCCATTGAATTGCAGAATCCAAAGCTCATCAAAAAGATCAGAAGTCCAGGACTGCAAGATTATGGTTTCAGAGCCACTACCCCAACAGGTTAAAAATTAAATTAAAATACTGTATAGAAAGACACTGTTCACAGGGGTTTGATCCAGCTCGCACAGAAATCAACACATTTTCCTTGCTTTTGGTGATGAGGACATCGGGCTCACCATCTTGCAGGCTGAGCCAAAACTAGCACTCAGAGCAGAGCAGCTTCCAGTCACAGCAATGAATCCATCTTCCAGGGACTCACAAAGGCACGACTTTATACTTCCATCCCTGTTCCAGGGATGAATTTATACTGCTATCCCTGTTCCAGGGATGAATTTATATTGCTATCCCTGTTCCAGTGATAAATCTGCACTGCTAACCTGTGCCAGTTCACTTTGCAGTCCTTTGCTTGACATGTTTTTTCTATATTCCTCTGTCGTGCACTGACATGTTCACATGGCAGCCGATACGACCATCACTGAGTTTTTCCAATGGATAAAATTTGACAGTGGGAAGAGAAATGCGGTCATGGACCTGCTCTCCCTTCCTCTTGGCAGGCAGCAGAGGGAGCTGCAGGAGCAAAAATAGCAGTCCCTTTGTCCCTTTGCACCCCTGGCCCAAGTATCAAAGGTCTCCCAAAATCCAGGCCCGCTTGCAAGATGCAGGTTACTTAGCCCAGTTACTTTTGTGCAAACTCCTGCCAAAAGACGCTACTCTCCAATACTTGTTTTTAAAGCGTTGGTTTCAGTATTCTAATGACATCATCACTAGTTTAGATAGCACTCCCAGCAGCTAAACCCTTGAGTGGTGAGTGGGAGGGAAGGACTGTGTCATCTATATGGATAATGTAGAAAAAAAAAGCAACACTGGTTTGCAGGTGCGTTTGCTTTTTATGGTGCCTTTTCCTAAGAAGTGCAGACCTTTTTTAATAAATGATGAAAAACTATCAACCTGCTCACAGACTTAGTTTCAGCTGCCAGTCTCACAGCCTATCATATGCTTGGTTGAAGAAAATATGAGGTTTAGTCAATTTTTTTCATTATCTATGCTCACACTGTGACTTTCTTCCTCAGTGGCAAGAAGCAATTTCCAAATAACCCCAAATTAGTCCTCAGCCAATGGGTTTTCAACAGAGCAGCACTGACATAATTCAAAGTCACAAATGACCCAGTCTTAATCTTGGTCATTTCCCAAGCTCAGCAAGTGCTCTAACAACAGTTCAGACTTACCCAATATAGTGAGTATCTCTGGCTTATATGCTCTTTAAAATTCTGGTTTTCTGCTTAGCCCTCCTCCTCTTTTTCCTGAATTTTAACTGGAAGTAAATTTTATCACTATTCAACCTCCCTTCAAAAGCCTGCACAGCTGGACATAAGACAATTATGCCCAACTGACAATTATATGCTCTACACACTGAAGTTCACGGTGTTAATTAAGTTAGATCAGTTCACAATTGCAGAGCAACCAAGTTTGTAGTCATTTTTTGAACAAGTCATATACAATCCATCTGATACAGAGTCACATTACCACAGTAATATTAAAAAACTGTGCTACTGTGGTTCCAAGGGGGTTTGGCTACCAATAAAATTAAATAGTATTTGACATTACCTTATTCCTGATTTTGATGCGCTGGTAAAGGTATTCAGGGAAAGGTTTGCGAGGGATGAAGCGGCCCATTCCCTTATTTACGTGCAGATTTCCATCTTCAAACACAATCTTCCCTTGGCTTATGACCACAAGTGGGGCACCATGGCACTCCATTCCTTCAAAGATGTTGTACTCAATGGCCTGAGGATCAACCAACATACTCACTGCCAGATCTCTTTCAATTAGTACTTATAACCTGTATTTTTAGTCATGGTTTTAGACAACTGCCATTAAGAAATGTATAAAATTGTTTTGTATGAAGGAGAAGTAATGCAATATGAAATTATTTCAAAGGATCTTCCTGATCAGACATTTCCTGGATCCAGATGTTCCATTTCTCATTTTCCATCAAGGCTTTCTCTCACTTGTTTTTGAAGACTTTCCATATTTTTCCAGAGCCTCTAGAAGTATGATAGCTTTAATATGAAGGAAGATTGTAACTCAGCTGCTGGATGCCCAGAGGACATGGTCCCACCATGCATCTGCTGTGATCATGTAAGTGTATTTCAAAGGGGACAGCACACATATTTCTTTCTGAAAAAGCTCAGAAAGGACCAGGAAAGCCTGAATCTAAGTGACAGGGCAGTTGATTATTATTATTGAAAATAGAGATATTCCAAGATGGAGAAATAGAAACTGGATCACCAAAATTTACTTTTTAAAGGTTTCTAAGTATCCTTCCCTTTTTAATATAGAACACATTACTCTGTTTCCAGTAAAACTTCTGGAAGAATTCCTCAGCGTGAAAGACCAAAGCACTGAACAGTGAGATAACAACTTTGAGATAGACAACACACACGATAAAACCTGTCACAGTCAAAATCAAAGCAACTGTCAATGACTAGTACTCTGCACTAAGGGCAGAGAAGCATGTGGCAAAGCTCTGGAATTAAATAGAAAATTCCATTCATGAAGCTGATTAGAGGTGTATTATCAAAATATTCAATCATCTGTCACAGTTTAGAATACTGTTGATTTAATCATGCAATTTAAAATATCAAGTACTTATCAGGTAAGCAAAAGAAAATGAGCTGGTTTTAAATTTATCCTCGCAGCCTTATTAACCTCAGCTGCAGAGTTGCTGATTCACACCTATTTACAGATCTGCCCCAAGCATGCAAAAAATACATAGTGCAAGGGTATATACAGGGAGAAAAGAAAGCCTTTCTGATCACAGTGTTTCCAGTGCAGGATTTCAATACTTTAATGTCCTGAAACATTTACCCGTTTCAGAGTAGGAGTAGGTAGTTACCCCACTCCTCTGTATCCTGTGCATTTGGTGTTCACATGATTTAGATCAACAACTGAACAGCAACAGTGACATTTCTTTTTCTTGCTGGTTTTCCTTTTGTCCTTACCGATTTATGGCTTTTGGCTGTTATAGTCTTCACCTTATCAGGATCCCAAATGACAACATCAGCATCTGATCCTACAGCAATCCGGCCTTTTCTTGGATACAGATTAAAGATTTTGGCAGCATTGGTGCTGGTGACAGCTACAAACTGGCTCTCATCCATCTTGCCTGTGGCCTAAAAACAATGTGATTTGAACAAAACATGCTTATGAAATGGGGATTTACTATTCAGAGTACTGCATGGTCAGGGAGATATTGGAAAGCATGTGCTTTATAGATATGGTGACATTGCATGAAACAGATTTTATCACACAGGACTTTATATAAGGCACATTACTTGGGAGTTTCAAATAAATGAATATGTTACTCCTGGCATTGCAAAGAACAGCCAACGAAACCTTAAATGCAGATGATACACCAAGGTGCTCAGTTATCTAAGGTCCCTTTCTCTACACACTGATGCCTAATTGTTCCATTTAAATGTTTAATTAATTTTAAACCAGTGAAACTTATATGAGTATTAGAAGATAAAACAAAAGAGCAAGAGTCTGACACTTCTGGGAACATTTCTTGCAAATTAACTCCATTTTGTTACTAGTATTACCAAACCTATACATCTAAGTAATACAACGCCAATTATAAAGTCCTTGCCTGGAGAAATGTCACCACAACAGAACTTTGTACATAGTCAGTGATGGTAATTGCAACTGAACACAACAGCATTTTGATTTCTCAGTGGCGCAAGAACAATGTTCTAAAGAAGAACAGCAGTGCCAAACTTTTAGTATTAAACACTTACTTCCTGCATGGTAAAACATGAGGTTTGCAAAATATTGAGCTACTTGGTGGTACAGGACTGAATGTTACCACCCATAAATCTCATGTTACAGCCCTTGCTGCAGGTCATTGAGGGAGGAACAAAACAGACATATCACTGGCTGACTGCATTTTGCTTGTTTCCCTGGTTTGCTCCTACCTGGCAGGTATCTGAAGCTGCTTCTGTGCTTGGAATCTCAACAGCAGTCCCTGAAGAAAGTGGTTATAAAACACAGTCTGGGAGAAGTGCTCATGAGAGCATTGTAAGTAACACCACTTCCCAGCTTGCAAAATGCATTCGAGCACAGTGCAGTGTAAGGTAACGAGTGTGTGTGTGAGTGTGCATGGGTGTGTATGTGAGACAGACAATAGAGGGAGAATATCACTACTTAGGATCCACAGAACCATCAGAAAGTTGCTGACTTACACCGGCAGTCCACTGCAAAATATGCCAGTCTGAATTACATACAATGCCCTCCTGCAAAGCATTTCATCATTTAGCCTCAGGCTTGGCTGCCATTCATTTGCAATTTCTCAAAAACGATGAGACACTTCCCAAATTCAAACAATCCATTCATCACGTTTATGTGAGGCCCACTTCAGAACCATTAAATTGCTCCAGATACTACATCCCTCAGAAGCATCCGCTCTGACACAGCTGGAGAATAGAACAGTGGAGACAGGGAAACCTCAGGTCTAATACAATTGTGTTGCAGTGCAGAAATGAAACACAGCCCTGAGTTTAAACAACTGAAAGAGGTTTTTGAAATAAGCAATTCACCTCACAGTAGCATTCTCTCAGGGAATTCTCAGATACATATTAGAAAGTCACTTAAGTACTGGCCAAGAGTCTCCTGGCTTTCATTACTCAGCCAACACTCTATATTTTTTTAGTCCATAAAGGTAAGTAATTACTTACTACAGCCTTGTCCCAGACAACAGTCATCCTTTCCTCAATTCCATTGACCCCTTCAGGAATCATAGTGAAGTTGTCCTTTCCAATGGCTTTCTGGGCAGTGCTATATGGGCAATGTCCGCTCCCCGTCACCTGCAGGTCCCCACTGTGGAGTTAACACACAGAAGGTTTAGACCAGGCATCACCAAGGTGACCTTGGTCTCAGACAGGCTGAGAATGGACTTTTCAAGCCTACACACCAGAGGCATAGGCTGTAAATCATGTCAGCAGCCTTTACACGTTGGCTGCAGATCACTGAGGAGCAACAATGGCACTGGACACCTCCACTTTCCCCCAGGAGCACCCTGAACTCCCAGATTACAGCCCCCTCTGGTTTCAGGCTGCTTATCGACACAGATCAGGCAAAACCCCACTAACCAGGACAAAGGATTAATCTAGGATTAAGGAAATGATCGGAAGCTTGTATGAAATGTCTGCCACTCTCAAGATAAATTAATTCATAACCACATTAAAAAATAATGGCAAATTTTATAATGCAAAGTCATGAGCATCAAGCTTGTTTCCCTATATTTCTCTCCTGAAAATACATTTTTCTTGCAAACTTTACATGAATAATTTTTGTCTGACCTTCCAAAACAGAACCATGAAAATAAAAAAGGAAAAATTTTTATCAGGTAGTCTTCTAATTAAACCATGAAAGGCATATCCAAGTCAAACACATGCTCTGAATTTATCTAACTTAAAGGTCTTGCACAGAAAAAGCCATGGAGTAAAATGCAAAAAGAGCTACCATTTAATAATGCTTTTATTTAAGAAATCAGGTTTTTTCAGCCTAGAGAAAATTTGTTACCAGAGAGCAGAACTGGATCACAGCTGCTCTCGGGAATAAAGAGAAAGAACATAATCAATATGCAGAATCTTGCAAAAATAGAATGACAAAAAAGAAGATAGGTTCTCCAATATCCACAGGAAATAGGTGCTATTTTTAGCTCTTTATTAAGCTTACAGGAGGCAAGCATATTAAAACTCACTATGATTTCTCTCCCATCACTCCACAAGGGTGATGTCCCCAAGAGCCTGTCATCCTTTTTTCTAACTGATTGTGTAAGTTCCAGCTCTGAAACATCTAAATGATTTTGGTCCACAAATTTAAGATGCAGAAAACTAACAAAGAGCCAAGTAGAGAAGAAAGAAAGGTCACACCTCAGTAATTCTAAAGCAATTTCCTGGGCTGCCAGCCCTCATGATTGCTGGCAGAGAAGAACCTTTGCCCTCTTTTCTGGTTCCTCACCATGCTCACATCCATCCATCTAGTTTTTAGCAGAAGCCAAACCCAAGAATTTAACACAGAAAAGGCAGCTATGGTTTAGCTTTTCCCGATTATTAATGACTGCCTGGTGTTACTCAATAGGATTAAACCAAATCCATCAGTTAAACATTCATTTATTCTAACACAACAATAAAGTCAGAAGATTGCAATACCATTTCTTCCTTTTTGATGCTTTTCTGTCAGCAAAGCTTCCTGTGGCTTACCCTCTCTCTTTTCTGCCCTCTGATGGATATAAACACGAAAACCTGAATATCCCAGCCACGCCCTGTAACACTCCCCACTTCCCTGAGGTTATGCTGTGACTCTTACACCATGCTACTAATTCCTACACCTGAAAAATTAAAAGGACTTGCTTCCTCTGAATTCCGTTTTCCCTCTCCTCTGACTTTTAATGACAATCAATAGAAGATCTCTGAAGCTGAAGCATGTTGCTTGGGAGCTGCCCAACACCTCCTGGTTAACCACACGGGCACTCCTGCTGTGTGCACTCTACTGACAAATGGGGAAGAAGCATCACATCAATTAAAAAGCTCAAAGACAAGAAGGGATCACAATGAAAGACATGCCAGATTTGTCACCTTATTCTTCCCTATAAACAAGGCTTTCATAGCAAGTTGTATCTTCCATGAAGCACCAAGACCTCACATCTCCGGTTCACAAGAGATGCCATTACCACAGCTGCAATAATGCAGCAGTCCACCATGGAAGATGCAAGTCAACTCAGGCTCATGGCCCACGGATGAAACAAGGACCAACTCTCATGAGGCAAATCCAATCTGCACACACCATGAGACATGCTGGGTTTTTGGACATTCAATTTTTCAATGAAAAATCAACAATTTCTGTGGAAAAGAGTACAAGCAGTGTGCTCCGTGCTTGCCGAGGAAGGATGTTGTAAAAGACTGGTATTAGAATGAACAGTCAATAGAAATGTGAAATACTATCTTTACTACCATCCTTGAGTAAAATTCCCCAGGAATGGAGGGCAGACTGATAAAATATACCATTCTTTTTTTAGTTGCACAGTATAGATTTAAAGTATTAAAACTGAAAGCAGGCTAAGCTGCTGTCATTTAAGATCTAGGACTTTAAGCTACTAGAAAAAAAAAGCCATTTTTGCATGCTTGAAGGATAATGAAAACTTCTGTAACTCTTCAGTTTGTCTTTCTGATGTTCATTTAAAAAAGTCATTATTTGGATTCCAATTCTAAAAATTTTCTTGCTCTTTTAGCTAATCTGCTTTGACCCACATACTATTATTTTGGGACTCTCTTCTAGAAAACATACAGCCATGTCTGACAGAGTAAAGAGTCAAACATTTTGATACACATTCATGTGTGCTGGCTAAGAGCCTTACCCTCACACAATGAGCTTCACTCTCTACAGTGCTGACACTGATGGATCAGACCAGGAAAGTAATTTTTCAACTTGATCATATTTTAGGGAACAAAAAGTTCAGTTGTGGAAAAACATTTCTGCCATCCGACTGTCACAACAGAGCCACACGTAACTCAGAGCTCAACTGTGTCTTCATTAATGCAGCATCATTAGAGGAGCCGAGCTGAAGCCTCGGTGGACTCTGGTGGACTGCACAGCCTGACCCACTGTGTGCAAGGGGAGATGAGTGCACACCACAGCAGGGGCACCGACTGATGGCAGCTCCCCACCACGTGTATGTGCCCATCCAGCTCCAGGGCACCAGAATCACACATGCCAGGGCCTTCATTACCAGCCACCCTGGACTGCCAGCCACACCACCTGCCCGTCAGTCGTGGGGATGAAATGTTTCCTGAAGTCCAGTGGGTAACTATTAAATTCTTTTTCAAATTCTACTGCTCTGTCTAGAACATTGGAAACCCCAGGAAGGGGAGGCAGGAGGTGAGGTGAATGCCACCACATGGAATTAAGTAAGGTTTTGGATGCTAAGTTGAGTTCCTCACTCCAGCCCTAGCAATCTATCCTGGTGGGACTTCAGCTGTGAATTTCTGTATCATTTCAGAGCAGATGGTCTTTTGCTTAAGTTAAAGGAGACCCACAGTTGGCTACAGGCAGGAAATACTTTCAGAGATGGGTTTACAGTCTGGGTTTCTGGCAAGGCACTGGGGATGTCTTCTTTTCTATCCAAGAAAGACACTTCTCCCTCTGCTGTCCATATTTCTTTCACTCTCTGCAGTGATTAAACTTTCCCTGCCAACCTGAAGGCAGTCAGCCCTTATCCCTATCCTGTCAAGTGATGGCCTTGACAGTCTCATTTGTAATCCACTCTGGCCTCTTTCTCATGACATACCTGCTCTACATGTACCACTTATCTTTACTGTCTTCCAGCTTGAGGACCCTGGAGCCTATAAAGGCAGAAGGCAAGCTAAAAGTAAAAACAAGACTGCAAGAACTAAACACAAGTAAACTTGTATGATTTTGGTCTATCATAGATGAAGGCAAACTACCAAGTCAGAAGTTTTCAATATGCAGGAGCTAAAACAAAAAAACTCTACTACAAACTCAAGTTAGTTTAGAACAAGCCAGTTTCCAGAAGAGCTCACACCTGACAGCCCTGCACCCACTTCAATGAAAATTGCACCCGGAAAGTTTTATTGGTTCTAGATATCCTTGCATTCTGGGACAACCCTCACTTCAGGAGCTCTGCTTGCCAGATATGACTGGGGCTTAAAACTGAGCCTTTTCTCACAGGTGGGGGTCTATCCACCAGATGGTTGCTTATGCTGGACAGTGAGTGTGCATTAACAATTCAGGTAAAGAAAACAGAGAGCTAGGGAGAAGAAAAAGCCAGTTTCAAGTCCTGACTATCTAGTTGTACAACTAGGAATCACCTGTAAAGCAGAAAGAAGAAGAATTAATTCCTGAATAGGCAGCAGTTGCCTCTCTATCAAGCTAACCATGGAGTGTCCATGACTGCTCACCTGACTGATAGCCTAAGCATAAGGATGTAACTATCCCTGGCTTTCTACATTCCTTCTCTGCTGTTTCATGTACAAGACTG
Organism: Sclerurus mexicanus; assembly: GCA_013396755.1. Lineage (NCBI taxonomy): Eukaryota > Metazoa > Chordata > Aves > Passeriformes > Furnariidae > Sclerurus > Sclerurus mexicanus. The sequence continues at coordinate 1,271,189 of VWZF01001198.1, forward strand.
GGCTAAAGAAAACCAGGCTGATCCCTAGATGCTTCATCCCATATGGCTTGTGCACTTGCCTCACCATCAGCCTGTAAAAAAAATGAAAGTCTTACCATGCTAAGAGAGAATTTAAGTGATCAGGAGTGGTAGGATCAGGGCTCAGAGGTGGTGAGGTGACAAAAGCTGCAGCCTTGGCCCAGTTTTTGCTCCAGTAATGTGTTCCATCTGTCCCCAGACTGGCAGTGATCGGCTCTCCAAAAACAAGAGGACCTTGGAGAAAGCAAGGACAAACAGACACTAATTACAACCTACTCTCCCTTCAGCACATTACTCTGCTTGCTGCATGCAGCCATGTATAATTCACGCATCTCTACATGGCGAATGTAGCTCCCAGAAAATTAAGCAGCCCTGGTTTTGTCTGTGTGATAAAAAATTAATCAGAAGTCTCTCTGAGCTACACATGCTTTTCATCAGCATATTTACAAATCTCTCTTTCTAATCCAGAAGGAGACAGTTGAGACCTGGTTTTAATTTGTTCTGCTTTAATCACAGCCACGTTCTCTTGGTTGCTTCAATTCAGAGTGCATTGGGCGGTGGATCCTTCAGCAGACAGATGCCTTTTTACTACTCCCAGGTTGGGCACAGCACCAGCAATAGCAGCATATGGTCCCCAGCACCATACTCCGAGCCTCCCAGAATACAAACATCAAGATGATAATTTGCTCTTTGGCTTTTCCATATTGCTCACGAGCTTTGTAGTACCAACCAGCACAACAGCCCTGACTTGCAAATGCAGCTTCAAAAGCAGCTGCCTTCAGGCTCACAAGTCCCTTTTGGTTGCTTTGTAACCAGGATCCCACCATGGCCCCAGCTAGCAGGGTTGATCCATAGTGCACATGTAGAGGGTCAGCGTTCAGCAGCAAGGCCAGGAGTGAGCTCCAGGTATTTCTAACAGCAGGGCCACTGCCCAAGCCACCTCTCAGAGGGTATCAACCTGAAATACTGGCATGGAGAATGTGCTACATCCTGTTAGGAGTGAAGTATCTCCCTCCCATGAACAGAGATACAGCAGTCCAAGGGAAAAGTAAAGGGAAAACAGGATAAAGAAGAGTTACAATGCAATTCCCAAGGGGCTAGTTTGTGGGGAGAGCTTCTCAGATGAAAAATATAAAAGGATTTCCCCTCATCTTTCCCAGCTGTAAATATTTAGAGTGTGATGGTGCTGTGATTCTTTGGCAACCTCTCCCTGCTGCCTGTCATTTGGGTCAAGATGCACAGGTTTTTCTACTGAGATTCTATTCAACAAAAAAAAAAAAACAAAAAAACCAACAACAAAAAAAAAAGTTTGGGAAGAAAAGGAAGTCACCTTTCTTTCTGGCAAGTGCAATGATATCAGCCGCACTCTTGCTCATCACCTTGGTGATGTACACTGGGCAGTTTATTCGACTGGCAATGGTGATGGCACGGAAAACTGCTTCTGCTTCAAGCTGAGGAAAACAAGGAGGCAAAAGTTAACTGTAAATGTAGTCTGAAGAAAAAATTAACTGGAGGACTGAGCCATATTTCTGTTCAGCAACAACTCTTCAGGGGTTCATTCTGCTTCTTCCACAGAGAGAGAGACACACAGCGCTGGCAGACAGGGAGCTGACCCAATCTCCAACACTTTGTGCTAGCAGTAACCACAGCCAGGCTGGACTCGCTAGCACAAACACAGCTCCCTGGCTCCCTGCACCCCAGGAAAGGTCATGTCCAAGTTGCTGATGCAGCTCCTCCTTACCTCCCTCCCACCTTTCTCCTTCAGACTCCTACCCTGCAGTTGGAAGGAGAACAAAACAAGGAAACTGCCCCAGCTTGAAGACAACCTCTGAGCTCTCCCTTGCAGCTTACCCTCATCTTTACATAATGGTTGACAGTGAATGTAAAATATTCTCAAACTGCAACTTCAGCACTGTGGACTGAATTTAGTCTGTAATCCAAAAAAGCCTTTGAAGCATTGCCCAGGAAGTCCCCTCTGTCAGCAAGCGTAAAGGCAATCTCTTCTTAGGGAGCCATCTGGGACATAGGCACACAAAGGAGGCATCTTCAGATGGAGCAGAAGCATTTCCCAGCAGCTCTGGAGACTACTTTCCCCAGCCATCAGTTTTATACCAGATCCTTCCCAGATGGACTCACAGTACTGGCATTTTAATACCTAAAACCGTGTTGTGACCTAAAATACTGACTCAATGGTACAGAAATTTCTCTCCAAGAGTTGCATTAGATAAGTTTGAGCAACTTAGGCTTTCCAAAACCACATGGCTTAATTCCTCACAATTTTGTGAAGTATTTTTCCTTAAATCAGACTGTCACTTTTATCACAGCACTTGCTCTGGAAGCCCCAAATGCACCTTCAGAAGAGCAAGGAAGGAGGCAGGGCCAGAAAGACACAAAATTCCCTTCTAGGAAACTGCAAATGCAGATTTTCCTTAGGTTCTTGTTCTCATTAAAAAGAAACAACTCAATTCTCTTAAAATAATTTAGGTGGAAGTTAAACAGCGAAATGGAAAAGTACATAAACAGTTCAATAGAAGAATGCGACCAATTAAGCTGATTCCTTTTGCCTTGGGGAGAAGCTATATAAAGATCTGCAAACCACAACAATCTCTTCAAGTTTAGCCTCAAATCCCCAGGACCTCAGCTCTTTAGTCTTCAATAAAAGCAGTCACTTCCCACTACTGCTCTCCACCATCCCATTAATGGTCTGAACTGTGTATACATTAAGGGACATTCTCATGTCTCCACATTTTCCTTCTCATTAAATAAACCCTTTCCAGATGCCTGAGAAGATCCACACCAGAGACTGGATTTTATTATAAAGGAGTTGCATAAAATGAGCTGCCTTGCAGCATCTTTCCATTCTCATGTATTTCCATTTCTACACCTGCATTTCTGCCAGCAGCCAGCATGAAAGTAGATTTGTATGTGGGTATTTGCATATGCATGGTATATATGTACACATGCATCTTATAGGAGGTTTTCACCAAAGCACTTCAATAAATGCCAAAGCTTAACCCTCAAGCTGCTGCACTGCTGATTTTTATCCTAATAAGTCCATGTTTTTTGTCACCACAAATAAAAACACAAAGGTCACACTTAAAAAATACACGCACACCCATGCCCAGGGAAGTGGGAGATGCAACTCCTGAGTGTGCAAGGACATGCTCATCCCTGGACGGAGGAAACACATCTGCTGCAGCATCAAACGGGTTTTTCAGGCTAACAAACAAGCTGAAAGGACCTAGACTTTTCTGGCTTTGAATAATACTGGAAGAGGTGGTGGGAGAAGCAGACTGCTGCCTTCCCCCATGCACCCATCCGTCATCTGCATGTACAGAAGCCAAGTTCTGATACTATATGTTTGACAAAGTATTTCCACAAACGACAAAATGAGTGAAGCCTCTTACCTCTTCGGGCCTGCTCAGGGCATGTCCCTCAGGTCCAGTGATTCCCATCTCCAGAATACGCTTTTGTTCCTGGAATGCAGGAGATAAATGCTGACACAGCTCCAGGATGAGACCCTTGCACTCAGCACCCTCAGGGGGATTAACAGCCATATTGTCTGACTGCCCCTTTTAATGTCTGTGTAAATGCAGCTGCATAAGCCTGCTGAACACTGAAAACATTGGCTCTAAACTGGTCCCATGCCACCCAGCACAGCCAGCACAGCTCTCTGCTGCGTGATAGTCTATTTGTGCCCTGAGCCATTGGGCTGCACCACCAGAAATCTCCCCGGCCCTCCAGAAAGTCTTGCTTGACACCAGGACACCACTGCAAGGACTGAGCTTCAACCAATACACTAAAGAGTAACAATGGTACTTCCAGCCTGTGAGTCCTTCTTTGCTTGCCTGAGTTCCTCTCTGGCTGCAATACACAAAGCACTGTTACCTTCCTAAACTTTCAGCACTGCTGACTCTCTCAGTTTTCTGTAACACTTTTTTCCTACACGCAGAATCACTAAAATTATGCTTTCACAAAAGCAAAACAGTGCCCTACAGTTGTGAGGGCACTGTGTCCACACTAAAAACCTCATCTTAGGACCAACAGGGGTTCGTCAGAAAAAAAATCTGTGCTACCCAGCTTCACAGCAGTGACATAGATTTTTTTTTTAAAAACAGACAAAAAGCTTCTCTTAATTTAAGGCTAAGCAGTGGTATTGGAATAAACTTCCCTTTTTGTAGAAAATGGTGGTCAGCCCCTTCTGATCTGAGGTTGGTGCAGACCTGAGAGCAGAGCAGAGTGGGACCAGAGCTGTGGATGCACCTCCCGCCCTGCCCTGCCTGCAGGGCTCTAATGAGCCCAGTTCAACAATGTAATGACTCTGTGACACAGACAAATAAATGTCCCCTAGAGACCAGGATGAAGTTACGAACATACTCAAATGTGTCATCTAATAAATATTTGATCCCAGGTCCCTGAGGGTGAAAAACTCACACATTACCAACACGCTGCAGTAAAACCTGAGCAAGTTAACATTCACATACACTTCAGCATTCGCTGCAATCAATCAAGAGTGAACAGGCATTAACAGGAATGCATTAATCTGAATGTCTAAGAATATTTTGTTTAGAAAAACATAAGGTTTCTTTGGTGTTTTTAAAAACAGTTGTTCTGGATGACTAATGCAATGGCTCTAAGCAGTGTCAGTTGAAGACACTCAGCAAAAAATGAAGTTCTAACCATATAAAAAAATAGCAAGTTGGCACAGAATAGCTACATAAAGTAGGACAGATTTGCAACTTGAAGGCAGCAATAAAATAAGATCATATGATAAAATTACCCACTGTAAGAGGACTTGATAGTGGTAATAAACTAGAATATTTGTTTGATAAGATCAAATTTGTATCTTCACACAGGACAGTCCTGAAAAAACTACCTGCAGGCAGCTTTATTTTCAGTATCCAAATAATCCTTCCAAATAAAACCATAAGGAAAGACTGATTGTGTAAGACATGGCAATGGTGAAGAAATATGTTGATATATAACATAATTTACATTTATTTACTACTTCTTTTCCCAGTAATTTTTCTATCCTGTATGTTCATATCCCATGGCTGTATATTAAGGCTGATCAAAGATAAATATAACTGAAATAACAGATTTCTATCAGAAATGCAATTCCATGATTTTAATGGGAAATGTATCAAAACATAACAGGTGCCATTTGACTTGTTTTATTTAGCCATTCCTACAGTAATATTAACTTAATCATGTTTTTGATTATTCATTTTCATTCTACTGGATATTTCATGTTGTATTAAAACTATAAATTATGTATTTAGTAGTTTTAAATCATTCTAAACTTCATGAGAATTCAGCTTTTTTCTCTCTCTTGAATCCAAATGAGAGTTTTCACCTGGTTTCAGTGGGGAAAAGATACAACTGCACTGTATGCGCTTGTTGACTCCTTACTAGTAACTTTTGATCCCAGTGGTTATTTTGGCCAAACTCAAAGTTAAACACGAAAGGCAGCTCTCAAAGGGGGTAAATCCTAAACAGGCAGAAGGAGGACTGAACTCCACAGAGAGAAAAACAAAACATACCCAAGGCAAGAGTCTTTACACACTGCCCAACCACTCAAACGCTCCCTTGAGGTTCCCCCTTAACCATGAGACAAGGTGGGTTGCCTTGTCCAGATCTCAAAGACAGCTTTAGGTATTGTAATTTCCTTGTCAGCCCTGCAGCCTAGTCCTTAGCAGATAAGCCAGCAGATAAGCAGCTCAGCAGATAAATCACAGGGCTCACTCAGAGCCTCACAGACCTAAGAGGGGCTCCATGCACGTACAAGGGATCAGAGGAGTGAGACATCTCTGCAACAGCCTGAAAAGACTCATCTCTCACAAATGCATAGTCACAACAACAACCCACCCAAACCTGCCCTTCCTGTTTTGGAGGGCAATCCTGGCCTCTGAAGGACCAGCAGGAGGTTTGCTATGGACATCTGTCCCTGAGTTACCTCTTTCTGTGCCATGGCACAGATCAGAGCTACAGCTCACCCCAGTGTGAGGACAGCAGCTACCCAGGTGATCTGACCTGCACAGACTGCACTGGGGATCCACAGCGTTTTAATGAACATACTGAATTTGAGCCTAGTTTCCTGGTTCAAAGAGCATGGATTACACTTAAACACACATTTTTGAAATATTTAGAAGATCACGGTAATTCTTATTTGCAAGCTTGAAAGATTTATAAGAATATTCTCAAAAATAAATAGGTATGCGAGCTCCAATACCCACTCCAAACTCACTGTGCTGCTTATGCTGATAGCTGCACCAAGAGACTTTAGCATAAAGCTTTCCAGCTGCACTTTTTGTCCCCAAAATCTCTGAACAAGGCTTTACATTATTCTGCCCCACTTGTATCTGCTGGATTCAGAAGAAATCATCTCACAAACCGAAGCAAAAATGACAGTGCACTCACCTGAGCTATCAAGTCTCCATTTTCAGCATGGACCAGGATAACAGCCCCAAGACTCTTTAGAAAGGTAAAGGCTTCATAAAGCTGCAGGTAGCACAAGGAAGAAAACACCACTGAATAAGGAAAACACATTACTTAACACTCAGACCTCTCTGTCCTCCTCAGTTTTGTACCTTCTATGCTGGTAATTATGTCAGTGAACAGCACATGACCTCTTTTCAGAGCCACTGCTTGGTGTTGACTTACCCACCCCTGTACACACCAGCCAGTACCCAGGACAAGCTTCTGCCCTTCTGCACCTAGACAGGGTCAACAGCCCCCAGCAGGGCTGAATTTCCCTGGGTCAGAGAGCCTGTCCCAGCTCCGGCACTGCAGGGACGCCTCATCATGCCTGCCCACGCAGGCCTAAGTTTAGTGTGTCTATTTTCTGCAGTTTTAGCAAACGTAAAATGGAATTATTCCCATGCACTATGGGCACTTTTAGTACAGCTAGAACATCTCTTTTCTGAAGTTCAGGCATTTTGCACCATCTTCTTAGAGCAGTCATTCTTGAGCTTTCACCAATATCTTTAATTCTGCAATTAAAAATTGCAGTATTTTCTCTAAAATATTGGTTTTTTAAAAAATTGCTCTCTAAGAATCACCACCCATCCACAAAGAAGGACAATTATTGGTCCTTTTGCTTTTACTGGTAATTTCTGAGCACAGATCTACTGAAATACAGTTTCCTTTCCAAAAGGTATTCAGCTAATGTGTTTCTTGCTTAAAGCAGACTTCAGCAAAGTGAGAGACCAGTTTTCAAACACAGATCAAATACTGAAGACAGTTTCTTCAGTGTCCACCTTTGCACTAGGGCACTCCAGGCAGCATTGAATGGATTCCAATGCACAGTTTGCAACATGAGCATTTAAACAAAGCAGCAGCCATTAGTCCAGCCACACATTAAACATTTTGATGTATTTCTCTTGGCAACTCCAACAGGGAGTTGAATTTAACAGTCACTGCCTCTCAGAGAATATTTATATATTATTGTGTCTAAAATTCCAATTAAAAACACATGTATTGGAGGTTTAACAACAGTTATTTAAGACACCAAGGGCTGTAGCTCTGGGAATAAGTAAGAAAGAAACATTTTCTCAACTGAATAAGCAAACATTATTATTACTAACAGATGCCATTGTCCACTTACAGTGGCCTGATACGTATGAATGGGAAAGCTGAAGAGTCTGGAATCTGTAATGAGCTCTGGACAAACAAGCTCATTGTTATCTCCAGCCCTAATGAGAAAAGGCCACGTCCCCCCCAAAGAGCAACTCCACTCAGCTGCTTGCAGTGACCACGAAACTCTTGAAACCTCAAAACTGACACTGCCTCGAGTGCTTCATCTTTTTCTCCCACTCTGACCTAGAGCTCTTGAAAGGTTACTGTAAAATAAAATGAGCAAAATCCTGAGCTGACCTGAGCGGCTCCAATGCTGGGAGACACCAGAAAATTGCTAGAGAAGGTGAATGTCATAACTTGGAACACATGCAGGTGTTGTACACAGCTCAGCACTGACCCTTCAGAGAGAAGTCCCCCACTGCACATTTCCCCAAGTGCCACATAGGTCAGTGGGAATGTTTTTCTGGGATTCAACCTCAGGTGTTGGGAGATGAGAGAAGAGAGGACAGACCACAGCAATGAAAAGCATTCAGAGCAATACCTGGCTGTCGGACATTTGGTAGAGATCTTTGTACGCCATGTAGACTTGAAAAGAGTTCACACCTGTTCCAAGACAAAATTCAAAGGTGTTGCCATGTAAGTGGATTCTTAAGTTGTATTCAAACAAAAATTTCAGGAAAAACAAGTCACGGAGTGTCTGGACTAGGCTTTTTACCAGTGACTGCCAAAAACAAAGCATGGGTCCACAGTTCTGTTACAGCTGCTTAGGAGTAGAAGCGTGGATGCCCTCTTCTCTGGGGGAATTTGTTGGATGCTGTGGATTGCCTGTCTTCAGCCCTGGAGCAACTCAGCGACCACTGCAAATGGGGTTGTTGGTAGCCAAATCACAGACAAGCGATGGAGGCTAAAGCAAGCATGTGAAGTTTCTGAAGTCTGAAAAACCTCGTGTAAGGTTCTGTGAATCACTGGTTTTCTTTTTAGGTTTCCTTACCTAATCAGGAAAACATTTCAGCATGACCTAAACTGTTATTTCTGATAGATAAAATTCTAGATGACTTTCCCCAAAGTGCTGAGAAGATGTAGGAACTGTATATCTGAATGTGCATACAGAGTTGTTTTTTCTTTACCTTACTGCCCAAAGCAACCACTTTAGCTGATGGTAGACACTGGGAAGGAGTGGAAACAAAGTTTGAAACCAGTTTTACAGGCAGCTTACCACATCACTCCTTCCACTTTCCAAAAATGAAAGGATTTATGCTGGCAGTCATACAAAACCATGAAAGATGGCAGCTTCAAATTTTAGGAATCGTAAGAAACACTAGTGTTGAGTGTCAGTTGCCAAGAACCAACTGTATTCAAATCTCTACAAGTTTTGCTATTTATTTTAAATATTTGGTTATTTATACAGCTTTGTATTCTAATGGAACAAGAATTACAAACATCTTCTGTTCATAATTTCCATATATATGAACTCCTTTTACTTTATAAATTTGCCTTACTCTTTAGTCTACTGACAAGATCACCAGTTTGCTACAGGGACCAATCTCAAGACTTTTCAGGCTTAAAAGAAAAGTAAATTCTAAGCTGTCTAAGCTGTGTATGCTGCATTTCAAAACGGCTGTGATGAAAACTTTGCTTCCTGGGGCGAGAAGAGAAAGAAAGAGATCTGTTCATGTTATTTATGTTATCCACACAAAATGAATAAGGCTCTCTGATGAAGATAAAACTCCTTCATGAGTCTAGAATGAGCAAATACATCCTCAGGCAGAGGGTATGGCTGCTCACACACACACACACACAGAGAATTTGTTTATTCACAACTACAGGACTAAAATACCCTAGGATACATGCAGGTTAAAACACTGATATGGTCCCTGGTATTATGTCTTCCTGCTAAGTCCAGGCAGCTCAGAGAGAAATACAAAGCAGGACCTGGCCACTCTTTGCTGACTTCCACTCTGAGCAAATCCAGCCTGATACATGGAGCCCTGTCAGCCTATAAGTCCATCCTTTCTTCCTGTTTTCTTTCAAGTTCTCAGAAAATACACGTCCTTTACTAACTGTAATCCCTCCATCTATTCCTCATTAGTTTCAAAGTACTCAGTATGTTCCGTTTTAAAACATGAGCTTTACTACGCCTTCCCTGGGGCCAGTGCTTGCAGCCTCATGCCCTCAGCCCTGCCTCACTCTGATAGCAGCACCCAGCAGATCCATCCTACCTGCCTTGAAGGAAAGCTCAATTTTCCCTCCCCAAACCCACCCCATGTCTCAGATGTCAGCTGCACCCTGGAGCCACCCTGCCAACACAAAGCAATGAGAGGTGTGTTAGGGCTGGCCCAAGCCATCCATGCTGACGAGCCTCAGAGATGGCACGGGACTCAATCCTCATACACTTTTCACTGTAAGCAAAGAGCTGGGATACCTATTGCTCTCCCTTATCCACTAGGATGTAGCCAAAGGTAATTCACTTAATCACAGTCCTTCAGGAGATGAGGCAGCTTTCTCCGAGTACTGTGGTTGGAAGGCACACTGAGCCAAGTAATGCATATTTTCACCCTTTTTTCTTTTATTGCCTTTGTATCTTCTTAGGCCTTCTTCAGACCTTAGTAAAACGACTGAGTTTTGCTCCCACTGTTTAATGTTCTTCTGTAAATCAGTAAGAGTAGAGGGGATCCCAGAAGGGATCCTGCCATAGGGTCTATAGCCTGCTCCTTACTCCAGTGCAGAAGCAGAGTTCTCTTGTGTGTGAACACACAGCCTCACCCTCAGCTGCCACCTCAGATGCATACACAGTGGAAGAGCATCTCGTAGGCTGCCCTTACAGCTAACAGGAGAGACGGTGTGAACCATCCTGCCTTGCAAAGAGAGTACCTATACCCAATATCAAGATAAAGAACACGAAGTTACATATACAGGTATCCAAGGCTCTGCCTTGGTCTGGTGTCTTGACCTACTCACTGGAATTATGTAGCTTTTCAAAAGCCCTGGTCCATGGCCTATTGACCTTAATGCTTAACATCTGTTACATGCTATATTCTTGTTAATGTCCTACTTCTCTCACACCAGGAGTCCTCAACAGAATCCTCTCCACGTTTTAAGCAGAACTACAGGGTTTTTTGTACAGTGACAAAGTCAAAGGAAGCAGTGAGGCCCCTGTAAGCAATTTCAGCCTGTTGTTCCTTTGCATATACTGGAGAAGACCGACCCCAAAATAGCTGCTGAAATGCTACAAGCCTGAGTCTTTATAATCAGTATTTGGTTCTACAAAATCTCCAGACCCTTCCAAAGCCTGTGCCTCCTTAAATTAGCTTTGTATTGATTTAAAACTGATTAATTGTTCAATTACAACTCATGACAAGGCACCTCAACAGCCACTCTGTGAGCTCCCCCATTAAGTCATGCTGATTGCATTAGGCACATGCAGCACTGAAATGCATTGAGCTGAGCCCTGTCACTCAGCTACTTCACCCACAATCAGCCCACAACAAATTCAGTCCAGATTCCCAGCTGATGAAAACCAGGGTCACTCCACTGACATCAAGTCTATTTGCACCAGCTGGCTCAAACGTTTCCAATTATCAGGAAATATTACCCGTTAATTTGAAAGCCCTTGCCACATTGAAATATTTCCTATTGTGCTTGTGCTTTCATACTCGCCCTTACCTTGTGTCTCCTGACATATGAGAACAGAAATGACCTCCTGATGCTCTTGCCACTAAAGAAGCCACCAAGGCCCCATCATACATCCCAGTTCAGAACCAATGAACAGATTTCTGCCTCCCCTGACAACTAAAAGGCAGGTCAGGTTTATATTGAAAACTCACATTTCAATAGTTGGAGAAAACTATTAAACTAAGTGTCTGCATTAGGCTTTTAATGTAAGCCCCCAGGCAAATTTGGGAGTGCTGAGCCATCTGTGACCCAGGAGCTCTGGAAAATAGCACCCAACCTTTGAAACAAGGCACAGTATACTTGTCTGAGAGTACAGTCAGCTAATGCACAGCAGTGGATTCGTGTTAATGCTGATTGCAGAGGAACAGCACAGACTTGGCACAACCAGATGTCATCACCTTGTAAAAACCACCTATATTATAGACCTATGTGAGACCAGCTGCAGTTTCTCTAAATTACGTGCAGTCTTGATGATTGTTTGGTTGCCTAAAATCTGGTTACACACCACATGTACTGCCAGTATCCCTGGATAAAGGGATAAACTCCCTTAGGTGACTGCACCTCCATGGCATCTCAGCAAACAACTGCTCACTCAAAAATAACATTTTGCTTTGTTTTTCTGCTTTGATAGTACATTTGTCCATAATCTTTCAAATGTAAGTCATCACTAGCACTACACATTACAAAGGATGCTGTATACACGTATCACTTAAGCTTCCTAACAGAAGGGTCAATCTGATTTGCCACAGAAACAGAATACCATTTCAGAAAATATTTCCTAATTAATATGTATACATTTTCAAAGAAAGTATCAAGTGAAAAAATATTTGAAAATATGTATTTCTGGAAAGAAAATCCATGCTGTTAGGCGTAATTTTAAGGAGTAAGATCTAAGCTAGGTATTTTCTGAAGGCCAGATCCAATTGCCCACACATGGGCATCTGCTCCCACCAAGATGCCCTCCATATATGAGACTGCCACGTTGAGCTGGCATGCATGGAAATGCATTTATGAGAGGTTTCATTTGTGCTATTCTGGAGTGGTAGATGAAGCCCAGGTATGATAACTTGCAGTATCTCACATGATAGCAGACCTCTTCATTGAACTGAGTTAAACCCATTAAGTGTCTTGGATTCCTAAAAAAATGACCTTATTTTTGCAAGTGTTGAAACAAAGCATCTTCTAGTAACTTCAGGGAAAGCCACTGGAGATGAAGCACTTGAGAAAATCAGGACATTTTTTCAATATTAGCTACCTAACTTTAGCATCCCTTTTTCTAATAGCTTCAACCTGTTTTAAAAATACAGGCATATTTTATTTAAAAAAATCAAGTCCCAGCAAGTAAATTATCCGAAATCATTGCTAACAAATGAGATTTAGCCTGTAGTGACAGCCTCACAGACACACGAGCTCTTCGTATTTGGATTTAATTTGAGGCAGCTGAATCTCAGATTCCAGTCTAGTTAAAATCTGAACCACTACCTTGAAATGTTTCATTTTCTCCATTCTTTAAACAGAGGATCTAGGGTGACTGGGCTGATTATCCTAAATGCTGATCTCTTGACTTCTACCTTCAAATAAAACCTACCTATGCAATGCCTGAGCCTATTTCCACATGTACAAGCAAGCACAAAACAATGTATTTGTATATGACAACTTACATATTTTAATTTTCCATCCCTATAATGAACAAAGTTATATATATGCACAATGTTTTAGGTTCATTTTACACAGCAGCAAGTGAAAATACAAGTTCAAGGTAGTGCAGGGCAGCAAAACTAGTGACTGTGTATTCACTAAAATACTTCAAAACTTCACCTCCATATGGTATCTCAATAAAACCAAAAAATATTACTATATTTCACTCACTAACCTTTGTCTTGCACCAGTACTTCCAGCTCTTCTCGAATCCCATCATACCAGCTGGTGATGTCCACGTGGAGAGAGTAATCACAACAGGATTTGGTATCAGCTGCCTCATGCCACTTCTCAAAGGAGGTCAGTAAACTCGATCCAGGTTCTGGAAGCACATGGTCAACTGAAAAAGAGATTGAGTGTGTGTCAGCTGGACTCCATGCCCACTGTTCAGATTTCATCAGTGTCTGTGAGTAAGCAGTCTTCCAGCATCTCAGCCAGAACAGCAGCCTTGGAGGCAGTTTGTGAGCAGACTGTACCTTTGGGGTGTCAGCCAGGTCCTGCTGCCTCCAGTGCAGCAGATTTTGTGAGCAGTCTATACTAAAGATGAATCTGGCAACCTGCTTGGTGCAGCATCAATAGATACACAAAGAGACAGCCAAACACCTCAGAGATCAGGAAATACTTGTCTTTCCCTTTAATGTTTTGTAAGGGACCACAGGTTCTGGACTTTGCTGTATTTCTTGTGTGATGTCTCCATTTCTATGTATTTCAGTAAGAACAATTATTAACCAGTACCTTGTAGTCACTGAACTGGTCCACTCTGCCCTACTAATACATCAATGCAGATGTTCAATGTTTCCTCAGCAGCCAAAACTGGGAATACAGCCAAAGGTCTGAACGGGGATAGCGTTGAGCACAAACACTCAGCCACACTATACACTAGATTGAAAGCCCTGCAACCATGCATCTTCACTGCCTCAAGGCTTTCTGCATCTAACAATGCCACAACATCTACTGACATAAAGACATGATTACTTATGCATATGTACTTCTCTCTGCAGGGCTAGGTCAAAAGGTAGTATGGAAACAAAGCAAGATGGGCTTACTAGTGGCATGTGCGAACCTAACACTGCACTGGAAGCCTCAACTGAAGAACATAGACTGAAAAAAAGCCATTAACAAAAGGAATGAAAAGCAATGCATTTTGTGTTCATTGCCAGAGATTCTTTCAGCTAATACCTGGTGCTGAACATAGGTAACAGATTACACCACTCAGCAAAAAAAGCCACATCCCAAATCAGTGGGAGTAAAACTCCACTGGGAAGCTCATCTGTGCAAGGAAGCTACTACAACTTATGTCACCTGAACAATTGCCTCACAAAGTCTAACCAAGGCCAAGTCACTGCTAGTAGGAAACAGAGAAATCTTTTCTCCCCGTCTGGTACACAGACGAAGGGTCTTTAACAATTAGAAACAGTTTTTCCTTCCACCAAGAAAAGTGTTCCTCCAGGATATCTCCAGTAAGGAGCTCCTCAATTCCTGCTGCCAAATCCAACTTCATAAATAAGCATCTTGTTATCTCCCAAGCCCTTGAGATGGCACTTAGGTGGGAACAGGGGGTCTTTGTCAGATTTTCTGTGCCATTCACTTAAAGCACTACCTACACTGTTATGCAAAAATCCCAAGAGTAGGTATTTAACCCCTCAGTGCTTGTTCTGCATTTCAGAGGAAAATCCAAGAGACAATTTCCCATGCTGCTGTTTCTTTCTGAGGGTACGTTCATTTTCAGGCCAATCCTGAGTAAAAATCATGGATGGATCTCGAACACAGTGCCCAGAAATTCGGAGATACATTGCAGAAGATCTCAGAAAATCGGTATGGAGCCTCTGGTAGCTATCCCCACACATACTACACAGGCTTCAGCCTGGTGTGGGAAGAGAGAGCATTGCTAGTACTCACTGATCATGGTGGTGCCCCCTGCTAGCGCTGCTTTTGTGCCTTGATAGAAGTCATCAACTGCAGTCATCCCATGGCAGGGCTTTTGTAGGTAAGTGTTGACATCTATTCCCCCAGGAATAACCATGCGCCCATTAGCCTCTATGGTCTTGACTCCTCCAGGAACAATCAGATTCTCTCCTATTTGCCTGCACAGCAAGGAAAGCCAGTATTACTTTACTTAAACAAATAAGCACAGAGGACAGAAGCTATCTGAGGCATGTAGGGCAGAGGAACACAGGGGCCATACAGAAGGAAGTGGATCCCTAAAGGACAGGTGAAACTCAAGCATCCGCACTGGCAGAACCAAGCCCAGGCCAGCTGCCTCACTGAGCCATGTGTTTGGCTCACTTTACATTACTCTAGTGGCCAATAAAGGAGCTGTAATGCACCAGCATTAAAAATTGATCCTTTTTTTATATGATTCCTATCTTTAAACAATTAGAATTATGTACACTTAATGCTCTCTCAGGGCTCCAGTTTTGTATATTAAGTTCTTAAATGAAAACAGAAAAACACAGATCAAATATGAGATCAAGCTGGAATTGTAAATATACGGCAGAAGCACAAGGCACATCAGAAAGTTTTATAATTAGTTTGTCATCAAGCAATGCAAACTTATCCTTAAAAACAAATCTAAATAGCCTAAGATACAGAAATACATATTTAAGAGATCTAAACACCTTTAATCTACCATGTCATATATTCTTCATCCTCCCCTTGAAGTTAAAACTTAGTAAACCCTTCTACATAACTGTGTGGAAAAATGATAATTAACTGTTGCCATATTTTTCCCTTCAGGTCTTCAAAGCAGGATATTTTTTTTCACTATTAAAAATATTAATTTCTCCCCCTTGCTGGTATCAAGCAAACTCCAGACACATATGATGAAAATACTTTTAGTGTTCATGGAACTACAAATAAATTAACCTTTAACTTTTAAAGCCATACAACATTTTTATTGTCTACTTTGCATGGTGTCAAACAGGGAAAGGATGGGTCTATGTGGAAGCCATGTCTCTGCAGTGTTATACCATAACATATTTGGGCTTAGATGTAACTGTAAGGTAGTTTAAATTCACTTAGTTTATCTCATATTATAGACACACAGTCCTTGCCTTAATTTCCTTTTGTCTGGGATAAAATAACATTTATCTGCATCTACACAAATAGCCCAGACATTTGAGCTGCTGAATGTTTCTCCCATATTAAAATGCAACTCCCACCTACAGATCAAAACACAGCAACTGATTAACAGCTGATTACGACAAGCTAGAACCAAAAGTGACTATAACTGTTAATTAAAAGCAGTGAAAAAAAACCCAGAGATAATTATTCACATTGGAATTTGACCAAACCACCAGAGTTAATAAATAACCCCAAGAGGTCAAGAATTTGTTTCATATGCCATGCAAAAATGTCACCTCCAGCAGTTTGGCTCCCCTGGTGCTCCAGGCTTTGGCTGGAGGGAAGCACAGCCATTTTAGCAAACTCCCCGCCAGCATCCTGAGCTGGGGTCTCAGCCACCCAGCACTGAACAAATTCAAAAGGGTTTTCTCATAAGAGCTGGTAATATCAGAGCTTGAAGCCGTACAACTCCATGTCTGTCATCTAATGGTCATCAACATGTACAGCACCAGGAGCTCGTCACAACCTGTTTACAGGCGCGCAGCGTTAGGGACACCCTGACAAACGGGGAACTGATGTGCATGCCAAAGCCAGCAGCTGCCCAGCACGTCCAGTTGTGCAAACAGAAGTTGCAAGAAGCTCCGCCGCTGTTAAAATCTGACTCGCAAGGACATACCATAAGGCATTCCACCCATGAGCAGATTCAATGCTTGCATAAAGTTAGGTAGCCCCACATACAATAATGGTACTTTCACTAGTTGAATCCACTCCCACGAATTTAACCAGAATAACCCTCCACCTTTGTACAGCATTTGTGTGGCTAAAAAACTGAGGTGGGAAAAAAAAATCAATGTCCAATCTTCTTTGAATATGTCAAAGGTGTAATTGCAGTCCAAGAACTAATGCCTTTTAAGAACAATAGTAAAGAAAACCTACACAAAAATATTAAAGCAATTAATTTTTTATTTTCTTCCACAGTTGTTATCTACCAGTTACTTAATCAAGAAGATACATACTCTAATGAAGTGAAATAGTGCTCACTATGTACTGAAGTTTTCTGATGACTCAGTGCTCATTATTTTCAGTGTACAGTCGAGTTTATTCAGCTGTTGAAGTAACATGGAACCAAATGGTCTTTGTGCATGATGCTGCATTACTACCTGTCAGAACTCTGCCTCATCTCTTGCCCTGGCATCAAGATTAAGGCTGAGAGAAGGTCGATCTTCACTGGCATTCAAGGTTATTTTTATTCAGACTGACTAGAACAGAAAGTAGGAGATAACGTGACTGGATTCAGGATTCCTGAATTGCTCACTCATTAATGCAAAGTGTATGTGAATAAGAATGGGGTGTAGTTACTTGTGGGTGAAAAAATACAATAGTGCAGATAACTGTATTCTAGACACTGTACAAATGGTTTTCTGATATACCAGCTACTAGAAAACTCAGACTAATGGAAAGTTGATGCTGTCTATCATTTTCAGTCGAATAAGCTGGTAAATTCTGTTGTACATGACTTGACTAAAGGACAAAAGAAACAGCAGGCTTCAGCTCTTCCCAAGCTTCACCCGAGAAAGTTGAAAACCTCCCCGAGAACTCTGTGGAGTTACTTCTATAGTTATCAAGCCCAGGTCTCTTTTAGGCATCTGATGCTCTCCCTACCTTGGTTTGTCACCTGGAGCTCTGGAGACCACATCCCCAGTCACCCACCCTGTACCCCTGTTAGTGCCTCCAGCCCATGGGGACCCAGCCCTTCCCCTTGGCAGGGACAGAGCAGAGGACAGCGAGCACCAGGCTTGGCACTTTGCAATGAGACCAGGGCTCATTTTCCCATGTGATTAACAGAGGCAGGATAGATGCAGGCAAAATATATTATTTATATGCCAATGGCAATTTAAATTACCAAATATTTAAAATACTATTTAAATACCTAGATGTCTCTCAGCTGCCATGTGAGTGTGAAGGGCTTAAGTTTCAGGTAGGAAAAATCCACCAGTGCTCTCTTGTACCTAGGGATCCAGTTTAAGCATTGATAAGTAGGAAAAAGCATCTACCATCCTCCAAAATGTAGCTAATCTTCAAACACTCTGAAGGTTACACCTGCCTTCCCCTCTGCAGAACAATCTGCAGGGACAAGACCATTAAAAGACCCTATTAATTTTATTAGTCTGCAAGAGAAACCCAATCCTCTATTTTACAGTTTCCACTGCAGAGTAAGAAAATTAATCCAGATCTTTTATATCCCAGCAGAACAAGGACACTATTGCCTATTCTGGGCTGAGTGGTTTGGTGTCTGCTTCGTTCTGTGGCAAGAATTCTGTATCATCAGCAGGATCTGCAGCTGGAGAGTTAAAGCACCAACTGAAATGTGGATGCCTGAGGTTCAAGGTCCTGCTCCAAAGGATCTTGAGCCACATTTAACAATGATGTTAAATATTCAGACACAACGGGCAGTTCCAGCTGGAGAAGAGACCAAACCCAGTGCTTCCTTAGGCTGCAGAATTTATCATCTGAACACAGTAAGGACCCAAGCCCATCTCACAGCAAGCTGCCCTCACAAATTAGCTGTTTTTATTCAGAGCAGGACTTCCTGCACAGTTTACAAAGAAAAGTCTTGGGCCACCTCAGTCCAGGAAACCTGGCAGTACTTGGGTGATGAATAGCCTCCTTGGGCAAAGATAAATGCCTTTTAAAAATTAAGATCTTGCCTGTTTATTCATTATTAATCCCAGCTATCTTGGGCAGCTATTTTATGGAGGTAGGAATCCACACACAGATTTCAGAGGGAGTCTGTGCACTTAACAAGGGCAGGTCAAAGCTTGGCATTGCTAACCCGCCTACCAAGTATCACTGCATTTCTGGAATCAAAGCAAAAAATTCACAGCAATTTAAGACTCCCAGCATCTCATGAACTTAGTTGTTAAAACAGTTTTGATGCTGGTAAATATTACTAGGAGATTAGCAACTGAACTAACAAAAGCACAGAAAAACTCAACTAAAATACATATCAAAGAGAGTACAACTTTGTTGATTGTTGCTATTAAAGAGATACATCTTGAGAATTTTGTGTCTTCTCCAATTAAAACCACATGCTCCTTTTACCACTTCTGCAATGCAAGTAATACTACAACTGGAAAAGGCAGAGTCAAGTATTAAAAACATGGATAAACATATTCAGATTTTTTTCTGTTATAATAACCTGAACTATAATAATGTAAATAGCCACAGATATATAAAGAATTGGACTTTTAATCTGATGATATATTCTTAAGAAAAGGAGCTCTGAAAACTAGTAGGCAATTAATTATTTACCAGATAACTATAATTATGTTTCTGTGCATTAAATTATAGCCTCTGGAGACCAAGCTTCTTAGGTCACTAGTGAAAATGTTTAGCAATAAAGAAAAAGGCTTTGATCCTTGTGTACATCAGAGTGCTTGTACACGCTACATAAATTTGCAAAGCTAGAGACTCTCATCTCCACTAAGCCAAGGTAGGACCAGCAGAGTACACAGACTCCTCTCTTACAGTTTCCCAGGCTCAGTAACATATATTTCAAGTTTTTCACCTAGCAAATGCTCTCCCAGTTCCTGTATTTTATAGTCTGATAAATCAGTAGGATTTTCTTTCTAATTGTGTGGTGCTTTAAGATCATATACCATTTCCAGGCAAGAAAAGGGATACATGAACAATGCATATATACTGAGTTGGAAGGGGCCCACAGGGACCATCAAGTCCAACTATTAAGTGAATTGGCCACACAGGGATCAAACCCACAACCTTGGTGTTATAGCACCATGTTCCAGTCAACTGAGCTAATCTCAGGGTCAATGTTGTATGGAAAGAATGTGCTATGCTTCAGGACTAACCAACAGGGTGAGTGAGGAGTGGCAGGTCCCCATTTACACCATGCACCATGGGGCGTATTTCAGATTTCTGTGCCATACAATCCTTCAGAGCATGGCTGCATTTGCACGGACTAGGTGTGGGAAAAAAAGCTCTGTTGAGAGAGCCTACTTGCCTTAACTACTTCAGAAGAAACTAGGATTGAACTCTTTGAAAAGCAATTATGTTCAAATTACAGTAAAGAATTTTTCTATTTATCTAGTCTTAGTAGAGATAAAATGGCAGAATTTAATAATGAAACACTCCTCTACTATGGCCTTACATCTAGAGGTAACCAAGATTCTGTCCACAAGATTTCAGTCAGCACCCTTAAGAAATCACAATAGTCTATGCTAACAAGCATGCAGATAAAGTTCCAATATTTTGTAAAACCAACTTTATAAGTCCATCTTCAAGGTATATGTCTGCATAGAAGGAGTGGTCATCATTGATAATTCTTCCACCTTTAATGAGTAGTCGGTCACTCTGGAGGGAAAGAAAAGGAACAAATGTGGGTTTGTTGAAATAAATAAATATAATAATGTATAGATGACACCAAATATGCTCATATTATATAGAAAGTCATTAATATCAAACATTTACCCTATATAGATGTCTACCCCATAGATTCCTATGCGTACATAGACCAAGGAGAGGAAAACCATGGTTTCACTGATTCTTTATTTGTGACTTTTGGAACATGAGATCTCATGTCCACCACAGCTCTTCCTAAAAGCAGAAAACCACTGCATGTGAAAACACTTGAAATGCCACTACACCCCACTTTCACCACCACCTTATTGCACAAACACCAAAAAGGGAAGAGAAGCCCCCAGAAGAAACTGCCCAACACCGCAATGGCCAAGCTGAGTTTCCGTGGGACTCCTGGCATCTCTGGAAGAGCAACAGAGCTTGGAACAGGAAGGGTGCTTAGCACTGCCATGTAGAAATTCCTGCCCAGGGAAGCTCCTTCAACAAAATCAGCAGGTCAACTATGCCACTCCACCACAGTAGCCAAGGGACACGGCCCACAGCTCATGCCTCCTGTATAGTTACAGACTGACTGCTGAAAGTATAGTTTCCCATGGGCATGAAGAAGGAATTGTTGTCAATTTGTGATTCCTACAGGAGAGAGGATGTTGATGAACTGGGGGCACTCTGTGCTCAGAGTCCCTATGCCATATCTCACTCATTCCAAGAATTAGGACAGGAGGGTTGAGTTGACCTGAAATACCATACAAACAGCAGAGAGAGCTTACCACCTCTTTGTATTTTCTAAAGCAGAAAGCAAACATTTGCTCAAAATATCAAGTCTGCAGGGGTACTATTCACAATTATCTGCTTATATTTTTCTCTATTCAAATTGTTACATTCTGTTCTTAAAAAATACATTTCACAAATGTTACCAGTACAAACTCCTGAGAACCTCTCTCATTGAGGAAGTCATACTGGAAATGCCACCACCCCATCACCTACCCAAAGACAGATAAAGTCCATAACTTCAGTGCTGTTCTGGTTTTGACTGGGGTAGTTAATTTTCCTCACAGCAACTACTATGGGACTCTGTTTTGGATTGTGCTGGAAACAGTGCTGACAACAAAGGGATGTTTTAGTTACTGCTGAGCAGGGCTTACAGAGAGTGAACACCTTTTCACCAGTGAGGAGGCTGGGGGTGCACAAGGAATGGGGAGGGGGTATATCTGGGATAGCTGACCCCAACTGACCCAAGGGATATTCCATACCATATGGCATCATGCTCAGCAATAAAACTCCATGGGAGGTTGAGGGGCAGGAGCACTGCTTGGGGACTGGCTGGGAATCAATTGCTTGGTGGTGAGCAATTACATTGTGCATCACTTGTCCTTCTTGGGTTTTATACCTCTCTTGCTTTCTGTTATTTTTATTACTATTATTATGATTATTCAATTTCCATTATCAAATTTTTTTCATCTGAAGCCAAGAATTTTCTCACTTCTACCTTCCAATTCTCTCCCCCATCCTACTGTGGGGTGGGAAAGAATTGAGGGAGTCGTTGTGTGGGGCTGAGTTGCCAGATGGGGTTAAACCATGACAAGTACATAATGCTTTTGGAAAGACTTTTGCCAAGTGACTGAATGCTGTGAAACTCTAAAGCACTCAGAATCTTTTTTTCCCATTCATACATAAAAAACCCACCATTTATTATAAATTATTTCCTTGGCTCACCAGACAATAACTCAGAATCTCCTTTTTGTCCATGCTTTATACTCCTCACTCCAGATTCAATTCCTGGTTTAATTACGGGATTACTCAGATATATAAACTATGAATGTCCTGAGATCCCAGTTTAGAAAATAAAGAAGTTCATATATTTCTTAATCAATAAAACCAGGACAACAACGAACAATAAATTTCTAAAACTTTATTCATTAAAAAGAGCTAAGGCACAGCTTGGGGTGTTCCAATGTAACTTCTCCATTATATGCTGCATAATGACTTTTTATCTTGTACTTGAACAATTTTGCAGGTTCAAACCCTCTACAGCCCTCTGTACCATTCTAGAAAAGCAAAAGGGGAGAAACAGACATTTTCAATGGGAGAAGGAAGGGGGGGAGGAAAAGATATTTGAAATACAGCGCACAACAAAAGAATATGTACACAGAAGGTCTGAGGCTTTTCTCCACGTGCTGCAGCAGCAAGACGACCTTGGGGGGGAACCAAGGCACAGAACTATAATGACATATGTCCCCGGGACCTGCCTCAGATGTTGTCACCCTCTCATTAGAGGATGGAGATGAATACAAGTCCTCCATCTGGAATTTGCCAGAGCAGGCTCCCTGTTTCCTCCTCAGCCTCCCTACTGTCACTTGTAATTGCAGGCCTTGTGAATCAGCAGCTGGAATGGTAATAAGCTATTTTGCCACGTGCTGGCAGTTGCATCTCCTCACCATGATGATTTACTACGCTGCCTGCTGACCTGCGGAGACCACCATCTTGTGAGCTCTTTTTAAGCTCATCCAATTGCCTTCCTAAACATTAATACTGTCCAATTACCAGAGGCCAGAGCTTATCGATACGGGCAGGCAATGCTACCAGAGCACTGCATCTGTCACTGCTAATGAGTCAAAAAATCTGCACACTCATCAAGAAGTTCTAAATTTTATTGCTTTTAAAACAGGAGAAGATGCATAATGAATAGAAACAAATGTCACAGGCAGGGAAAATAAGACAGACTAAAATAAAGCTGAAGCACAACTCCAGAAAAAAATAATTGTAGGCATATGGATTTTATATGTTTTTACATATACATATATATGTTACAGAACTAGGCATTAGAATAATCTAATCTAAAAAGAATACAAATGCAGTTTCAAGAAAACACTCAGTTATGGAATCAGCCATTAAATTAAGCCTCACTTACAGTCTATAAAGGATTACTGAATGTTTAGCTACAAAGTCTTGCCGCCTTCTGGATTTTGGAGGGTATAAGAAATTCTGGTGAAGAAAAAAATCCTGCACTTTATGGAGACTTTTAAAATTTTAATTGTTGACACCTCAGAAGAAAATACAAACAATTCAGAATTGTTGCAAAAGGGAGGAGGTCCTGCACCTGAACTAGCCTGGGGCTAAGGATACCACAGCTGGGTATAGAAAGCCATGGGAGCCTAGGCTGCCAAAAAAGCACACATCTTGATACTCCCCAGGTAGACTGTCAAGCCGTCAGAGACAGTGCTGTGGAGCCCTGCCAAGCTTTCACTGGGACTTGATAAATGTAGAAGTATCTGTGACACGTTTCCATTCCAGCAAATCAGCAAATTCAGAAGAAAAAAGAGTTTTGTTGGAACCTCTCCCAAGCAGCCCAAGCTGCCAAGTGTGCCTGTAGGACACATTATAGATTGCTGCAAAGCAGAGTACCTTGACACAGATGATGGTGCTGGGCACAAGCACATCACTGGGCACATGCCTGTGTGCACCTATCACACAGGTGCACTTCCATGAACAGGCTGGAAAAATTATGCAAAAATAAATTATTAGAAAGGAGGCACATGTTCACATTGACAAACGATTTGCTGTATTCTTCATGAAATAAACTTACATATACAAATCCCTGGTCCACATGGAGTATTCATTCCCTGCCACAGCCTAAGCACAGGCTTCAGGGACAGGCAGAGCCCTGGCCTGAAGGCAAAGGGACGGTGCCACCCTGCACCACTGTCACCCTGCCTGTGGTGCCTGGGCGATCTGCAGTGGTTTAGCTCACTGGTACTTGCTGCAGTGAAATCCTGGACAGAAACCCGGGCACACGCAGGCTCTGTGAAGTAGGTCAGCCTCCTCAGGCACGCAGCTAGCTGCACGTGGTCAGGGGCCATTTATTATTTACCAGCGGCAAGACATCAGGCAGGCTGCTTGCAGTTTTCCTGAGAAGTGACAAATGTCTGCAAAAACCAGGGACCAGAATCCTCTTCTCCCTGTTCCAGGCTGGAGCAGAGACACACTCTGCAGTGCCCTGGGGAAAGCAGCAGGGAGAGGGACGAGTGACCTGAAGTCCTGAACTAATCACGGCAGCACTGGCCCACATTTCTCCTTCCCAGCTGTAATCCCCTCTAGGCAGAACACTGTCTTTGCCCAGCTCTCAGAGGTTCCCTCAGCCACTCAGTGACCTTTGGGTGCTCTCACAATGCAAACAGCAATGGGCTCATCACTCAGCTCAGGAGGTGACAGTAGTGTCTGCCTTTCTAGGGTGGCTGCCACCTTTCTATTCAGCTGACAGATGTCCCAGGCATTGGTGCCCTGCTTGCCAAGCCCTAAGGGCTCCATATCAAGCCTTCAGTGCACTGCCTGGCACGAGAAGCTGCCAGCCCACCTCTTCCCAGCGCAAGCCAAAGGAAGCTGCTGAGACCCTCGCCTCCCTCCAGCCTGCCAAAGACAGCGGGAACACGGCAAAACAGGGAGGGAGTATTACACTGAGCAATTCATGAGGTGCCAAGATTCAAGAGGAAAAAACCCTGCTCTCGTTGGCATGGGAGATGCAGAAAGCACCACTGTAAATCCACGCTCCACAGCCACTGCAAGAGTCAAGGCGTTTCTCCTCCACCGGTGGCTACTGCAATGATGTGACCACACTGCTGTTTGCTTCTGAGCTCTATGCCTGGCTATGACACAGCACCAGCACACCCACGATGCTGATCTGCTGCCTCCCCTGCAGCTCCATTTCACGAGCGCTCTGGCACCTCCCGGCTCTGCTCACTGCTGGGTACCATACAGCCACTCGTGTTACTCACAGCCCTTCACCTTCAAGCCCTGCACACTGTCTTCCTGATCATCCTTTCCTAATGACAGTCCAGCTTCTCCTGCTTAACCTGGCAGCAAAGCTGCAGAGCTTAGTCTGTGACATGACAGCAATCGTCATGGCAGCAGAAGGAGATGCCACAAACTCACTCGTTTGCTGCAGGAGGAGGGGCTGCCTGCTCAGACTTGAGGCTGCGGCTGTCACTCCCTCACAACTATTGTTTCCACTAGAGCAACACGAAACATCTGTAAGCTGGTGACTGGCACAATTTGTACAAATTGCCTCTTTTGCTAGCATTTTCCAATGAGCTCGGCTCAGCTCTTGTGAAGCCCTGTGCCCACATTTTCATGCGTGCCAATGGCAAAGTCCAGCAGAGAGAAGCAGCATCTGACCAACCTGTGAGATCCCAAACCCAAGGCCTGCCGTGGTCCCCAATCCTGCACTGGGCTCCACACAAGGGCAAATTCCCTTGGGCATCAAATCACTCTGCTCTGGGTTATTTGAAAATACGATTCAAATGTTAGAGCAGGAACAGTTGCAAATAAATTTTAAATCAGCCTTTTTTCATTCACCCACTCCCCTCAGCTAGAGGTATCTAAAAATATTACACACAACGAAATTCAAATAGTTTTTACACATGCAGTTCTCAATCTGCTTCTTGGGACTACTAAAAAACATAGTAACAGAAGAAATAAAACTGCCATAAGATTTACTAAACATCATTTCAAATTGGTGCAGCATGTCAAAATACAATGCAGCACAAGTTATGGCAAACCACACTGTTCTCTACAGTATCAATACCCATGTACTGCACCTGCAGCCACCTTTCAGAAAAATACACACCTCTATGACACAAGATGGGGTTAAAAAAAAAAAAGAAAAAAGGAAGAATGAATTTGCCATTATGTGTTCCAGCCATATGAGAAGATTCAAAGAGATTTCAAGAGTGGTGTTTTCACCAAGTATCAGCATCTGTCCCGACTGCAATTCCTCTATATGCTAATGGAATGTCTACCTATTATATCTTCATCTCTAAATCAAGTCAATCATGAATACTTACAGTTTGCTTTACAATTTATCTACAATTAACTTCATATAACATACTCAGCATACGAGTTTGAGTGCTGCTTTCTTTTTGGTTTTTGCCAACCGAAAAACTCTTTACAACACTCAAATGCAGATTTTCCAGGCCTAGAAGAGGAGAAAACACTCAGCAGTGATTTCATTCTCTGGGTAATTCTGAGGACTCACTAGAATATAACATTGTCCTTGCATCTCCAGAGCAACAATAGCTGTATTCTCTAAAACCCAGATTAGTCAAGAGCTTTGAAGATGACTAAGGATTTTATGCTAAATAGCCGTTTGAAAACAGTCTAAATTCTAAATCCACCTTTATTTCCAGTTCTCTGTCTATAAATGCTTGTGGTTTAAAGGACATCAGATCAAATGCAATAGACATAAAAAGGTAAGCTATGTTGTTACCACACTTGTGGCCAAGACACTCACCTTCACTCCTTTAGAACTTGAGAGGCAGAATTCTTTGTTACTAAGGCTTTAAAAGGGCCCCCCAGAGTTCCAAAAGATACAGCATCCCCAGATTAGAGTGAAGGTACAGAAAATATAGGTTGATATATTTATTGTCTTTGGTTATCCAAATCTCCACAAAGAGATTATTTGCAAGGCAGCGCTTTCTCAAAGGCTAAGTCTCACTGTCAATCAATGGAGGGAGACACTCGGAGCTCCTCTGTGATTCCCAGGATTTTTTCTTGCAGACTTATTTCCCATAATATGCAAGAGATTTACTTTTTTTTTTTTTTGGTGGATGTATTTGGCTGCCTTTTGCCAGAGCAGGTCAGATTCAGATCCATTTGTAATACAATACATTTAAATCACCTTCCTTTTAGCAAAGTACTTACAAATAAGGAACATTTTTAAACTTAATGGCAAAAGAAGAAAGACATCCTTCTCAAGAGGAATGTTTGCTTAAAATCCTTTCATAAGGATCAAAGAGCTGTAAATGGGATTTCATGAAGTACTGTCAGCTTATAGAAGACCTGCTTTTAATCAGCACTATCCCTCCTTTTGAGTTTCAAGTCTAGGCCACCCTCCATAGGAAGTAATTTTTAGCTAGTGAACCCTGAATCAACTCAGGGAATTCCTTGTAAAAATTCTGTCCTTGAGGCATCATTTCCGAGAGGCCACTAATGGAGAATCCTGCTTTTAAGGTTTTTTTCCTTAATAAATGCACTCTAGTATATGGCAATTAATTTAGGAAGGATTATGCTGATAATGGATAATGCTGTATCTTGGTCTGTAGCCAATCTATTCATTCATCTTTATTCATTTAAAAGATCTAATGTTCTTTTGTTTCCCCTTTCGAGACCTGGCTTTCTATTCAGCTGGCAGTTCCATTGCTTCATCACACAGTCTAAAAGGGCTATTCCTACAGCTACTAACTCCACGGGGATTTCTTCACTGTAAATGTCATCTTTGCTTTTAGAAGGGAAGTACAACAAACATCTTATTGATGACAATATTCATTGGCACCAGCAGGGGTTTCACCTAAGTATGGGCTGGAGGGTTGAATCCATTGCACTGTACGTTGCTATACCCATCCCTTGGGTTACACATAGGTTACATCAATTAGAGGTGATCTCAAAATCCCAGCAAGCCGTTCACAGGAAAGCTTAAACTCGGGAAGAAATAACAGCCATTTACAGATGGCTGGTTGCTGCGTGCCACTGTACTGAAGATGCATTTTACTTAAGTTCTAGCCAGAAACCTGCGTCAGGTTACTGCAACGTATCTGCCTTGGCACCAGTCACAGTCAAAATCCAGCTAAGGCCATAAGGAATCTCTTCTCTGTCAAAGGAGGCAGATGCAAGGGAAATAGAATAGTAGAAAATACCTTTAATATGAAGTTAGCAATGATAATTCATGATCAACTAAATGCAGTGAATACACACTTTCTGCTGTCATGTTGCCTCACATCTCTACTTTTTCTGCCAGTGAGAACAAGCTGTGATGCTTGCTGCCTCACCTCATGCGGTATCAGCACTGGCTCACAAATACCCCTTCCACAGCCTCTTTGCTCTGAGCATCACCTACTCCTTTAGCCAGCTATGTGTAAGGTGGACAAGGGTGATCAGCTTTACTTGGGTCCTCACTATTACACACAGGAGATTTTACACTGACTGTAGACTCCCTGAAGTCAGCAGGGAATTTATTATTCAGTAGTAATGTAAGCAGGAGCTGACGCCTTAAACCTTGGCAGGACATGCACTACAGATCAAAACTTTTGTCTTGTGACAAGCAAACACAATCCCAAAGCATCTCTGCTCCACGGAACAAGACCAGCATCTTTACATGTAGCAAGATTAGAAACCTGCAAATTATTTTGGTACTCATCTCTATTCCATCTCTTTCATATGTACATACAAAACCATTTATCTCCTCCATATGTACAAAAAAGTTTATCTCAGCTAACTCTCACAGTGCTTAAGTGTTTCACAAGCCAGCGGGCTCCCCTGGCTACCAAAAAGGAAAAGGGAAATTTCACCTTTTGCCATTTATATCATTCCTGATTATGAAAGAAATGAGAGTGAAGCAGACAGCAGGCCCTGATCCCTTGGGAGGAAAGCAGTTCATTGGCAGTGGCCGCTCTCAACACTTGTAAGAAGATTCAGACAACCACCTCACTGCACCAGTTGTCTTCTCTGACAGCCACTGTACCCTTTCCAAAACTGCCCAGCTTCCAGCAAAACATAGCTCAGCTCCCCATGGTGGCACCAGCTATGATGCTGAAAACACTGATGCCCTGCTGAGGGCACTGACTGATGAACTTGCTGTGGCAGTTAAAAGAATCACTGCCCCAAACCCTTCTTTCTGTCCCTCTGCCAAACATTTCAGTCTCCACATCAATGTCCC
Source organism: Sclerurus mexicanus (assembly GCA_013396755.1). Lineage (NCBI taxonomy): Eukaryota > Metazoa > Chordata > Aves > Passeriformes > Furnariidae > Sclerurus > Sclerurus mexicanus. The sequence goes on from VWZF01001198.1 coordinate 1,300,299, forward strand.
CAGAAGGACCTACTCTGAATGTAATCAAAATCACCATATGGAATTGGCTTGAACACTGTGGCCACTTTTTCTCCTGGAAAGGAAAGGAATAGATGAGTCACAGAATCACAGAAATGGTGAAGTCCAAAAACTTATACTGAAGCAACTAAAGCATCTCAAGAGCCACCAGGATGAAGTCCAGTCCACTATGCAATGTGAATTCATAAATGTTTGTTGACAAACAAATAAACTGAGAGAGGACAAGTTTATTAAACAGATATACATGGGAAAACGTAATTTTGAACATTAAGCAAATAACAGAATTACAAAAAAGAACAAAATAACAAATTACTCTTACAAAGAGTAATCAGTCCCAGGCCTTGGTGGATTAAAGCAGGGCAAAAAGTGCTGCCTAAATCAACCCAAATCTTGCGTCAATAGCAGAATCATAACATGAGACTGTTCCCATGCCCAGCACTCAGTAGTCTTTTCAAACACTTTTGGCAAGTTACATACCAATCTGAGTGTAGCTTCACACTGTTAAACAAAGAACGGTGGTAAAAAAGCATGGCCAGGGGAGATACAGAATAGATCCAAAACTAGATGAGGACTTTGGTTCACCATTCCAGGTACTCACCATGTCTTGCGTCTGTACAATGTCTCCCCTGGTGTCCAAAGTGGATTAGCTGGCAGTTCTCCACTGCTATTGTTTCTCATCAGAACACCTCACATTACCCCAGAACTTTGCTCAGGCCAAACAAAAACTCTCCATCTTGAACCAGTGTCTCACACAGCACAAATCCAGATGAATGCATTTTTTCTCTCTCAAAGTGTTCTGCCATCTTCAGCTGAAGCCTACTTATTTCTCATGTCTCTTTACAACAATTCAAAAGGTAACAACTAAAATTATTCTCTGTGCCCACTCCTCTGAATTTCTTCAGCCTCTTGTTTTCTCTGCATGCATCTGCTTCTTTTTCTCACTTTGTGCCAGCTCTTCTCTTTTCTTGCCATGCTCCATACTGAGATCCGTCCTCTGTAACACTACATTTTTGAGCTCTGTCTCCTCACGCCTTATAGCTCAGGACCAGCACTGCCTTTCCCCATTCATATGTCAATCCTTGGAACGTTCCCAGGAAGATTATTCCCGTTTTCTAGGAGATATGGGCACCATTTTCCTCTTCCAAATGCCTCCTTGCATTTGCTTTGGTGACTAGCCACTCTGCCTTTGCTGAGTAGAATTGTATTCACACCTCCTCTTCACTGAGCTCAAACAGATTATGTTTTAATGGGTGCAGTTGCTGCTGGAACAAACACGTCCTGTAACAGGCATTTTACATGTCACAAGCCTTTTTTAAACTGTGCTCTGTATATGCTGCAACTTTGAGTTCATCTAGGCTCAGGCCTTGCTTGAAAAGTGCCGAGCACCACCACAACACAGAAGCCAAAATAATCTGTAACAGATACTTCAGTGTCATCATCTCCACTGATTCCCTGTAATATGCTGCACAAGAGGAGTACAATAGCAACATTAAAAGCAGTGGGCAGGGGAGTATATCCTGGAAAATCTGGTCTGCATGAGAACATCCTGCACAACTGAAGCGCAAAAGATTGCCACCTCATGCAGAAAAACACCTCAGCAATGGATGTGGTGGCTGTCCATACTACACAGGCTGAGAAATGTGCTCCTGCAGATGCACTCTTGACCACACTTACATTATGCACACCCTGCTCCATCCCCAGCCAACACTCCTGAACCAGTGGTTTGAAACAGCTCCTCCAAGGACTTCAACACAGTGCAGAGGACATGACTGACATCTCACCCTTACTAGTTCAGTGCATCACCAGACTAGTCTGGTGCTTCAAACACAGAGGTCCTTCCCCTCCCACAGCAGTTTCAGCAAAAGGGACCCAGTTTCTCCAGTCTGACTCACATCTGAATGGCACCTAACACCGGAGCAGTGCTGGTGCTCTACTAACAGCAAGCCTGCATGCTGAGTGGGATGCATAAAGGGCAGCATGAGAGTCACAAACAGGATAAACTGCAAGAAACATGACCTTTCAGAAGGGAAAATGGAAAAAAAAAAAAAAAAAGGTAGATGAAATGAAAAAAAGAGGTGCAGAATGGTAAATTAGAGTAGGGAGATGCTCAAGGCCAAAAGGGACTGTCTGCAACAGTGTCTCCACCACAAGAAAAGGGAGAAGGGAAGGCAGGAATAAAGCTGCTCCAGTAAAACAGAGTGAAGGGGGTATCAGTCAGGCCCTGTTGTCTGAAAGGAGTCAGGAGGCAAGACATGGGCTGACAGAGCAGGAGTCAGTTATACCCATGTGTACCAAGGGGAGTAAACCAGAAAGGATATCACAAGGTTGCCATCTCAAGAGTGGTATCTGGTCCCATGCTGATCAGAGGTGAAACCAGCCTCTGCCTCCTCCTGATACTGCAGACCTGATCCCAGAGGGAAGTTCTGGCCAGGCGCTGACTACTGGCAGTGCCTGTGGTTGGATGCTGTGGCAGGGTGCTAGGTGCTGCTCTTGTGTGCTCAGGACAGCTCCTGGCCCCATGCAAGGAACACAGGCTTGATATGGGAAAATCCACACCAAAGTATCAGCACACAGGACACCGTCAAAAATCAGTTTCTCACTACTCCAATGAATCCAGGAGCTGGTGTAGCTCCAAAAAGCAGCAGTGTGAGTGGGGGGGAAATGTTAATAACAGTAACAAATGACATTTTTATACGATTTCATCATCACTGTTGTTGCATACTTTTACAGAGCTATCGCATTTCCTTAGATATCAGAAGGCTTGAATCTACAATGTATTTCCTTAGTGACAGGATGAAACATCCAATTTACCACACTGGGACTTCAGAAGATACACACAGACAGATCCTGTGGGCACTTGTGGGATAAGCAGTGTGTACAAGGTATAACATGGAGGGCCTGATTTGCTTTTGCTGAGGAAGAAAGGCCAGAAGTATCAATCATTTAAAGAAAAAAAAAAAAGGCAGTCCAGCCCTAATGCCTGCCAGCTTCACTAATGTTAATTTATGCCTTGGATTTGGTCACAAAACTCAACACTAATGTTAATGAATATTCATTTATAGAAGCTTCAACACATCCCATTTCAAAGAGAACAGGCTGAGGTTTGGGTTTTCTTTTTTCCAGCAGTCCTCTGCCCAGCATGGAGAAGGAAATTCGTGAGAAGTGATGAAATTAAAACAAACTGTTGATTCCAAGGCAAAGACTCATAATTCTTCCAGTTTCTTATTTTACTCCAAATAAGAGAGCAAAGAACTAGCTATGGGTGGGGACCTGTTACACTCCAGCTTTCAATGAAGGTCGAGTCATGTACAAAGCACCTGATACTCACTCACTCAGGGCCTCCCCCAGGCCAGACATACCCTGAGTAACTGCATGTCACACAGCGCTGAGGAAGAAGGCAAGAGAGAAGCCATCACCCAAAAATCCACTGCAACACCCAGGCTCAGCCTTGGCCACCAGGCACTGCTGCCTGTTGATAGTGGAGACCTGTATAAACGCAGCACTTCGGTATCACAAAACTCTGCTTTCAGAAGGAGGCTGTCCCCCCCACCCAGACCAAATATTTTGGCTGAAGGATGTTTTTTGAATACGGAGAAAACCTCGAGGTGCTTACAAGCCTTGCAGCTCTGGCTCCAATAACGCCGCTAACCACCAGGTTTGCTCAGAAGGTGCCACACCCACCGGGCTCTCCATCCCCGGGAACTTGCACCGCTCCAGGGAAAGCTCCACGGACCCATCGCTGGGCTCACCCCGGTGCCACAGCACAGGTGACCCCATCACCTGCGGTGCAGCCACCCGAGAGCAAAACCAGGCAGCAGTCTGGGGACCAGCACCGGTGCTGGGGAAAACCTCTGCTGTGTGAGCAAGCTATGGGTGTGACTTCCCCCAGAACACCCCTCCCCGCCGGCTCTGCCTTGTCTTTATCCAGCCCTCGTATCCCCAGATCCTCTGTGTATCAGGGAAGCCACATACTGTATCAAAGGACACGTGTCCTTTCTTTCTGGCATGGAAAGCACACTCCTTTGTAGCTCCGCTCGGACATAAAAGCATCTACCGGGAGACAGGCACCGATGGGAAGAGGATGGTTACGATTAACTCCTTGACTTCTGATCCCCGCCGTGCCTGATGCATTAACAGCGCGCAGAGGTGCTGGCGCTGGCATCATGGCGCTCTCTGATTTTCCGCGCTCCCCCGCAGCCCCACCTGCCCTGTCCCCGCTGCCCCGGCCTCCCCCTTGCCCTGCCCTGCCCTGCCCGNCCGCAGCGCCGAGCCCCGGCTGGCCGAGGGAGGGGAGGGGAACACACAACGAAAAACAGCAAAACGGAATAATAAAATTTTGAAATAAAATGCTGTCACCCCGCGCCCACAGCTCCAGCAGCAGGAGGAAGGGCGCCGGGGCCCCCCCGCCCCGCAGCCCGGGGTCTGCCCGCACTGCGCGCCCTTCCCCGCCCGCTAACAAAGGAGCGCCGGGGCCGCTTACCGTGATGTGCGGGATGCTCTTCTTGCCCTGGTCCGACATGTC
>VWZF01001198.1:1309667-1363008 GCA_013396755.1 Sclerurus mexicanus
GCCCCCCGGAGCTGTCCCTTCAGCACCCCGGGCCGGCCGCCCTCGCCGGCTCTTCCCTGGCTTTGGCTTTGGCAAAGAGAGGCCAGCTTCGTTTCGCTGTGAGGGATAAAAGTTAAAAAAAAAGAAAAAAAAAAGGAAGGATTTTTATTTTTTGGGGTTTTTTGAAGCGGGAGGAGTGGAAAGTGTGTAACCCTCAGCTCTCTGCACAGTCCCGTTCACAAAGTTCGTCTTTACAGCCCTACCTGCCTTACAATGCCCGAGATCACCCGGCAGAATCACAAGTCCTTGGACACTCCTCTCCTGCACATGCAGCCAATCTCAGGCGATTGTCACAGCCTGACAAGACTACCCCAGTAGTTACATAAGGGACATTTTCTGTTTCTCTGAAATAATACATTGGAACAAACTCTTCTGAGATTGATTACATGACTAAGCAAATTTGAAGCAGTGGATCAATCACAAGGCCTGTTTACTGCTCATGTACAACGTGCTTATGCTGTTTGAATACAAGCCCAGCCACACAGCACTGTTGTCTGTATACCTGGTGGTCCCAGCATGAGAAAAATTGTGAGTTACAAATCAGGAAAAGTGGGAGGTTAAAGACAGAGGACCCTGGAATTTTATCAGAAGCAAGTGCAGATAACCATCCTTCTCATTAACAGCTACCCATGGACCCAAAACATGTGAAAAAACAGTGTGACATACCTGAGCATTGCCAAAATGCATCAAAGGAAAGTATCTTTCTTTTCTACATTTGTTATAATGCAGAGGTACCTGTTGTCTTGAATGCCCTATGTGTGCATTCAACACCGTAGGTGTTGTTCACATGAGGAGAGTTTGGAAATTAGTCAAAATTTCACTTATAACTGGTTATTTATGCACGGATTTTAGTCATGTCTGACATTTCTGAGCATATATTGCCTAGGATTTCAAGCTCACTAAACTGTACTTCCAGATTAACACATTAATATCATATGGAGGTTTCACCAGTGTATGAAAAAATAAGTATAGCTTGTAGGGTATTGCATTGTTACTTCCTTAAAGTCTTCTCTTCTGTGTGAGCAAATGTTGATTTTTTTGTTCCTGATGGTAACATTGAGATTTATTGATCATTTTGGAAAAAAAGAAAGTCAGTTTGTTCCTCCACAGAACAACAAATCCTGACAGTTAGTGAAATAAGGACACGGCACGTGGAGTGTAATGTGTGACCTTCCTGTCTTCACAAATATTGGAAAAATTATTTATTTTATGAGTTATTTCATTGCAATCAAGATATTAATTTGAACCTTCAGAATAAAAGCTTCTGATGGTCCCATAGTAGGTCCAGTATGTTGCACATAGTGCATGCATCTTCTAAATGAAGAGCATCTTTTATTTAACATCCATAAAGCTGAGAAAGATGGATTCTGTTTACACTTGGGATCTAGTTAGATAACATTGTTCAGATTTCTAGAGCTACTGAAGTTTCTTTGAATAAAAAAGAATACTGCTATTTTTTTCAGTATTAAGTTAGGACATTCATCTTAATGCTGATACAGAGGAGACCACAAGACTCAGAGAACATATCAAATCAATGCTTAAGAAAACAGCATTAAGCTTTCTAGTTAGAAGTAAGCATAAAATCCTGCCAGAGTCTTCCTTTGCTTTTAAATGTTTTGGTTTTTTTCATAGTGTAGCCCTTAGTTTATTAAAAACTAAGTGTTCTAAGATACCAGAGGCATACTGTTCTACTGTTCTTCTGTTCAGTAAGAGATAAAATTGCAGATTTACGTGCTACAGAAGCAGACCCAGTTATATCTTGATACCCTACCACCCCTGTAAGTTTGCCTAAAAACAAGTATGCAACTTTGAAGGAGTATACATTGCTTTGGCATATTCTCTTGCATACAGTATGTCTCATCCTGTCTTGACCTTGCTTGATGCAAAGAGGACTGAACCTGACTGAAAGTGCACCCTCTTCCTATAGGACTTTTATTCCAAATAGCCTTGATGAGAGATAGCATAAAATCTAGAGACATGCTTGCTTCACACAACAAAACCCACAACATCTGGACAAAAGCACAACAAGAAGGATAACACATACTGGCTTGGCTTCAGTTGCAGCTGGAGCTCTTCTTGCAACAGCATGAATGTCACGAGCTAGAACAGGACCTGCCTGGTGCAGGGGCTCAAAGAATATGCAACATACATTTTGCACTATTTTAGCTATTGTGCATTTTGCAACAGAATCAATAGACAAAAAAGGTATGAACAGTTCAAAGGTAGTGAGTGTGAAAGAGACCAACATTTTTTTCTCCTAGAAGAATGACTTTAGGCACCAAGTTACTGAGTCAGGCTCCCTCTCTGCTCCATGTGACTGGTGTTTCTCTGCCAGCAGTCTCCTCCTCCCACACAAACCCTGTCCCATGGATTGGTGATCTGGACTGTCTCCTCACATGTAAGAGATGTGGATACAAAATGCTACAAGCTGGGGAAGGCTCAGGTTACTAACATTCTGAGCAGTGAACGAGTTCATAGTATTCTGCTAATTCACATTCATTCCACTAAATCAGCAGCAATGGAATGGAAGCTCATCCACCCAGAGGAGCAAGACCCCAGATGTAGCAGTTTTCTTATCCTGTTAGAAGACCAGGTGGCCCCTTTTTTAAAACTGATAATTCCTGGTTGCTATCCATGGATACAGTTGTATTTACAGCTATATCTCGGATGCTTTGTCACCATTTTAAAGTTAAAATAATAAAGCTATGAAGTTTTTAATTTAAAATATGCATACATTTAATATACAAAATTATACAAATTATACATTTAACTAACATAGAAAAATACATCTTGTTAACAAGATAAAATGTCAACATATCTTACATCATTTAAGTGAGAGTTACAAATCTGTGATAATCATCAAGTAGACTTTGTGACTTCATTACAATTCTGTATTGTCCCTACTTACAATGAAAAAGAATACATATGTACAGTTGACATTAATGACAAATGTCTTAGAGTGGAAAACTTTGCTGAAAAGTCATCCAGAAGGGTTTAATGGAACAGTTAAAATATGAGTGGCCGCTCTCATACTATTGAAACTTCCTTCTCACTTAGCTGAAACTAATCTGACACACAGTTACAGTGTGGTGGTCATGGGTCAGAAGTTAAACCTTTTTGTATTTATTTACAAACACCCCTCCCTCCCCAGTCTATCTGGTACACCTGCTTAGTAAGTATCACACCATAAACCCCAGCCTTTTTGTGCATTCTTTGGTACCTCTTCAAATGAATTTGTGGCCCTAACAACTGATGCTCATAACTTCTGGGTATCACCCCTCTGTTTGCTGTGCAAAAGAGTTAAATAGTTGTACAGCACTAAAGCTCAAAAGGCAAAATCTCCATACATTTTTCATCCCAGATTACTCCTTAATACCTCAGGAGTTGGGGAAATATTTTTGTTTCAGTCAACAAATGCGTGCAGTAAATCTTCACTCCTTATTTGATTTACAAGGTTTCCTTTTCCAAATTCCAAAAAGGCAGAAGTGTAATTTATAAAAAAGCTATAAAAATCTGTTCCATGCTGTGTCTTGTCTTACCTACTGCAAGCCATATAATGATTTTTTTAAAACTATTTACATATTCTTTAAACTTGCTTGTCATCACAGGGAGCAAAAGAGAAGACCACTACCAATCTGATTTTCAGGCCTTCATTTTTTTTCTTTCTTCCTTCTTTTTTTTTTTTTTAGTAAATTGCTCTTAATTCCTAGAAGAAAGAATTCACTCATGAGCTAAAACCTTATTCAGATTTTCCTAAGAGCTTCTTAGGACCATCAGTGAGTATATGAATTGCCTCACACAGACATTTTTGGCATAGGAGTGGTTTTCATCTGTTAGCTACATTTTCCATCTTTTTCCAAAGGACCACAAATCTGTGAGTAGAGAAATGTAGTTGTTTGGCATTGATTAGTGCACACTGCACAGTAACCTCTCACATTGGAATTTACATTTGCATGTTCATATTCCCATAGCAAAAGTCTACATTACACAAAGAAACAACAATGAACAGAGATTTATACCATAGATCCAAACAACTCCAAATCAAGGCAGGTCTCCACAACTACTAATCTCTCTTTTTCTCCCCTATGTGCATAAACAATGTCAAAGAGAGCATGATGCCCATGTATCTATCACATGTGAGGATTTCTTAAGCCAAGTAGAAGCAAGCATGAAATATTGGTCCCAGGGAAGCCAGTGGAAATTTGCCAGTCACTTCAGTGGTACAAGCATTTCATCCAGTATATTTAAACTTTCCCCTTTTTTGAATTTTTTTTCTTTTTTTGGGCTTTAACTGCACCTTGCGACTTTCCTATTATGCATGGATCCCAATGGTAGAATTTAAGATATCTGTATTTTTAATCCACATCCTATATAAGAAACAGTATGCTCTCTTTCCTAACTTTTGTACAGGGGCAAAAATTCCTGTCCATAATCCCATGGCTACTGAATTCTAATGCAAATATATTTGGAGCCAAAGGCACATTATGTTTTAAAGGAATTCTGCTAAAGCAGGAAAGGGGTTTGAACAAGTTTCTTTAATCCTAAGGTCTGTTGCCCCTCTGCCTCCTTAAGGCACTAAAGGATTTCCAAAGGATTAGTGGCAAAACCTAGCATACACATGTCCCTCCTTCCATCCCACAACAATAGTAAATTCAGATACTAAAAACTTCATCTGCAACTGAGTAATTCAGGTAGATTTATGAAACACAAATCAGACTTTCCACTTTCCACAAGGACAAACATCAGTCATACCTTAGCAGGAGGTTTATCCTGGGAACTCTTCTGTGTATATGAAACATTTCCCAGCTACTGTATTATTCTGAAGGTAACATGATTATCATGCTGCAGGCAATCATTGTACCTTCAGCATTTGCCATTCACAGTGGTGTGAAGAACGGAATTTGGGATTTAAAGGTTGCATAAAGAGCAACCTGCAAGCTATATTTTCAATATTCTTCAATGGTCTATAGAGCAGAATATTACATAAATAAGTGAACTGCCAAAGAAATAATATTTTCCCTGTAATACTGCCCATTTTGTCTATTTAGGGTGACAGAAGAAGATTGTATTTACTTACATAGAACTTTGCAGCATCTTAATTTTGACTAAAGAATTTGGTCAAAGCAGTATTGTGCATATAAAGCAATCAGAACAAAGTGCCCAATTTAGCATTCTGTGAAAGTTTAACAGAAAATGACATTACATGTAAAGCATATCCTGGCACCTTTACCATAGACAGCACATTAAGCAAGTTAACTTCTGCTTAGTGAAAGAAAGTCAAACAGATTCTGTAACAAATAGACAACACTTTTCACTGTAAGGCAACTAGAAAATAATAGCTAGGCTCTCTGTCTTAGCTAGAAACCTCACACTGAAAGTTTGCTGCTTTGTTAAAATAATTTGAGGTAAACTTGGGATTTAAATTCCCAAACCTCAGCCACATGAAACCCATCCACCCGTCTATCAATTTAATTAATAAACAGACTTTACCAATATTGGTGAGACAACTTTTGCATTAAAAGGTGGTAGAATTTCAAGGAGATCGATGTGGTACAAACCACAATGAATGAAATGTGTTCTACATTCCTTACGCTAATTGTTCTAAAGTGAAACCAAAAGGCAGAAAGCCTAAGATGTTACAAAATGGACAGCTTCTTTATCAGCATTTATAATTTATGGTGGGATATTATGCATAAGTACTAGGAAAGAGGCCTGATATTTTAGTTCAACACTTAATTCAGAAGGAAAAAGTAGGGTTTAATTGCCTGAGTGTTGTAGAAATGATATATGTTTTCAGGTGGATAGTATGCAAATGGATAGAAATCTACACATATGTCATTGCTTTATTTTAGGAACTTGTAGTTAAGCTTCAAGTGTTACCATGACAACATGTGATCTTGTTACTAATCGTAATCTAGAAATGCACATTACATTAATCTGATTTGGGATTCCACAGTTTATTATTATTCTTCTGCTTCCTTTTAAATGATATCTGTAATTGCTGGGCAACTAAGCATTGCAAAGACAGAACATCCTAGCAGTTAGCTCAACATTAAAAAAAAAAAAGGAAATATCAGTCATAAAACGGTCCTCCAAACTGAAAGTGCATCACAACGTAAGAGGCAGATTGAGAGCAGTACCCACAGCTGCTGCTATTCAGGTCAGCACAAGTATTGCCACTGAGTTAACAGTGCTGTGTGCCTTTAATTACAGAACGGATGGATGTACCCATACAACCTTTTATCCACAAGTCTTGTGCCTGCATTCCCATGGTAGAGATGAATAGTAGGGGTTGTAGGTGTGTAATCTGTATTGTGCAGCGTGGTTGTAAACTGTGTTTGCATCACATGTGCAATTACCAACCAGTGTGCACAAACCCACCTGCTTCAGGAAAAGCACGTATGCCTGCAAATGCCTTTTCCAAAAGTTAAATTCAGTGTGGCCTATTCATGCTGTTGAAATACTCAGAGTATTAGGACACAGCACTTTGATGTTCCAAGTGCCTCTCAGCGCACATGAAGTGCGTTCCCAATTCCTACTTACCCTTGTAAAAATGCCATTCTGTCTCATTTGCTAAACAGTTTGTACCCTCAAGTATCGCGTCCTCAGAAATACTAAACATCCCAACTCAGATCAAAGACTCTTTCAGGAATGCTCAAAGCCATATGAGGCTGAAGATATTACATGCCCACACAACCAGACACATGAACATGAAGATTGCGCTTAACTTGGCAATTGCTTTAAAATGCAAATGCTGAGATCCCAAGAAAACAAACCAACACTCAGTCTCAAACCATACACTGGGTTGGCCCACGTGGCCAGCTTCCACTATAGGAGGTGGCTAAAATGTCGCAGATGGTAATTCAGGGCAACTTCTCATTTTTTCGCCTAACGTAGCAGCTGCAGTCACCGCCAGGTCAAAGCACATTTCATCAGTCTGTTGGAACTCTACTGCTTCTTCTGTGTGACTGATACATTCTTTCCTGGACAAGAGGAAGGAGGGGGGGGGGGGAAAAAAGGAAGGAAAAAAAAAAGACAATAGCATAAGATAAATATCTGGATTTTCAAAACTTAAGGATTTATTTGTTATTCATTCGAGGTCAAAATGAAGCATTTGAGAAGCAGTGTGCCCAGATGCTTCCATGCAAACATAGCATAATGACAACACATTGTAGAAACTGAACTGTCCAAAACATATTGAGACATTCTTCCATGATTTACTAATTTGAGACAAAAAGTATGTTTCATACTTTTCCCTTTTGCTATTCCTTCTTTTACACAAGACAAACATCCATTTGACAATATGGAAATAAACACTCCCTGCCATCTTCCCAACACTATTCCATAACCCCCTGAGCAGGGATCTACAGTAGTCTTGTGAATAAAGATCAAGCCAGGAATGACAGCCATCACAAACTAAGCCCTATTTCTATGACTCTTCTCAGAGAAATATTCATCATTTGAATCCTTCCTCAGATTTTAGGTTTGAAAGCCTGCAAAATATTAAGTCAGGCTTTATTCCTCTGAAGTATCACCAGTGCTACACTACCTGCATACTTAGCTCTAGCTAAAACTTGATGTCCACTGGAGAAACATGCATCTTAGTACATCAGGAGTACAGAAAATGAAAATAACAAACAGAATTTAAAAATAATTAAAATTATATTATAATTGTTATTATAATAACCAACTGGTGATAGTAATTAACTGTCATTACTAAAACATGTCCCATTCACCAACATGCCCCTCAAAACAGAAAAATTAAAAACTGGGAAAGAAGAGAACCTTTATGGCTTGTACTTTAGGATGGAAAGGTTTTTCCAAGCATGAAGGACAGAAATGAAAAAAAAAAAATCCTGCAGAGTGTGGCAAAGTAATAAAGGGGAGGTCATTATTTTTGGAAAACCAGCTAGATGGGTTATTGTAGGCCACAAAACCAATGAGATATGCAAAAGTCAGTCACTGAGCCAGGACAGTGCCAGCTGGGCAGGAGCACACCATGGAGTCCTAGTGATGAGAGGCGTTTAGAGCCTTTATATACTCCCTAGTTCAAATCTCTTTCTCGGATCAGAGCGTGGCAAATGTTCAGACTTGCTTCTGATCCAAAACAACACTAGAAGCTTCCTGCAGCCTTCATAAGACATTATACATTATTTTGGCCCCTGATGTAGGTGGATCCAAACAAAACTGGTTTTGGAATTTCTTCTCTTTGCATCATCTAATAAAGCTCCAGGTACTACTGCAAAAAAAGGAAGTCCATTGCAATTTACTTCTATCTCCAGGCAAAGAAAAGGAACACTTCTAGAGCCTCCATAGATCATCTTCTTTTAATTAATGTCTTGGTAGTCTAAGTGCAATCAAAACAACACCCAACAGAACACACTTTCATCCTTTGCTATCTACACTTTCTAAGGATTTTTCAGGATGTCAGGTACTTCTCCATTCATAATTAATATTACAAAGAGAAATATGACTTATCAACAGAGCTGGTTGTGTATTTTAGGATGGTCTGGAATACATTTCTGTCTCTCCCCTTCAAGTCATACATGAAGTCTCTTGTCTGTGATCCCATCACTGAACATAGGTGTTGGGGAAAATCAGAGGGGTAAGTCTCTAAGTCCTAAAATTTTGCCTTATTTTGGAAGACAGAGAGGTTGCAATTTTAGTTCTTCAACTGCTTGCACAGGAGCTACCCATTGTTGCCTGTTGTCAGTTTACTGACTTGTTCAAAGGGAAGAATGTCTATAAAGTATTAAATGCAAACACTAGTGTGGCCAGAATAATGGAAATTGGATTAAAATATCATTCATTCAAAGATCTTATGGGGGTTTTTTGGTCAAATTTTTTATTATCCACCAATTTTAATGTAAACTAATTTTAAACTAATTTAACTCTAATTTTCCAAAATTTGAGATAAAGAATATTTGCCAAACATGCACTGCTAGACTAAGGAGCATTTACAAATGTAAAAGTCAATATTTACATAACGTTTCCTTCAATTTTTACTTTTTCCTTGAAACATTAGCTGCCAGTTATATTTCCTTTCTGGTTTTGTCAAGACTTTTCACTTTCCTTTTCACATTCCTTTCATTCTCTTTATCTTTGCTCCTTCATCCCTCCTTTTATTCTCCACTCAAAGCCTTTATGAAACCTTGTGCTCCTTGCAGTCTAATTTCCCTGGCATATTTATCCTCTACCATATTCTTATTATTTTTCTTCATACCACTTATCTATCTAAGCAGTATGGCAACATAAACCACTAATGAATTGTCTTGTAATTACTCTCGTCAGAGAGGAAGACTCTGTTATGAAAAGCTTGAGGAAAATAAGAATGACCTTAATGATGTCACTTTACCCAAGAAAAATATCGACCAGGCATTTCCCCGGCTTAAACACAAACCTGCAGATTCCAACCATACAACACAGTGATCAAAAACCAGCTGAATCTTTATCAATAGTGAACCTAAGAGTTTCAGCATGAGTGTTTCTGATGCTCAGAAATTTGCTGTCCTGTTCTTTGGTAGGGCTAAAGCACACGGTTGAGCAATGATGCAGAGGCTGGGCTTGTGCTCCTTCACATCACAAGCAAAATCAATTTAAGTCACCAACACAAAGAACTGCTAATGTAGAAGGTCGTTAAACAAAACTGATTTCTCTGTGACATTGGAACCTTCAAGGAAACCTCACAACATAAAAGTGATGACTATGCACTGCTCTCTAAGCCAGAACTGAATCATTTCCAGCATAATGAAGATCAGTGATCCACACATTCATGCACTCACTTGATGTTCTCCAATCTTTTACCACCTCTGTGAGCTGCCAGCATTTATTTGTTCTAGCTGCTCCCAGTCCTTCGCCTCTGTTCATTCTGTGCTAAGTATATGGAAATGGCAAGATCATAGGAAAGAACCTCAGATCAACCTACTCACACCACAGTCAGTTCCAAAGTTAGACCAGTTTGTGCAGAGTTTACTTAGTCAAATCTTGAAAACATCCTGGGAGAATGCACAGCCTCCCTGGGCAGCCTGTCCCACTGATGGGCTGTCTGCACGGCGGAAATGCTTTTCCTATATCCAGTCTGAACTTTCTTGTTTCGTCTTATGCCCACTGTGTCTCACCCACTCACCATGCACCACTGTGAGGAGCCTGGCTCCATATTCTCTATGATTGTAAGATTCCTCAAGGCTCAGGAAGGCTGTTGTGAGGTTCCCCCAAAGCTGGCACTTTTCCAGTGTGAACCAGCCTAGATCCCTTGACCTCTCCTCACAGGGTGAGTGGTCCACTCCCTCAAATATCTAAACTATCATTTTTAACCAAGCTCAACTTGTTCAGAGACAGACAATACAAAGAATACAAAGATCAAAATAGCACTGACTGCTCTGCGTAAGCTCATCCACCTCAGTTCATACTGGTGGAATAGAACTAGTGCTGACCACACAGCTCCTCCTAAAGACGGCTGTCCTGTTTGACTCCTCAACTCCAATCAGTTCCCTGGAGGGCAGAAGTCTGTGCCTACTGCCAGGGTCCATGGTATCCTGTGGCACACACACACTTTAATAGAAAATTATCTACCATAAATTGTTTAATGTGTGTTTTATAGAACCTTATTTTAGAACATAAACATATTTATTCTGAACAATTTTGATTACGTGCAAATAGAAAAACTGGCAAAAAAAGAAAGTGATTACAAGAAAGGAAAAGTGCAAAACTGCATTTTGCCATAATACACAGGGGATCCCTCAGCTGTTTGGTAGAGAAATGCTATATAACCAAGAGCATATTGATCTTTGCAGATACATTTGATTTCTGTGTTTGGAAAAAAAAAATCAAATAGTATTCAATGTAGTCTTCTCATTCACAAACTGCTGCTTCTAAAATTCATTTCTACTTGATGAATTCACAATGGAGCTCAAGAGGTGTGAATCTCATTAAATTCTGAATAAAGACACATCGATCCCAATTATAACCGAAGGCCAACAGAGCTTGCCTATAACTCACAGAAAAAGAATTGCATCCAAGGAAAAGAAAAACAACAACCAACTAACCAAACATGAATGTTGAAAACCACAAGTAAATTATATTCTCTTAGAATATTAGAAAATTAAATTATATATTTCTAATTTTTTTGTGCTTAATAAAAATATTAAATACTAAACAGTGTTACATTTATAGATCTCATTCAACATCATTGCTCTGGCTTTATGTCAGTTTTTTTATTATGAAACTAATGGTGTAACTAATGGTGTAATTCTGGTAAAATTAATTCATGAATGATAAATGAGGATTGTCTTACTCAAACTCCATGCAAAATACATTATTTTCATTAACAGTAGAAAATGGTCAATATTCAACATACAAGCAGTACTGCTATTTAATGCTACAAAGCTCTTCAGAAAAATATCACACACATACACACACAGACACTCATTTTCACACTGCTTAGAGAAGAACAACTTAAGAGTCTTAATTAGGGTTGGGTAATCACAGTGAAGAAGAGTTACAAATGTGAATCTTATAAATGTACATGGACAGCTGAACTCACTGCCATGCTGAATGTCATTCTGGAAGTGAATTTCTTCTGTTAATGGCCTATCAATGTATATATAGTATATTTGCTTTCAAAAATGTCTTCTAGAACAATATCCTTGCAATCCTTTGCAGCTCTGAGATGCAAATGCTTACAGAAGAATCCCGATGTCTAACCTCCTGCTCATCAACTATTCCACAACTTTGCAGGCAGGCAGCAGTAACATACACACTTATGAGATCAACTGCTAACCCAAAATCTTGAACATGCAGCCAAAGCTAGCCAGCTTGCCAAGAGGCTTAGGGTGAAACATGCTGATAGAAGGCAGTTCAAGAATTTAAAATGACAAATTAGGAAACCTTGAAGACTGATCACAGATTGTTGGAACACACACACAAAAAGGAAAAACCAGCTGGATTTTTTTTATTTTTTTTCGATAGAGTTCACCCAGTGCTAGTCCTAATTAAAGAGTGGCCCTATTCCAACTTAAAATAAGAAACAATTCAAACACCCTTGTATTCAAAGGATCTTCTACAGGACTCCATTTACTTTGCTGATTTGATTTTCCTGTAATGGCACTGCCTCATTTATACACCCCAGAGCTTTTAGTAGCCTTGAAAATCTACCAGCACTTATTAAATACAGACACACTTTTTTTTTTGGTGGTAAATTATGCACATGAATGTAGTGTTATTTACATTTCTCCCATTAAGACAATCATAATGGACTTAAAGGCTAATGCAAATGAGTTAACCTCATACTATACAGTAACAGCATGACATGTCCACATACGATGGCAGAGTGGTACCTTCTATGTAGCAGGCACATTGTTTTTGAGACACATCTCAAAACAATATTGCAATGAAGTACAATGAAAAAGCAAATTCCAAAAGGATTATCTTGTCAATCCCCATCACATGCATGTTTTGCTGAGGTTAGTTAAAGAAATGAGCATTAACACAAAATTACCAGTAGTAACAGACAGTAGAACAACCCTCAACAAATAGTTCACATCTCATGTCATTCACTTGGTGCTTTAGCACTGTAATACATCCAGTTACAAGTGGGACATACAGTGTTTCTTCCAGTGCTGAATATGCAACAGACGGGTTGAATCACAAAAGTCCCACAGCTTCCCTCCCCCACCCCCATCCCCATAAAGCAGTAGAAGTGCATTCAACTTGGTTATTTCCAAATGGTTTCCCTTACAGTTTTTCAGAGAGGTACCCTTAACATCGAAATCTTCATTATTAGATTCTGCTTGTTATGCGCAATATCATTCTCACAGAGCAGTTGTTGAACACCGCTGGAACAGATATATTTGCAACAGGTAACAGCCATGAATCTTGTAAGGACAAGCTTCATGCCAAGGTGGTAAGTACAATCATGAGAATCTAAAAGACCTGCTGGGATTGAAGAGCACAAATTGAGAGCAGGACAAAACAAGGCTCTTGGAAGTAGAGGCTGTTTGAGCCTGTCAGTCTCTGGAGAATGCTATGTCTTTACTAGATGACCTTCCCAGGCAGTCCCATTCACATTTGCATGGGTAACAGCTGCCCAGAAGACGGAGGGTTATACTCATCTAAGGCACAGCAACCTTTGGGCCAGAGAGGCTTTGTCTTGGGGACAGCACTGATGCCTAAAAATGCAGACCTGCCCACTGTCCTTCAGGGATTTTAATGATCTGAAAAGTACTACAAATGTTCTGCAGAAAACGATTCATTTAAATTATTTGACTTAGGGGGAATCACAGCCATTTTTTTTTTTAAGTCAAAGTCATTAAGGATGGCTCACTCGATACAAGACAAGATTTTATGACTCACAGGAGACTAGAAAAATCAGCAGCAACACTGCATATTTAGAGTATAATGTTTAGTCATCAAAGATGCTTTCAGAGTTATTGCCTCCTCCTTAGACACATTTTTTTTAATTGCTTTAACAGAGCTGCAGCAATAACAAAGAAAAATCTTTCCCTAAAATGCACAGTCATACAAGTAACTGATCAGCAGGTTTGCCTTGCGGCTGTCAGCCTAAGAAAAACGGGCAAGTGAATTCACATTTTGGCAAAGCATTTTTTTATCCCACTACCTCTCCAACCATGTGGGAAAAAATTATGTATGCACATCCAGAGGAGAATAAGTGGCATCTGGAAAGAGGATTTCTAGATGCTCCGCACCCCATAGCAAAAGCTTAGGAAGGCAGGAGCACAGAAATATTTGAGCATTTCTGTTTTGCCTTGTTTTCCTTAACTGATCTTTAAAAAGTTCTGTTAAATGCCAGAATAACTGCTAGAGCAGGCCAGATTTTATTTATTTATTTTTTTTTTAAAGTAGCAATCAGAGCAATATCTTTACAAGTCTAGGAGCAAGTCACAGACTTTCTGTTCCCAGACCAACCCACTGCAGATTTGTGTATCAGCCTGCACATCCCTGTCTGCAGAGACAGCGGATGGGCAGCCGTGGTCACAGGAGCACTGGGGTGATGGTACCTTTGAACACCCCCTGGCAGAGCCAGACACTCCACTTGTCACCTGCAAAGCCTCCAGACCATCAGTGAATCTTGCTCAGCCATAGCAATCTAAAGACTGCACAGTTTAATAACTGCAACACACTGTTACTGCAACGTATTTTAACGCACCACCAACAGTAGAAGCCTAAATGGTTTTATCGCAAATCAAACTACTTGAAAATTATTTAACAAAAGAAAAACATTTGCTATTCCTATTGACATTTACAGAGGCAAAGCAAGTTTCCCTCCTCCAGCTTTAACCCGGTGATGGAGGATTCAGCATAAAGCATATGACCTACATAGCAGGAAGTCAAACTTTGTTATAATCTTGTCCCCCTGAGCACTGAAAAATTTGGAAATCAGACAAGATGAGCACAGTGCCCCAGATTCTCTCTGTCATTCGGGCAATTTTGCATTGCATCATTAGTCCTAATTCACCCTGCAGGGGCCACAGTCATGACAGTGAGCCGCAAGGCCTGTTGTATTATCATCCCCCAGCTCTATGGATAGGGAAAGCGAGATGATGTTCACCTTCCAGGGACCCACAGCTACTCAAACATCACTCTGTAGCTGTAGATTATAAATATAAATTACAGTAACATTTAGACTGCTAAAACTTACATTGGCAATACTTGTATTGAATTTAAGTGCATGCTAGGGAAACACACGCACCCAGGCAATTATCCTGTCCACATTGTTCGGACCAGTATCTCTACTCGGATGTGGACCTCAGGGTCAGTCATAAAGCAAGCACAGAAAAAAGCACAGAGAACAAATATGTCTTTCATCTACTTTTCCAGTACCCTCATATTAGTCACTCTGTCAATCAAGTGCCTTCCTGGAATAACCATGTTCTCCAATACCTTTAGGACAACTGGGATTTGTAGGCCATGTGACTAAAGGCAGACTAGTGCTGCATGAAGAATTGCACGTGACCCACATCCCAACTACAAATATACTGGGATGGAGTAAATATTTCTTTGTCCACTCTTCTGCCCCATTGAGCTTTGCACCCATGATATCTAAAGCAAAGGGATGCAGGACCTCCAGGGTCAGGTGCTGGCACGTTCAAGTTTTGGTGTGGGGTTACTGAAAGCAGTCAGAAACATTTCTAATGGTGCATTTGACTTTGATGACACTGCAGAAATCACGCCTGATTTCCTGCCAGGTCTTCTTCCCTGTTCTTCAACTGTACTCCTGACAGGCTGACAGAGAGTGGGAGTTAAAAAGAAGTTACTGCTTCAGGATTGTCTCAGAGATTGCAGAGCTCCTAAGCTGCTGGCTCCTCTACAGATCTCATTAGGCAGAATGCCAAGAAACTCAGAGCAGAGTATCCCTGCTCATAAACTCTCAGGCTGCCAGCTCTCTATTAGCCCACCAGGCAGGAAGAAAAGAAGCAAGAGTCTGGAAGCTCTGGAAGTGTGCAACTCCTTGGCACCCCAGGCAGCCAGAGGATCCTGACAGGATTCCTCAAGCTGGGAACCCCAGAGCTTTTTCTATCTCTAATTCTAGTTGCCATTCATTTCAGACTAGATGACAGTTGTAGGACCCTTCCAACTGAAAATATTATATTTTATTGATTTTAATTTCAAATCAGAATAAAATCAAATTAAGAAAATTTATCAAAATCCTCTGCAAATTGGCATGATCTTTTTTCATGCTGCATCACTTGAATAATGGGCTGTAATGGCTGGTGCACCATCTTGTGGTCCCATTCCCTAAACATATAGATTGCACTATGACTCAGCAGACTGAGCTTGCATCACATTAACTGCCTCTTCACCCATCCTCTTTATCCCAGGTATTCATGCTCTGCCAATTTAAATTTCAAACCCAAGCTCTTTAGGGAAGAACGTGTTTTGTGTGGTTTTGTATCCTCATATTAACTAAATTGAACAGGATTTATTTTTCTGAAACTCCTATTGCCACAAATCTCTATATGCAGGTCAGCAGGCTTATGCAACAGTGATGCATCTGGCTCTCTGTCCCAAATAAGAGAATATGCTGTGACTGCTACATAACCTTGTGTGCTGCTCATCACAGGCTCATGTACATCTTTTTTTCCTGTTAAAGGAGACCCACTAAAATCTCAGTTTTCACTTTTCCAAAGACCTGTGATTGTTACATGTTCTCTGCCTGGTGCTTACAATCAGACACAATGGATCATTTCCATGAAGCTTTTTTTTAAATTTACTAGTGTCCATTCATTCAAGTTAGGGTTTTGGGTTGGTTTTTGGGTTTTTTTTTGAAAGAACATATTTTGAGTTAATTCATGTTAGCTGTATTTTAATAAAATGTTTCCAGCTTTTGTTAACTTGTGGGTTCCCTCCAGAACATTTTCTTGCAGCTGTTTCTTGCTCTGCCTTTTCCTTTGACCTTTTTTACTTTGTCACACATCCACCAGTCACTCCAATGAAATGCTCATGGCAATAGTCAGGGATCATATGTGCCCACAGGGCACAGCATGGAGAATATCCAGTCTTGGATGTTGCAAAAATCTTTTCTCCCTTAAAACTAGGTCAAGGTATTTTGAAGGGAAGGGAACACAAGTCAACAGCAGGTGCCCAGCTCTCACACTGAAATGAAGTATCTGTAGATCCATGACATGCATTCATACATACTTAGGAACAGCAGATTTGACCTACTACAGCAGGCATAGGGATGTGCTTTATTCAGGTATCAAATCCATGTAGACATCCATGCAAATCCTAGTTCTAGATCAAGCATGTAGCTCTAACTTGTAACTCTAGCCTCCAGCTAGAATGGAAATGAAATCACTGACTTTCTTTAAATATGCAAATACGGTTAAATGCAAGGTGATGAACCAGGAACAAGGTTTGCAGCTCGTGCCTGCAGTATGGTAGACCCTGTTCAGAACAGCAGCAAAGAAAGATCAGACGCTCTTCTAGCAGACAAGTCAGCATGTCTAACAAGCACGAACCAAAAAGGCCAGAGAGGACTTGGCATGTAAAGCAGCAGGCTGATTGACAGACAAGCCTTTGACATCTCA
Source organism: Sclerurus mexicanus (assembly GCA_013396755.1). Taxonomy (NCBI): domain Eukaryota; kingdom Metazoa; phylum Chordata; class Aves; order Passeriformes; family Furnariidae; genus Sclerurus; species Sclerurus mexicanus. The sequence goes on from VWZF01001198.1 coordinate 1,326,752, forward strand.
GGGGTACCGACACTGAGTACTACATGTGAAGGAGGATTTCCCTAGCATTACTCCCAAGTTTGAGACTTTTCAGAATAAATGGTCCATTCTGTAGGTATGACCTTACTTTTTTTCCTTTTTTTTTTTTCTTTTCATTTAATTCCATTTTTACTACAAATAAAATACTGGCACTAGGCCAGGACAAGAATTCAATACCAAGTTCACCAAAACCAATCGTTTTATCCACAGAAGTGTAACTCCAAAACTTCCTAAATTCACATCTGTAATAACATTCAGAACATGGCCTGTTAAGTGCATGCATAGAGCAGGTTCATCCCCTGAGCAATCTGATGCTCAGTTAATATATGCAGTGCTATACTAAGCCCAGTTAATCAACACTATCTATTCTGAAAGCAGGAAAAGAACCCTCCCTATGTCTATCACACTCCATCAGCTTTCCCCACTCACTTTAAGCAATTAGTTTCAAAAACTCCCTGACTAAATTTGCATAAAATGCATCTTTCCTTCATACACTTTGTTAAAGAATTAGACTATAATTTTATAAGGATTTCTTGGAGATCAGCAGTGGCAGAGAGGTATCAGAGGTTACACTATGCCTTCAGCACAGTTCCAGGAATTTTCGAGGGCAGTAATTTCCTGGTCCACATCATCACCTTCAATCGACTCACATGCGTAGGGAGCAAGAATGTTATTTACTGTCAGAGATCCTCTGGGTCTGTCTGCAGAGAGATGGCTATGGATGCAGATGGAATAGGCAGATGAGAACAGCTATCAATGGGCGTATACTCTGCACTGGGGCAGCCTCACATTGAATACTGTGTGCAGTTTGGGGTGCCACAATATAGTATATTAAGCTATTAGAGAGTGTTCAAAGGAGGGCAATGAAGAAGGTGAAGGGCCTTGAGGGGAAGCCATATGAGGAGCAGCTGAGGGCACTTGGTCTGTTCAGCTGGAGAAGAGGAGACTGAGGGGAGACCTCATTGCAGTTACAACTTCCTTGGGAGGGGAAGAGGAGGGGCAGGCACTGATCTCTGCTCTGTGGTGACAGTGACAGGATCCAAGGGCCAGAAGTTGTGTCAGGAGAGGTTTAGGTTGAATATTAGAAAAAGGTTCTTCACTCCAGAGGGTGGTTGGACACTGGATTGGGCTCCCCAGGGCAGTGGTCACAGCACCAAGCCTGACAGAGTTCAAGGAGCATTTTGATGATACTCTCAGGCACTTAGTGTGACTCTTGGGGATAATCCTGTGCAGGGCTAAGGGCTGGAGCTGATGACCCTTGTGGGTCCCTTCCAACTCAGCATATTCTGTGATTCTGTGACATAAAGCTGCAGTTGAATGATCAGCAAGACTCATTGGAAAACCTCTGGAAGAAGGAACTTGAATCACTTGCAAGGGGAGAACAGATGGAATGATCTCCCTGGATAAGACCTGAGGTCCAGGCTTCTGATGATCAAAATGTTTTGTTACTACGGTTTTGGTTTTTTAGTCAGGACTCCAGCTGGCATAACTTCATGAGCTAGCTCAGTTCTAGACTGATGACTTAAGCAGGTGGTGATGTATTTGTGGCTTTCAGTTAACAACTTGGTCTTGCAAAACCTACTCACACAGATCTGTTCAAGAGTGTTGGAATGGGAACAGCATATTCAGGAGACTTATAAGATGAAGCCCAAAGTACGAGGACACAACAGTTGTGTTGGCAACAAGCTACTGCAAACAGTTGCATAAGCTGAAGAGAAGCAAGAGCAATAGTTCCAAGCGTCTGCTTTTAGCATTATATTTACAGCTTCTCCCTGACTGTGCATATATTAAGCAGATTGCAAACTTGTAGTGAGTGGAGGGAACAATCTGGCTATTTATAAGGCAGTTAACCTTTAGGAATGACCTTTGTTTTAACATTAAACAGGTCTGCTTCACGTTCAGAGTACCAGCATATTCCTTATTTGAAAAAATGAGAAAATATCTCATAGCTACCTATGAGGATTGCCAGAGAGAAGATTTCATCCTTGGTCTCTGAAAGATCTTGGCTGATTTAGACTATATAAAGATGGAGTCAATGCAACAAGGCACAGACAGTGGCAGAGAGAAGCAACTCCAGATCACATGCCAGGCTGAGGAAAACTTCACTGTGGAATATTCCCATGTATTTTCTTCTAATCAAAACAAACATGCCACACCTATCTTTGTTCAGAAGCTACATGCCACTATCAGCTATCAATCAGGTGGACTTGCCAGCCATATAATTTATCTAGTTTTAAACTGGAACCAAAGAAATAGAAACAACAATGGTTGGCATGACACCATTTTTCTGACCTAACTTCAGTGTTTTCTTGTTTCCAGGGCAACTCACAAAACCCATGTAAGAAAATCCCTGTCACGACTCAAAAAAAAAAATTATTTTTAGATTTGGTAAACCCATCCATTAGAAAAGGAAATGAAATCAAATGAAATCGAGAGCTGCAGTAACACTGCCATAGGATAAACACAACGCTGTCATTGACTACATCTGGAGAAACAATTAACTGAAAGTACAAGACACTGCTGTTTACAGAGGTCTGAGGCTGATTTACTCAGGTTACTTCTATTTTAGCAAGAGATTTCATAAACATATTTCAAATATACTGTGATACTATACCCTTATTACGCTTACTTTAATTTGACTGGCTGATTCTAAATTGACTTTTTGATAAAGTACCAGAAACCTTCCTTCCAGTCACCTTCAAAGACACAGAACCATCAAAGCAACCTTTGGTTTTCTCCAGGGAGAACTTACGATGGTCCCAAATTGCATACTAACATCATGACTTATTCAAAATCATAGCAGGTAACAACAAACATTCTGTTAGGTGTAATGATACAGCTTAAACATGAAAAACAATACAAGGAAAGTCAGAGTTCAATTAAATAGCAATTCCACTGTTGTTTATGCACTTTCTTCGTGGCTGGTTCATGCCACAAACTTCAGCAGTGCAGACCTGCTCCAGCCCCAGAAGACACAAAGCTTCAAAGACTCCCTCTTGCTGCATGAGAAGACAAATCAGGAGATTTTCAAGACCCACTCCAACCAGTCCCACCTGACTGCAGCAAACAGGAGAGAAAAGTTTCCAACTTCTTTCAGTTTGCTTGTTTTCCTTAGGAATATTCGGAGAGGAATTTGAGGCAGACCATACTCCTCCAGCACGTCTGTCCAGTAAAATTTTGCCCCAGCTGACTAGGATTTTCACTACATTATACACTATTAGCATCAATAATTCCAATCCTGTTTTTTAAATGTGAAAAATGAGAGCTTAAGCTTAAGAAACTCTGCCACTCAGCAAAGTACAAGGGATACTTCATGTGACTAATTAGTACCTCTTCTGCACTGCTGTCTGACTCAGTGTAATGCAAGGTAAGTTGTAAAGATGTATCTAGAAGAAAAGAAAAAATTCAGTTCCAATCCAGAAATATAGAAGTGAGGCTTAATATTTTTATGCTCTGAATTGTTCACATGGCAATTGTACAAAATGAGACTTTTCAGAAAAGAAAGCAACGGGGAAAATCACACATTTCCAGAAAACTGGTGAAGATCAGTCATTCAGCAAAGTACAGATACCCTGCAACTTCATAAACTATTCAAAATAAGAATATAATTTAGGCAATCCAAGAAGTCGTGCCACATGTTTCCTCAGAAAAGTGTTGCACTATTTATGAGGATAAAATTCAACTCAAAAAAGAGGAAAAATTAAAATATTCATAGCTGCTGCTCTTTAACTATTACAGATGACCTTCTCTTTTGACTGAAGGCCTCATGTTGGAGAAAATACATCTAACATATTATCAGCTATACCTCATTCATTTTCAATTTGCATTTGTATCTCCCCAGGTAATCATTATTTAGCGATACAGAAAAGACAATTCAAATCTTCCTTACACCCAGAAGTCATCTAATTCTAAGTGATATGCATTAAGGGACTTTGGCAAGCTCACAGGGGAAACTAGACCTTCACTGAAGGCATGAACTAATTTTTAAATAAAATGGTTCGTTCACCCTTTATTTCTTTCCACCCTTCCTAACTCCATTATAAATAGACTTTTATGTGATACTTTTTGAAGATTCAGCAGCAGCCCTGGGATGAACCAGTTCAACTGACGCGCTCTTCCAATGGAAAGCAGCTCCACAGACCACAGCTTCCATGGCTCCCATCTGTGCACAGGCAGGGATGAGGAAGAGAACGACTGCACTTTCTCTCCATTCAGCCCCCAGGCCAGCATTTAACCTGCAGTACTGGATACCAGGTTCACAGATCAGTTCTCTAAGCCATTTTTAGCCAAAAAGCTAGAAGGAGATTGTCACAGCCCTCTACGCAGACATTCTGTATCCCATACCTTTGCTTGAACATACCAAGTTGTTGGGATTATGTGGCTGATTATCCTGCAAATTATCCTGCAAGTTCCATAGACTTGACCCTGAGAAAGGGCACCGAGCCCATAAGGAATGACCGTGGGCAACTCACTTCACTAACATTCCTTATAGAGGCATCACACATTCTGTCTTCACTTCAAAATACATAAACCACTCACTTCAAAATGTATAAACCACTGTCTTTTGTGGAAGCAAAAGAAAATACACTCATTCCTTCTAACCTCCCAAGAATTATAAGCACAGAGTTGGACATTCAGTTACTCATCTGATTTTGGTGCCCGCTTGCCTTAGGTATATGGGCCATTTCTATCCTCTTATCCCTGAAGTCCAAATCTTGAAACGTGCTCAGCAGTGCATTGTCCATGGCTACACTTTCATAAGACTAACAAACACAAAGAACTCCCTCATCTCTGACAGGAAGAAGAACAATGTAGATACTTGTCTGATCCTGCAAATCCTTGGTTACACAAGGAACAAGCAACAAAGATAAGAGCTTTTCAAGGCTGGAACCTATTTTATCAGCAGAGATACATGCACTGTACATTGTAGGAGTGTACACTGGTGTGTACACCAGTTGGAATTATTGGGACAATTTTTATTTCAATGAGTCTAATGTTATTTAGTCTTCTGAAGTAATGATCATCTTGAGATGCCTAAGTGGGTGTTAGCTGCAAGGGAAGTGCTCTTCCTCTCTCCCACCTTTAACAACACCAAAGATTCTTAATTGAAGGAAATAACAATACAAGCGAATTACCAATACCCAACCATTCCCTGTGTCCCACCACCAAGGGGAAGCACCTTTTCCTTCAAGTTCTCTCCTATCTAATTACATCACAAAATTAGAATCGAATATTCCAATTTACTAAATTACTTCTGTCAAGGACTTAAACCATCAACTGCTGTCTCGTGAGCTGTCCCATAGATGTGTGAAACAACACAACTACCAGCTAATGCAATGGCCATCTCTAGCCTGTGATCTGGAGGAGGGAGTGGGTACAAGTTTGTGTCTGAAGTTGTATGCTACATCTTCTCCCCCTTCCCCTTTCTCCAGAGGAGAGCTCATTTCACAGCCAAACTTTTTAGTTGGTTCTTGAGCACAAATAAAACCATCTTAGTGCTGGGAAGGAGGCAAGGAGAGCAGTACGAGTGGAATTGCTGATGTGGAATTTTTCTTTCCCTTGTTTCCCCTGCAGAAGGCTGCCAGGACAGCAGCAGCCCCTCGGCAGGAGCAGGCTGACAGCCTCAACAAAGCAGCTTGCAAAACTGATCTGGCTTTTCAGGGACAGACAAAAAGGAAAAGGGTCTGAACCATTCTAAAGCACTAAGAGGTTTCCTTTGTAAGATTGAAGGCTGAACGAAGGCTCACGGGATTCTACAACTTTAACTCTTTATTTATTTCACTGGTTTAGGCTCTAGTGGTATTTCACAGGCTTAGCCAGCAAACTTCAAATGCTAACACAGATGAGCTGTGGCTACAGGAGTATTTTGAGGCTTGGCTTCCAATGGAAATGGAGTATTCATCATTACTCCATGCTGTCTCCACTCACTACTGCCTGTCTTTTACCTGCATTCCTGCATTACTTTTTAACTCAATGGCCATATTTAACTAAAACCAACTTAGGGGAAAAGCCTCAAACTTCCTACAAGAATTTCCTCAAAGTAGGAAGTGCCTTCTGAAAACTCGGAGACCTGATAGAAGAAAACAACTCCCACAGTAAGCTTCCTTACTATAGAAAAAACCAACACAAGCTAGGATTTTTCCGCCTGTAGACCTCACATGGGTCTTCTATATACCAAAAGTCTGCAAAGCTTCAGCTGGGCCTCAAGCCCCTGCAATAACTATCAGGAATATTCAACTCACAGGCAAATCTGACTATGAGCTTTGTTGCTTCTTCTCACTTGCAACTTTTCATTCCTTTATCACCAAGACAGGCCCCCATGACAGACTGGCACTAGCATTTAATGATGCCTGTTACTGCTCTGTAATCTGATCAATTCCCCCATAAGACAAAGTGCCTAGTTCTCACTAGCACTGATGCTTCAACAAGTGCATTCAACAACATGGACTCACCTCAACTTCACAGAAACCACCTTTTCTTGGTTTTCAAAATATTCAGACAATGTGTGCATCCCAGAGAGCAGGTTCACACCCAGGACCCATACCAGACTGTCTTTTGACAGTGTGACAGAAGACTGCAACAAATAGACATCATAAGTGTTATAATGAATTGCTTTTCCCAATGAATTGCATGTCTGTAATTACTAACCTATTCCATAGGAAATCAGCTCCGAATGCCAGCCTTTCTCATACAACCCAGGCCAAGGGCCTAATCCACACAGGACCAAGGCACTATATTAATCAGGGTGCTGGTTGCAAGCACCCCTCAATTATTTTATTTATCTAGATAGTCAGATCCTTCACTGTCTTTGGATTGGTAATGCAAGGTTACTATAGCAACATCTGTGACCTGCATGATCAAGATTGCAAGAGAAGAGCTGATCGCTGGATTAATGTATTTAGAGCCTTGAACAGGAAACTTTAAAGATTAAAGATTAATAGTCTATGAAATTCATATGTACTCTCCTCATGTTGTCATATTTATCCCACTTCCTCTCCGTTTTCAAATACATTTATCTCTAAATGCTAAACTAGAGTATGTGATACAATATATTAAGACAGCACTGTTCAGACTTGCTGTTCATTTTCTGCTTTCAGTTTAGCGCACAATTAAGCTACTTCATAAAGTCCGAAAACTAATGTACATTTTACACTATGCTTGACCAATTTATTAGCATCTTGTAGAAACTAGAGTTCTTAACAAGATTTGCAGATTATTTAGATTTCCACAGTATTTAAAATAAGCAAATTCAGAACAAGTTAGCCAGTTACGCAATATTAAGCACAGAGACCTCTTGAATTTGCTTTTTATTTTCATGTACTTAACAGGTTCTTTCAAAGAGTCACCAACTTCCATTCAACTAGAGACTTGCTTGCCAACAGTCTACCACAAGTTCATAAGAGATCAACATAAATTTAAATGTTTCCTTGACAACTCTTCAGCAGACACTGCACCTGAATCCAAGGCTGGATGAAAGTTGCTCACACAACCAGGATGGTGATGTGAAGGAGTTGGATGTGGAGGGAGGTAGTGGGGAACTGAGGTAAATTCTTTTGCTTTTGCTGGGTTGTCATTAAAGTACAGGCTCATCTACTGTAAGAATGTCAGGCAGCAAGCATAGTTTTACTCTGTGCTTCTTCCTCCATCAGTACTGCACAAACTACCTGAGTGTGACACATCATCATGTATCAGAAAGGTATGGGTGGTTCTATCTGGCTTTTGATTGCTCCAGGTCCAAGACAAGCAAGAAATTCTCATTCTAAGTGACCATTCAAGCAAAGGAGACAAAACACTTGGCTTTCAAGTGAGACTTAGGAAGCATATAAGTCATATGGTAACCTTCCACACAGCCACAAAATATTGCCTCGATGAAACAGTAAATAAATATTCATTGTTCTCTCTCAGGCAAGTTCCTTTTTTATTTTTACATTTTTATACATGTCATGCTAATATAATTCTTCTCTGAGCCAAATTCTTCTCCCAAAGGCAGCAGGATTACTTTTCTATTTTCAGGAAGGAGAGGAATTGGGCTTCAAAATACAGTGCCTCAAAGCCAAACACTATATAAAAACACCAACAGTATCAGTGGAAGAACTGATGGGGATGAACTAAATCCACTGTAAGAATATTCCATCACTGCAGTCTTGACACAAAATGCAGAGGCTGTTTTGCCCCTGGAGTGTCATAAAGCAGACAGCTTAAGGGATTCTTGGACTGGACAGCTCTGCCATCAGATGGTCAGTTGGATTTGGGGGTTTTTGTGTTCCTTTATTGTTTTTTTTGTGTTGTTGTTGGTTTTTTTTGGTTTTTTTTTTTTAGCTTGGATTTCTTACGGTTGGTTATTTCACTAAAAAAGAGCTTTGTATCTTCTGCATTTGGCCTCCTTTTCTTTCTCATTGTTTCTGTTGCAATCTGTGGACACTCTAGGAAGGATAGACCCTCACAAGTCCAGAGAAAAATTTTATTATATTAGTCCACATCCATTTTCCAACAAAAACACTTATGTCAAAGATATCTAGTTAAGAGTGTGGAGGGAGAAAGCTGATTAAATTGGGTCCATCCAGCTGCTTTCTGAGTATTGATAGAGTTCTGCTTAATTCCAATCAACTTGTATAACTGACAGCAAACCAAAAACCATTGCAGCATATGTCTAACTTCACACTTTTAACTTTTAGACTTATTTCCCTTTGATATTTTAAGGCTTTTGGCTAAGATTTTTAAAACTCACCTTCCCTAGCCTCCCAGCTATAATTAAATGGCCTGCTTTTTAAAAAGTGCTGAGTATGTTACACTGTCACAGAGGCCTGAATGGTACTTAGTGTTTCTTGGTTGCAGTCTCACATGTCACAAATTAATCTTCAGAAAATCTCAGACTGCATTTCTTGCAACACTCATATCAAGCACCAAGGAAAAATCTTCCTATGCTCCGAGCACAACAGAAAGATGAGAAGAGATTTTTTTGGCCCATCATCATTGCATTCCCCCGTGCCTTTGAAAATGAACATTACACTTCTTCAGCTAATATGACCATATATCAGTTCTTCTCACCTCTTTGCACCCTCCTGTGTTCTAAGCCTTTCATGTTAATTGACTTAAGGACAGCACACTGGCTAGCAATTAAAATCTATCAACATCATTTCTGCAACCTTCCTTCAAATCCTAGCCCCCCTCTCTCTCTATCTTTCAGACAAGGGTCAAATAATCTCTAAAAAACAAGGCAAAGACAAGGAAAAATAGACATAGACGTATCAAAGGGATGCCTAAAACTTTTGCAATTTATATTTGTGTTAAAAATTTCACTCACTGTTCATAAACCTAGTCTAAAATATCTGTCTAAAAAGATGTCTAGTAAAAGCCCCTACTGGTGCAAAGACTGGATTTTTTTCCATTCTACCAGGATTTCCATCAACAAATAGCAATGCTGACACCATCTGCATTTCAAGGTGATTTTGTAGGTCACTCTTGAGTCTAACCTGGGGTCTAAAGCACAAGAAAATTGTGTTCAGCTTCTTTGTCCTCTCCAGACTTCTTCAGAAATGTTAGGGAAGTCACTCAGCCTCTCTGTGTCTTAGTTGTTTCCTTGTGAAAACAGTGATGTCACAACTAATCTAATATTTAAATGCCTGCCTAACCCCTCAGTTTGTCTATAACTTTCATGAAGTGTCTTTTGCTACTGAAGTTCACAAAATTTCATTTTATACTTAAACATATACTTCAGAAGTTTTGCTGATATGGCATTGCAGTGTACAGTGTATTCCCATCTCTATGGTGATGCTACAAATATTTGAAGCTATATAATAATGTGTATTTTAAGCTCATGGACTAAGTCAGTATTTTCTTTCTTAAATCCCAGGCAATCATGTTCTGCCTTTGTTAAAGAATCCATGTGGTGCTTGGCTCTGCGTGTCCAAATTGAAGCCTTTAATCTCTCCTGTTTGTCACCTCCAGATTAAAGTGGGTTTGCTACCAGAGACAGTGTAGTGTGGTCCTGATGCTGAAACAAAGCTCTCTCTCAGGAGCCTCTACTTATGTACAAAGGACAAAAATTGAATGTTTTATAAGGAGAATCATAAGTAAGAAGGAAATTGTGTCTTCATTCAAGCTTTGATCCTGCCTTACTGACCTATATTTTAATACTGACTTTAACAGGAGCTATTTTAATGCTACTAAAAGCAGGCAAGTAAGTATTTAATATACTATTAACAGCAAATAACTTGTTGGTCCCAAGTTGCAACAGCTTTTTCAAGCCTGTACGATTACAAGAACAAAGACCATATGTTTGCAACTGTCTGAAAAGTATCAGAATACAAAATTCTTTTTGTTTTGTTTTTTTTTAGCAAATACCTGCTTTTAAAGGCATATCCTATTTTTGCGAAACATATTTAGGAGAAAGGAAATATATATTTGTTTAGGCAATTTTATATATTTTGGTAGAGAGCACTGAAGACAAGTTTGTTGACATAGAGCCTGACCTACTGAAGTGTTTAAGGTTATCTTTGGTGATTTACAAACGCAGCTAAAACACAGTTAAAATGTAACATTCCTATTAATATTTTGGGCTTTGTCTAACTTACCAATTAATGAAGGGCAATGGGAGCAGAGAGAACAGAAAGCTGGTGTTAAGGACCCAATATACATACTGGACAAGTTTTGGGTCTTGATTTTGGAACAGCTTAATCTGCTAGGATGGACTGAAAGCCATCCGCAGCTGGAGAGCATTTTTCAGTTTAGATTCACTTTGAACAAAATCACTTTGCCTCCTGCACTATTCTACCTATAGTACAGCAAAGACAGAATGAAGAGGAGATTAATTTCAAAAGTGCAAACTGAACACTCAGGCCAACACATTCAATCTGAGTGCACTTTAAGGATTTACACCAATTAGACATCTGTCTCTGTAAATTTGGCACTGCAGACATTACTCCTTGTGTTACTCCTGAAAATCGGTGAGGCCCAATCTGGGAAGAAGGGAATCACTAGCACATTGTGCACTGCATAAATAGTGCTACATAAATTAATAGACAACTTAAGGAGAAAAACTCAGCAAAGAAAGTTATGTTTCCATCTGAAAAATATCTCATCTACTATGGTTAAAAGCAAAACCTACATTGTACATTTATTGTAAGTATATATTTACTAGCTAAAGCTTGAATAAAAAGTTTTCCATCTCTTGCTGAGTGTAAAGCTCCAGAAAGCTGACAGACCGTCCCATGCAGCTCAAGAGAAGTGTTACATCACTACTTGTGTTTTTCTCTTATTGCTCACTCTGCACCTTCCCTCAGATGAGCTCTACACAAGAGCAAAAGGCACTGAGGAAAAGAGGATCCAAAGCATGATTTTGAGCATTCAGCTGGGGACACAGCAGACAGAACATTAGTTCTGCACCTCTGGAAAACCCCACCACAACCCTTCTTCATGTGAATGTGCAGGACCAATTTATCCCTGTTACAATGTGAGTCAAACACTTCTTATAAAAAACAGGAAATAAAAAAGGATTGTCCACCAGCACACACAGAATTTTTGGCTTTACCCAAGATGACTAGTTTCTTCATCATTAGCTTTTTATTCTATTCATTACAGTCTGGTATGGTATTTGTCAAGACAGTTTTCCATTTTATCTGACATAGTTCAAATGATACCTATTTAAAAAATATAAACTATAAAGTTTATATTTTTAACTTATATCTTAAACTATATTAAAGATTTTATAAAAATACTAAACCTGCATCTCTTGAATAAGCTATTGAATATAATCAGAGACTAAAGCTTTCGTGTGAAAAATTTCAGTTTAAGCTTTGCAAGCATTAATCAAAAATAAACCAGCAAACATGGACAATCTACCGTATGGCAATAAACACACAAGAATCACTGCTTTGTCATTTAGTTGAGCAAAATTATTTTGCCTTGACTAGCATGCAGCATAAACAAGGAAAACATCCCTCTCTTATTAGTCTGAGTCAAGTTCATATTTGTCATCAAGACTAATGTTGCCTGAAATTTTGTAAATTCAACGGTTTCCTCTTTTGATTCCAGAGATAAAAACAAAAAATTAAAAATCAAACAAGATTCTGTTTCAAATGAGTAAATTTGTGTTGTGTTTGTAATCCAGCAGGCTGACTAATTGCATTTTTGTGGCAATACACAGCACAGCCTGTGCCCTCCCCTGGACACATTCTGTGCAGGGACACTTCATGTGGGAGCCATGTCCTGCAGCAATAAATCAGAGAATCTCCTCTCTGGAGACAGAACAACAGCAAAAAGGGAACATTACCAAGCATATTCATGCCTGAACATGTCTCACTCTGATCTAGGTAACAAAATCACCTTTAGAACTAAGTACCTATGTTACATCATTATATATATTATTTTAAGATGAAGTGACTTGCCACAGCTCCCTGCTGGCTTGGTGGCCTGTCCAAAGCACTACAAAGCATTTCAAAAGCTGAAACAGTAAAAGCATTTAAACAACTGTCATTACTGATGTCAGCCTGTTCATGCAGGCGCATGTAACAGCAGGCATTTATTATTTCCATTTGCCTTCTAGGATGTGTCTAACACAGAACTGCTCCAGCTAGAGGGACATCTCTAGGTAGCCAGTGCTGTGTAACAGCTCTCCCAGACAAACCCAAAGCCAAACTCAGATGTCATACCTTGCAGACCAGGCATTCTTGGTGAGGAAGTCTGGTCTTCTCACTCTTTTCTTTCATGCACTGCAGGAACCTGACTTTTTAAAGACATTTGGATTAGAAAGACCTGATTGAAATCTCTTTACCAGAGACCCTCATTCCCAGGGCAGCATTTTTCTCCACTCTTCATCAAGACAAAATGCCTGCCTCTTACCTTCTTCAGAAAGAGAAATCATAACTTTCTTAACCACGCTTCAGAAGACTCTCCAAACTCTGAACTCCATGTATTTCTAACCCATAAGTCTTTACATAGTAGTTTCATTAAAACCTCAAAGCAAACTTTGCCATAGCTGAGTACTCTTTCATTGTGCCTTTACTGACAATTTTTTCCAATTATGGTGAATAAAATCAAGTCTTAATCAGGTGATCTGATGTTGCTCTTTATCTTCCTGCTATGGTGATCTCCTTATCAATCTGTATCAAATACAAATATATCAGTGTTAACTAGGGCAGGAGGTTTGATTCTTAAAACTGAAACCAAACACTACTGGCTCTCACTCTCCTTAAGAATCCCAACTCCAGCTCCATCTGCTGTTGCTTGGAACTCCCCTTTAATGAGGCACTGAAACTGTTCACTCAGACACATGATACCTAGTCAGGAATCACTAACAGATGCTTCAGTTGAAAAAAAAAAAAAAGTAGCACTAAACTACTTTGTGCATTTCTGCAGAATAGCCTTAATGACTGACCCTTCACTCATTCTTTGGTGTAAAAGTGTCTCCTTATTAGAACATATCTGTATTTAAATTAAACATGCTTTTGCCTAGAAGACAATAGCATGCACTGTGACAGAGATGTTCTGGGGATAACCATTGGCATTAACTTGGCACAACTGCTACCTTACAAGAGCCGGCAACAGTCATGCTTTTTAGAGCAAGACTGAGCTTCAAATCACAGGGCTTCTCTCCTACAACTGCGCTGGACACTTGTCTTCTCAGAAAGCCTTTGTAGCAATACTACTCACTATGCAACGTTTTCTGATACAATACTAGACCAGGCTAGTAAATGAGTGCTGATTCTTGCCCTGAATGGAGTTTTATTTGATTGCAACAGCAAAGATTGAAGTACTTTGTATGCTATGTAATATGTATATGTAATTTCTTTCTAGCTTAGGCCCTGTGCTCTTCGTCTCCATAAATGACTTGGACACAGGACTGGAAGGGATACTAAGCAAGTGCAGTACAAAACAATACAAAACTGGGAGGAGCTGCTGACTCCCTCAAAGGCAGGGAAGTCCTGCAAAGAGACCCCAACAAGTTAGAGGACTGGGCAATCACCAATGATATGAAGTTCAACAAGGGAACGTGCTGGATTCTGTGCCTGGGATGGGGCAACCCCAGGTGTTTGTACAGACTGGGGAATGAGATGCTGGAAAGCAGTGCCGTGAAAAGGGACATGGGGTCCTGGTCAGTGGGAAGGTGAACATGAGTCAGCAGTGCCCTGGCAGCCAGGAGGGCCAGCCCTGTCCTGGGGGGCATCAGGCAAAGCACCACAGCTGGCGAGGGAGGGGATTGTCCCATTCTGCTCTGCACTGGGGCGGCCTCACCTTGAATATTGTGTGCAGTTTTGGGTGCCACAATAAAGGAAGGATATTAAGTTATTGGGGAGTGCCCAAAGGAGGGCAATGAAGATGGCGAATGGCCTTGAGGAGAAGCTGTATGGCTGAGGTCACTTGGTCTGTTCAGAGAAGAGGAGCCTGAGGGGAGACCTCATTGCAGTTACAACTTCCTTGGGAGGGGAAGAGAAGGGGCAGGCACTGATCTCTGTGACCAGTGACAAGACCTGAGGGAATGGCCTGAAATTGTGTCAGGGGAGGTTTAGGTTGGATATCAGAAAGAGGTTCTTCACCCAGAGGGTGGTTGTGCGCTGAGACAGGCTCCCCAGGGCAGTGGTCACAGCACCAAGCCTGGCAGAGTTCAAGGAGCATTTTGATGATACTCTCAGGCATGTGGTGTGACTCTTGGCGATGGGCCTGTGCAAGACCAGCAGTTGGACTCAATGATCCTTGTGGGTCCCTTCCAACTCAGCATATTTTGTGATTCTGCGATTCTGAAAAATGGGGTATAGGAAATGAGAGACAGAGAAGAAATAGCATCGAGTTTTCTTTTAATCTGTAACACTTAGATTATACAGAAGTGTCAGACCACTTGTGAGTAATATAGGTCTTTTTAAATCCTTACCATTTAAAGACTTTTTTATCTCCTTCAGAAATTTCTAAAACATACTTTTGGCAAAGTACTTCATGGCTTTACTTCACTAGGTTTTGGCATCTGGACTCGGGCTAAAAAGAGCCCACTAAAAGTAATAAAATTGTTTATAAATTGAATCAGTTCTTTCATGATAAAAATTATTATGCCTCCAGGTTTATGATCTCAATCTTTCATGGAACTGAAAGTGTTAATTGCATAGAAAAAAAGTTCTCCCTCTCCTGTGGGAGAGAATACTATAATATCTTGGACTTTAACAATTATCCTTGACATAAAAATGCTTGTATTTAACAGCCCTTGAGAGAATCCCACCCCCTTCACAGGACCTGCAAAGGAGCAATTAGTATCTGTGAGAATTTCACATGGCATAAAAAGAAATGATCTTGCCTCTTGTAATTTTTAATGGCAACTCCTAGCTCAGTGGTGTAGAGAGATCCTTGGAGCAGAAATCAGATGGACTGGGGGGCAAAGGGACAACTTAAACTAATCTGTCACATGGCTATATGGCTTATGGCATTTCCATATTTTTTTCTTATTCTTCTATCCTGCACACACAAAACTGACAGAGAAAGGAATCAGTATCTTCACTATAAGTTATGCTACTGAATTTCCAAGGACAGATGCAGGATATTGACATGAGAAACGAAGGGTGAAATGAGCGTTTTTAGATCACAGACCGATTCATATAATACAAGATGATTAACACACCTGGGGAAAAGGATATATAGGCAAAGCAGCATGAATGATGACTTCATAGAATTTGTTTTGACTAATATTCACGGTTAACTCTAGTTCAGAGAAATAAACCTAATCTCAGTGTACTTAGAGTAATAACTGAAAATGATGCTCTTAAAGAGCTGCCATAACAGACTCAGAAGCTGCCTCAGCATTTAGAGCCAACAAAGTATGGAGAAGGCTAAGCAGGAGTAATGCTACCAAGAGCAAACTGACCTAGTCTCATCCCACTGCTTGTCACAAACAACTTGATATCTGCTGGGACTCACTGCATAAGAACCACAAATTCCAGCAGAAGCTAATGTGTGTCTGAGAAGGCACATCACATTTTGTGTGCTGGTAGCCAACCTTAGTGTGACAGTAGGGCCCTTGAGCATCCAACAGGCTAAGAGAAACTGATGAGCCCCCAGAAGAATTTCAGAGAAAAGGACAGGAAAACATATGTGCAATACCAAGTACTATTGGCTTGTTTCATGCTTTTTTCCAGAATACACTGTTTGATGTTTATTTGCTTACATCACTTCTAAAAAGTGATGAAAGCACAAGAGCATTAGAAGTGTCCAGGGAGCAGCTCACCCATCTATATCAAATTATGCAGGTCAGTGGCTGCTCCACATTAAATATTAATAGAATAAATAACGCCTTTGAACAAAGACCTCAGTTACCTTACCATTAGCTAAACTCATGGCAGACTTACCCAATTCCTCATCTGGGTATAACCATAGCAGAATAGAAAAATAGGTAAAAAGTTGATGTGAAAAGCACATATTTATATGATTTAATATAGTATAGATAATTACCTTTGGTGGTCATGAAGTCTTAGGTGGTTATTAAAGAGCGATCTATGTTTCATGGCATCTACTTTATCACAATTTGATTAGACAGACTCAAGGGCAAGTAGATCTGTCAGGGCTGGAGGCAAGCAACATAAAAGCCTCTTGGAGCCTAACAGAGCTAGTATTCAAATGGTATTCTAATGGCTGACTAGAAATTGTCCTATTAAAGCTTTCTAATATCTGATTTCAAGCTTATCCTCTGAATCACATCCACCAATTACTGCAGAAAGGCAACAAGAGACAGCTATATATATGTAAAAATTGGAAGCCCAGGCAGAGTATATTAGGTCAAATCCTATAGTCATTACTTTTCTTCCCCTCCTCCCCACATGCATATTTAGATAACTGACTTGCTTAAGCATCTTTAAATAATTAAACATCTTCAGCATTCAGGCAACTCTCAGGCTATTTTCAAACAAAAGATACATTTCCAGGCTTTCACAGGAAGCTACTAGCTTGGTCTGCTTGTGCCTGTGCTACAGAAAGCCACAGGAATTTCTCTGACTTCACCCAATGTTTGTTGCTTAAATGAAGAGGCACGTACTCATGACAGCTCCCCTCTGTTGGGGCTGTGCAGATATTCAAATTATCTTTTAAGCCAGTGTCTGCATCTTCAGTCCATTCAGGTAACTTGGATCATTTGGACTCAATTTCAGCTTTTCATGGCAAAGTGCAGCTTAATCCTCAGGAAGCAATGGATTTCAAGAGGACTGCTCAAAGAAACAGCTCTTAGTCGATGCTAGGCAAGGGCAACATCCATGAAACCGCAATTTCTGCTTGCAAAAAAATCTCCTGAGTACCACAGTGTGAATGCTGACAAAAATAACCAGCCAGAAACTTATGGCAACTATGAGCAATAATAATTCTTCAACTACTATCTTAGTATTATGAAACACAATTTATACAGCCTAAAGATCTGTTCCTAAATGTGCATGTCTATACAGACATCTTAAACCACAAGTTACAGAAGTAATTGTATCATAGAAATCGTTCTTAATAAAGAAAATGGTACTAGCATTGTCTTTAATTAGGCAGGAGCAAGGCCTTGATAAGAAGATGGAAACAACATCCCTTTGAAAGTTCCTAAGTCATTTGAGATAACACATGCATAAATCCAAATGACAGGGTGACTAGGAGTAGAGATGTTATACTCATGGGGACTATGTTTAGAGAACTGGAAAAGGCAGCAAAGACATATATTTAAAATTAATTATATATAGGAAGATGTTGAACAATTGCAAAGAGTAAATAATTTTAAATGGCAGATAATAATAAAAGAACACCCTGTGTAACCTTAATATTGCATCTATACCAAAGTAGTATAAAGAATAGAATGTATTAAATCTATATATTCATAATGGAATGAATTTTCAATACTTAACTGGAAAGTTATTTCAGTTTTCATAAGAAAAAAAAGAGGCAAGTGAACCTGACTCAGGCAGCACACAGGTGCAGACTATGCATGACCTTGGGCTTAAATCTCTGCTGTACCTCAGTAAAAGATAAAGCTGCTGTATTTTAAAGGCACGGTGAAAGGAACTAGACTTAAGGCTGTGTGGAGGTCGAATACGATCAAAGCATTACATAACTCAAAGAGGCAGGGAAATACACATTGTATGACTCAGCAACAGTGTACAACCCGAGTCCTGGCCAAGTCCAGGTGATGGGCCAGAATCAAGGAGAACGAGAAATCTAACCTTCTAGGAGGAACAGGAAATATAAAAAACATGGTATTTCAGCTAAAAATATAATAATTACATTAAACCCAAATTCAAATAGTTGATTTAAAAACTATTCTGATGACATATATTTCTATTTAGTTTGCTGGTGTAATTTTGTGGCAGGTTTTTTTATTGTTTTTTTTTTGGGGGGTGTGATTTTTGGGGGTGGTGTTTTGGTAAGGCAACAGAATAGATTATATGTCAGTGACCATTGTGGAAAAAATCTCAGATGTGGGTTTGTCACCAGAAATGGTTCTATTGATTTTATTGAGTGTTTCAAGATCAATGTGCTGTATTTGAAATTTAACACTCCTGAAAATTAGCATACAGAGTTTTCTCTAAATGAAATGATACAAAAATAAAAGCATCAAAATTAAATTGAACTTAGTTAATAACTTTTGAGCGAAAACATTAAATGTCCATTTTTCATTGAACCTACCTTGTATTCTGCACTGAAAGTCATTTTGCAACGTCTTAACTCATGCTCATCTCTCTGTACCAAACATCAGGCTGCCTTTCCTCACTGTTAAATAATGTAGACCGATCCAACTGGCAAATTCATCCCTGGAGAGAAAACAAAAATCATATCACAAGAATACTGTTTTCATTTGCTTTTTCAATCACTGACATAGCGTAAAATCAGGCACTGGAGCTTTTATCTTTTTAGTGAGGAAAGTCAATTTAACAGTGTCCTCAGTTCAGCACAACATTTCATCTGAGTTTGTACTATTAAGTCAATTGTTACCCCCCTGGCCAGTACAGCGTTGAAGTTACAATGCAATTTCAGCACATGCTTCAAAGCTTTCGTTCAACAGGGACACAGCTTTCTAGTATCAACTCCTTCTTATCAACACTGGGATTTTCCCTATTAATTCTGTATTTCCAGGATTAGCAAAACATTACTCATGTCATGCTCTATCTTCAGCATTATCTAGGCAGTCTAATAAAATTTTCATTAAAATATTGCATCATCTCACAGACAAAACAGTGAATGAAAAGAAGCAGATGTAATAGAATAGGATGGACAGTACATGAAATAAATAGCTAAATTCACAAGGCAGGAATCTGAGAAACACAACACTTCAAGAAGAAAAAGCTGACTGTCTCTTTTAATATTCAGCAGTGGAAAAAGTGGGCATTTGGGGTAGAAGTGTGACCTAAAGACATAAAGACTTTGGCATTTAAAACTTTTATCAGAACAGGTAGCAACTGAAAAGGGATGCCTGGAGACGTTTATTGTACATACACAGCTTAAGAAGGTTGACAAGAAGAGAGTCTCATTCTGTTTTTCCTATTTATTTTGCCCTGGCCTGTACTAACCTGAGACAATAATTTGTGAAGCTGAGGATTTCCACGGTGCAAAACACTTTGAAGCTGTACAGAGTAGACAGAACATGAGAAATATCAAGTATTTCAAATAGAAATACTTGTCTGAATAGGAAAAAACCCCCAAAACCTAAAAAACCCCTGAGGTGTTTATTTCCTACCTTAGTTCACAACCTCATTACCTATCACAAGCAACACAGACTGTAATATTAGTTCTACCTCCAAAGTTTTGTGTGTGCTCTGGAATTGGTCCAGTGAGTACCTTCTCCTAATTAAAGAGGGAGAAAAAGTAGTAAGGCTTCAATTTTGGAGGAGAGAGATTTCGGGACTTTTCAAAAATGTCTATAGATGACATGAAATGGCCTTGGAAATTTGAGTCCAAAAGCTAAGAGAAAACAAAGATGTTGCTTGCTAGACAGATTCTTGTGCAAACTTTAGAGTGAAGACTGATTCTTGGGCAAGAGTACACCTAATGGAGAGGGAAATCAGGAATGACAAGTGCACGGGAGGTTCATAACAAAGTAGTTCTTAACATGTAATTAAGTGGTGGGACTCCCTATGCCCCACACATGGGTTTACTCCATGGTATACTGCAAAGAGAAAAAGTTTATGTGGGTTTGAGAGAGACTTGACAACTCAGTAGGAGGAAAATCCATCAAGGTTCATTGAATGAATAGGAACCAACTCTGCTTCATGAAAGTCCTTGAGCAGCAGATCAAAGTCCTGGAGAGGATCAGACTGCTCTCTTCGCTTCCGCAAGGTATCTGTTTGCAGCTGCTAGCTCATTTTTTTTTATGGATCTTCCTTTTCTATCCTATCCACAAACAAGTTTCCATTCTCTAAGCATTAGAAACAACACAACATTTTGGCTATCTGACTTCACTAGTTGTGCTCAAGTATATGCCTGAAAAATACACGAGAAGGTAACCTTGCAAGTAAAAATAAAGTCAATTTAAGGACATTTTGCCTCTCATGACATTTAGTAATTTGATTGCTGTAACTTAATTGCTCTAAGGATGTCCATGCCACAGTATGAGCTTCTGTGGGGATACCACACAGGCATGACTTGCACAAGCCCTGTCCTGCCATGACTCAGCAGAGCCATTTTTAGCAGCAGTAGCCACTGCTGTCTCATAATTAAAAGGCCCGAAAAAGGCATAAAATAAATTCTTAATGCTGCTGCCCACTTCAATAACTGATTAAAGGCATAGATATTAGCCAGATCCAACTGTCACACATCATCAGGATTGAAAAAGCCATGATCTGTCTGGGTAAAATCTCAAGAGATCACAAAGATATCTCTAAGAGCTCTGGCAAAGGAAGAGAATTTCAACTCGCTGTTTAATTTGTGTGAGCTAATCAGATACTACTTCTGTCTCATTTAAAGATACTTTCAGAAGAAGAACACAGGAAATCCACAACTGCAACTGAAGCGACACAGTGGTAACAAACATCAGCTCTCTCCATGGGAAACAAGATGTTGTATTTGTCACAGCTAATCTTATGAAAAGGCTCTCAGCTGAAAACATGTTGTCACAGGGTTTCCTCAACAGCCAGGTGACTAAACAAAATGAATGGGAATCCCTGCCTAGACAACATCTGTTTCTTCATTTTGACCGTTCCTTCTGCCCTCCCCAAGAAGTCCATCAGCACCTGGGCTCTGGGCAGCCAGGCACAGCAGCTTTCCCATCTGAGCCAACCCAACAGAAGATTTCTAATTCTGGCTTTGTGCTGTGGAGGGACAAAGACCTCCAGCAGGGTGAGACCACATTTCATGTGAAAAATGTTTGCATTAACTGTCTCAGCCATGAATTCTTCAAGCTCTGGGGAACAGAAAGAGATTCCACACTTCCTCTTTTTTCCCCATTCTGAAGAATAGCCTAATGCAACATATGACATTTGCTTCTTAAAATGCATCTATAAGAAATCTAACAAGAACTGGGTTTCCTCCCTTTACAATAACTACATGAGCCACATACACATAAGGCAATCCAGAATAAGAGTTCACCCTGAGTATTATTTCAGCTACCTTGCTGAAACTGCTCTGTGCAAACAGCAATTTGGAGAAAGACAAGCAATTACAGTAGTTATATTATTTGTTTTTGATATAGGTCATTTGGCAGTATAAAAAGCCTTCCCTCACTGAAGGAAGCTGTAGATATCTTCACTGCAAATAATAATGTTTCTGCCTTTAACTATGCTGTACTGAAAAATGTGTGCTAGAGAATTAAGTATATGTTCTATAAAACATAATCATCAAAATCAAGAAACAAGAGTTCAAGTTCAAATTGCTGTCCTGCCTGACACACATTTGCCTGTTTTCCTTTTAGTCCTTCTGTTTCAACACAACTTCATCTCTTTTTCTTCCAACCTCTCCTTCTGCTCCTGGACAGATTCTTGTTTCCATCATTTCTTCTCCTTAATCTTTTTCCTCTCCCTTCTCTCCCCCTTTAAAGTGAGTATGAAAGAAACACCTTTAGAACTCAGTCTGCTAGCCTTAAATTCTTCATAATTTCATTGTGGCTTGTAGACTTTGTGAATAATGAGATCCCCTGTAACCAGAAACCCAACCAACTCTCTTTTTCATGACCTCCTGTCACCGTGACAGTTAGGAACACTCCTGAAGAAGACAGACAGCCAAGCCAACATGGAATACTTTTTTTTCCAGCTAAATCATTTGTTTCCAACAACAAGAAATCTCAAAGCTTTTCAGCAGAGAGATCTGTTTCACCATACCAGGAAAACCTTGTGTTTGGGACACTGACATGTGAGGTCTGGTGGGATTCCTCTTCCCATGCAGGAGGCACATCAGATGCAGGCTGCAAAAGAGGCAAGTGCCTTCCTACCAGCTGCCTGTGATATGGCTCTGTTCATTGGTGCAGATTGTTGAAGGTCAGAACAAGGAAAAAAGCCTGATATTTTCTGGAAGTTAGGAATTGTGCTTGTCTTTTGGACTGTGCATCCCAAATGAGAGTTATGGCCTGGACCCACTTCAAACCCACCATCTAAGCTGTCAGAGCTTGCTCTCTCTCAGGTTACTTGTGTCCAGTCTGAGCACCATCCAAAAGTAGACAGGACAATGGAAAAAAAATAAGCATTGAAATCCAAAAGTCATAACTCACTGATAAAATATGTGATTGCCAAGGCACTGACATCCTCTGAGGACCAGAACCTAACTGAACTTTAACAGAATCAGGGGTGAAATTGGAGTGTAATCATGTTTCACAGACCTCTTTAGATCACAAGTACTAGCAAGCTAGAGGTCTCAATTTACAGCTGTTTGATAAATATGAAAATTAACAACACTTCCAGGTGCAAAATACTAAGGAGCAATCGGTGCTCAAATCACAGCTCTGGTGATGAATTAGTGGATTTGGAAGCCATCCGTGATCTTATGGATCTGATTAGGGATGGCAACTTCTGCTGGTAGTGCAAACGATTATCAGTGGCAGCAACAAAAGCCTGTTTTCACTCTGAACTGTTCTGTGGATGAATTTCCAATCAAGTTTTCCAGGTACATCTACCACAGCAAACCAAGAAAGAGAGAATAAGAAGCATCTAGGACCTACTAGTAAAAAGATGAAGGAGGTGTGGCCCTAAAACACTAGGCACAGAGTCATATTCATTTCCCAATTTTTGCCCCTTTCCTTGGCTCCAGGCAGTCACACAATGCTCCATTTCTGCAGGACTACATCACATGGGTTTGCCAAAGGAAAAAAAAAATTACAAGCTTGTTTTTCATAAAGAAAATAGGCTTGTCCTCTTAAACCACAACTTCTCCTTCCTCCTTTTTAGAGCAGGGATATTAGAGAGAGATTTCTGTGCTTTTCTGAAGGTTTTAGATGGAAACACTTAAAAAAATAAATTATGCAGAGAACAGAATCACTTTTCAAATAAAAGTATTTCAGGACAAAGCACCGATGCCTGTGTGCTTATTGCACTTGGGTACCTCCTGGCATTTTGGGCAAGAGAAATTCCCGCTGGAATGACTGTGCTCAGTGAGGGGAACAGGGTGTGGACCTCCCTGCCTATGCAGGGTGCCAGAGTGAAGCAGCTCTGATGTGTTCCCTCTAATATGTATGTCTTCTCAAAGCCTAACTAAAAATGCTACAAATACACAAGATCCAGTAATCCCGGGGCAAAACCACAGCATTAACAAGTGTAACCTCATTATACCAAGAAAACCATTTCTCTCTGATTGACCAAGATGACATTATGATTATAACTATTCTTTTAATGCTTAGGATACTTCACTGTTCAAGAAGGGGAATCCTGAGGTAGAACTTGCTTAATTTATGACAGAGATTGCATGAGTTGGATCCCATGATAGCAGGGAGCCACACTTGCAGACTTCTACTCCTCCAGCATGTCAGGCCTAGAGGGGCAATGGTCTCATTACATCCAACTTTCTTTCTGCTCTGAAAAGCAAGGTTTCTTCTCATATAGTAAATTGACTAGCACCTATCTATACAGAATAATGAGAATCTTTCTCCTCTCTTAATGTTTTCTGGAGAAAAAAGCAAACATGAAAAAAGAATATCCAACCCACATCCCAGCCCACCCAGGAATTAAGACTTCTTAGAGGGTCTGAAAAAAAAGAAAGATGAACATGTTTGTAAATGTAATAATGTATGCCCATATGGAAAGAAAAGCGAAACTGTCCTTTTCTATGAAAGAAACTCAACAGATTGCCTAGAAATAGGCAGCTCCCATTCCCTTTACTGTGGGAAGCAAATGTCATCCAGATGGAAATTATCAAATGGATAAAACAGATACATTTTATTCCCAAATGATCTTTGTTCTACTTATCACCCATTACACCAGGAAAATTCTTTTTCCTGTAGTCCAAATGCAATAAAGAGAATATTATTTACTGTACTCTTGTTCAAAATATTCTGTATTGAAGGTTTCCCTGATATCGATCTTGACACACAAAAAGGGTGAGGAGAAAAGCGTCCTTCCTAACAGGAACATTCATTTAAGATCTCTGGATCTGTTAATTCCCATTAAGCCCACACGTGACTGAGGGCTACAGTGTCCTTGAAGTGCAGCAGTCAGATCTGCAGCCGCTTCCTGGTGCCCAGGGAGATGAAATGCCTCTTCATCAGTCCTGTCGCTTGCCAGGGTTTACAAAGGTGAATGTTACTGAGTCCCAGTGAAATCACCCTGAGGTTCTTCAGCTACTCCTATTTATACAGTCCAATGGGTAAATACTTCAATTGGAAATTGGCACCGACTAAAACAAAATTTGAAAATCACAAAGAATCCTCATCTTTGCCTCTAAGTGATTATGTATGGCAAGTGTAATCAAATTTGATAATTTAGGGGGCATTTTCAAAGACATAAGAGGAGTTAGTCACAACCTAAAAGAGAGGCAATGAAATACAGATTCCTAGTTTCTTTGTGCAACTTTGAAAAATCTCTATAACATTTTATGTGGTAAAAATTGTATTTGTTTAAGCATATCCTCCTATAAATTTCTGATTACGTATATGGATACTTATCCTATTCTCTTATAAAAGCTCTGGCTATTTATCTTACTATAGTACAATCTTCTTTTAGCCTGAAAACCTACAGCAGCACATGTACACAGTCTTTTATGAGGACAAAAAATGCTTAACAGCTGTGCCTGACTGACAGGATTAGACCATGAGCATCTAATCTAACTGGGCCATGTAACACTACCTTTTATTTCACATTAATCATTGAACACAGGTTCAACTGTGTCATAGGTCTATCAAGTGGGCCTATAAATTAGGCAATAAATTAGAAGTTGATTTTTTTAATGGTGTGGTCAGTAACAGACAACACTGAGTTCAGCTGCAACAATCCAAAAATACCAAGGATCCCATGGCTCCATGAGCTGAGGGCAGCAGTGGAACTCCCAGGGCCTGAAGTCTGTGTGACTGATGCTTTATTTTCCTTGAGTGTCAGTGGATGGGTGTTAACTTTGTGATGGCTGGGGATGTCATGGCTTTGCTGCCAAGGGAAAACACATGGGGTGCACTGACTGGGAGCAGTGTAAACTCTCTGCCAAGGGACAGAAGGGAAGGGAAACCCCCATGCGAAGGGGTCCCTATGTAAAGCACACAGAGAAATGCAGCCCCTTCCACTGATAATCAAGGAGGGTTTTGACAAGCTGATGCAGACATTTTGTACAACACTGTGACTTGGTAATGAGTCCCAAAACAGTCATTCTGGAGCAGGAAGGAGCCCCTGATATTACGCTTCCAGAGTATGCAGTTGAGACGTGCAAAACAATATATTGCTACAACCTCTGTTCAACTGAAAGCTCAAAAGTAGTAATTCATAATAGGTTATATATCATGACATTTCAAATAAGACTTACAGAAAAGACAACCTTATCTGAGGGAAAAGCTAGGCTAGAAAATAAAATATGAATGTTTTTACATTCAAAAAGGGTCAGATTTATCCACACAGAAGTTATTACTCCTAATAATACTGCTAAGGCAATTGCCTTATTCATATCCTATATATCTATAAAAGGCTTAATTTGCAGTGTATCTATGTACTGCAAAGGAGTGTATGTTTATTTCAAAATAGAAAAGAAGTGTTTGTTTTCATACTAGAGTTTAGAATGTTTTTTCCTGAGGACTACTATTAAAGCAAGGCAGAGCTTTCTTCTCAAAACAGTTTATTAAACTGAAAGATGTGCCTTGACAATCACATTATTCTTTCCCCAGCATCCAGTTTACCAGTGCAAAGAGCAGCACTCATTCTTAGCAGACATTTCATCTTCCAGAGCTTTGAAGGAGTCTGAGCAATTGCTTTTAATTTAGGAGCAGCAGAAACCACTCCCCTCTTTTACGCTCTGTTAAAAGCTCCCAAGGAAGCATACCAACGAGGAATTGTTTTAATATCACCTTACTTAGGACACAGAGATGAAGAAGAACACAAAAGAGGTCAGAAGCCTTCTAAAGGAAACACATGTGCTTAGATGATTTCCCAAGAGAATGGCAGCGCTGCAGCCACTAATCCACTGAAGAGAACTCTGCACGGCTCAGGCTGAATCCATGTGTTTGAATACACTAAATTATAAGCTGCTGCCCCCTCTTCTGCATTGTCCTCTTTTTCGCACTGCTCAAGAGGAAGCCCACACAAGGGAAGAGGAGTGCACAGTTCACAAATAAAGAACAATGATCTTGGCTAATTTTTATGCAAAAGCATTGGAGTATTAGCACTACACCTAGCATATGCTTAATGCCTCATTTGATGAATGCTGCCTCTGATCTCATGGGGCCTTGGGAGAACCTGTCAGGTCAACAAGGCTTTAGATCTACATACACATTTTATTTCCTGTTTCATATATTTATAAACTGGTACCTAAATATCTTACAGTGAATCCAGAGCTTGTGACTATAAATTAAGACAAAACAATACAGTTAACCCCAGGTGTAAGTACAAGGGAAAAGTCCTCAGGTAGAACAGTCAAAAAAGAGAAAAATGCAAAAAGAGAGGTTCCCAAGTGTTAATGTCCATGTTCTCTTTTAGGAAGTCTACTCTGGTGTTCAGAGCAGACAGCTAAGACACAGGAGGAAGATTTCAAGCCTTTGTCCTGCTAGGCTCTGCCAGGTTGCCACAACCAAGTCCCACATGACCTTAGTCACTTTACTACTGAAGTACTTTGGGTAAAACACCTTCCCTTTTTCCTGCAGTGTAGACTTGACACCTGAGGTAGTTCCACTCCACTGATCTTTATAGTCAGTGAGCTAAAAAGGCACTTCTGGAGTGCAGACCATCTTGCCTATTTTAGACCTACATTATGATGAGGTGAATCCTGTCCTGTAGATCAAGTGATGATTTCTCTTCATGACTGCAGGAGCCCCAGGAGACTAACTCAGACCTGTACATCTTCCAAGGAATCCCACTCCTTTGAGAATGACTTAAACTTCGTTCCTAAACTCATGGTATCCAACTCCCTGCCTAGGAGACAGACATCTGACAATCACTGCCATGAAGGTCTGCAGTATTGGTGAGCTGGAAACAATAAAGAGCTTAATTCTTTAGCCTCATAAAGATGTCCTGTCACCAGGAAGGTACTTTCTGATCTGAATCTGATTCAGTCCATGTAACACACCAGGATTCTTGTCCATACCAGTTGCAGCTTTGTTTCTTAGGTTTCAAAAGCCTGAAGAGGTCATTGCCTCCATGACCCTCTCCAACACTCACTCAGGGCCAGCCACCTGCCACCCATCACTAATTCCCCAGAATTAGGGCAGATCTCCTTCTGTGGTCATTTACTCTTTAGCAGGTTCATTTTGACAGAAACAGCTTCTGGAGTTTATCACTTGAGCAGCAACACTGACAGGTGTGAGGAGAGAGCAACTTCTGTTCATGCATAGGAGGCAATGGAGCCACATGAACCATGAGAGGTAAATTAGGGGTGAAAGCCTCTGCAGTTGTCATAAAAAATAAATTATCAAAACCTCTACTTCCCAGCTCAGGCTTTGGAATCATCCGTCATGAAACCATAGATTAATTTAGTGTTGATAATGCTCAGCATGCTCTTAATGAAAGCTCTTTAGTTTCTCTAGAGTTGAGTTTACCAGCTCCAGGATACAGACAGTATACCTCTGCCTTGCAAAATGAGGTATCCAGATCATATAAAAACCATACAAAGTACACTCATTATTTATTTCTGCCAAGCTCATGTACCTCAGACAGCCTGTCTGCTCATCCATAAACAGTCATTTGCAAAAGATCCACCACCCCCAAATGTCTTTAATTAACTGTTAATTCAGAAGCCACATCATATTGGTGATCATATCCAGCACAGAAAAGTCACACAAAATTGTAAGGGTGGCAGGAGTGAGCAGAGCCCAGTCCCTCACTATCCACAGAGCAGCTACATTTCGGAGTGCAGTTCCTTCTACAAATCAGTTTCTCTGAGAAACAAGAACAGCCTTTTATGCCCAAACAAAGCTCTGTGCAAACAGTGACAAACTATCAGTACCCTCCAGCTAGGCAGCCTCACCCCTAGATTTTAAAGCACATTTACCAGAAGGGACTGTCTGCAGCCAGCTGGGAACAGAGATGTGGCTGCTGAGAGACAGAGTCCCCAACCCACAGATGGGAAAGCAGAGAGGCAGCACTCAGCAGATGGTGGGGGCAAGGGACAGCCATATCCTCCCTTCTAGCTGCAGCTTTTATTACTAAGAGTGAGAAAGAATCGCTCACAATTTTCAGCCTCAAAGCTGCATTACAAAAATCACCAATGTGCTCCAGGTGCTTCCCACTTAAAGGAGGCTTTGCCAGCCAGCCACATGCTGAGAAGCCATGGAACTTCAAAGCTTCCAAATTGTCCAGATAAAATTAATACACATCCAATCCAAATGAACTTCCACGAATCCTTCACAGAAATTCTCCATTGCTCCAAGTTCTCACACCATAATCAAAAATGCAGTGACTAGGCAGAACAGGTAGCATCGTGATTTCTGAGTAATGATTGATTTAATATTCCTGGTAACCTACCAAAAAAAAAGAACTCTCTCTCCCACCCTTAAGATACTTGACCTGCTTCACTAATGGCTTGAACACAAACAGTCTCAGTGCCTGGGAAGCCAGGCTCACAGCTGCTCTGGATCACCAGGCTGAAACTGAGCCACTGGTGCACCCTGCTGAACCTAACCCATCATCTGTAACCGGATCCTCTAGCTCTTTTTTTCTTACTTTTTCCTCTCTTCTTTTTAAGAGCTGTTTACTTCACAAGTTATAGCTTTTTTTTCTCCAGAACTTGCCTCACTACATTAAGATTTCCAAAGGCAGATAGTTTACCTTGCATGAAATACAACAGTGGCTACAGGTCAAGAGATCTTTAACAAGGGTGCAAGTCAGCCTGGCTTCCACTGTGGGAGCTTGACACTTTCCCTAGTGCTGCCTAATTCCTACCTAGTAAAGCTTCAAGGGTTTATGCATATAAAAGCAAGTCAAAGTTGTACTAACAGTATTTTATGCAACCACTGTTTTTTTTTCTTCCTCTCTTTCAGCAGCAGGAGACAACAGGGAGCTAAACTGCTAAAGGGCAAGGGTCTCCCATTGTCCTGGTCCCACTGGCATCTACACTTGGACTGAGAGGCAGAGCATGTAAGTGAGTGTCCTTCCCATGGAATTTGGTGGATTTGGGAAGGGGAAGACAGTGATACCTGCAGTGTAGTGAAGGCAGAAACCAGAATTTTCTCTGCATATTCTTAGTTTCCTCATAATTTAGGGTTTAAATTAAAAAAAAAAAAAATCAGTCTCTTCTCATGTTCCTAATTCTATTTGCAAATGCCGAGAGGACAAAGGAAAGAAAAAAAAAAGAGAGAAAGATCTACAGAAAATCACTTCTCCCTATTATTTTATACTATATTTATTTCTGCCAAACTGCATGCAATTATACATATATACATAGATATATATGCACATAAAAAATTTATAAATATTTATATGTACATGAACACATTATTCTATGGTTCACCATTATCCTGATAGCATCAGAGCCATAGACTGGGAAAAGATTATATTCCTTGCTAAATGTAATAGGCCAATGTTTCTGAAATACTCCATTTTCTGTCCTAGCCTTTTTCGTTCTCTTTATTCCCAAAAAAAGCTACTGTGAGAAGGATGGACCTAAGTCAGTGCCGTGAGGTGCCTGGTGTGATGAGGATATAGTTGTGCAAACAGATGTATGAGTTTCTTGGCCTTAAGAGAATGGTCTGCAGTATAGAAATCTTTCATACATTACCTGGTTTTAATTAGGGGCTTTAAAAGCCATCAGCTTAAGGGCTCAATGAAAAGGCTGTTCCTAAGAAGGTATTAGATAGTGCTTTTACAAATCAGAATTACTACTCAAAAAATATAAACAGGGATTACTAGGGACTAGAGAAAATTGAATCATAGGCAACTTGTTTTTATTCTGACTTATACAAATACCAGCCCTGAGAACACAACTGAGTGACCACAGACTGAGCCTAAGTTCTGATTCCCTGATTTCCTATGTGCATAAAAGCTTTTCATAGCAAAAGACAAGCAATAGATGTGGAGTGGCAGCTTCAGGAGCATCCCTTCTGCATTTTTTACAAATATCTAACATAAAGGAAAGCCCAGCATTGACACTGGCATCATTTAATTGAAAGACAATGAGTTTTGTCATCTTTCCAGTGCCTTCCAGGCCTTTTCCAGCAGATCAATTCTCAAACAGGGATGCAGACCTTGTTCCTTCCACTGATTCCGATCAAACCATGTCTGTTTTAGATTTTCCTAAAATGTAACTGGCAACTGACTTCCCTTTTTGAACCTGCACAATGAATTCTTTCTAGTTAAGTGAGACTGCATGCACAAGCAAGTGCAGACAAAATACAGGGGAACTTGCTGTTCTTTTTAGTATTAAATATTATATATAATTTAAATATGAATGTTTTCATGAAACGTAAGGTGTAGACGGAGTGGTCTAATACAGGAATTGCATTGACTAAAGGGAACTCTTAAAATATGCATGCTCTGTCATTGTAGGTACCCTGTTTCTTTGCATATGAACATAAAACCTGGCATTATATTCCCTGTTTATGACTTCTATTACCAGTGAAGAGCAAAACAACTAATAATTTTCCTGCAACAACTGCAGGAGAATTATTAGTTTTCTTTGATAACAGAAAACTTCTTATTCAGTATTAGAAGAAAGTGATGGATTTTTCATTTCACCTGTTATAGGAGAATAGCTATTCCTTCCAGTGGTTTTTGGTTCTCAGATTCCAATTTCTCCCTCATAGCTGGTACACTATTCTACTGTGCATTTGTAGCCACAGGTGTGCCATGAGCTTCCTCTTTAAATTTATATTTCACATGGCCTTTAGAAAGCACTAGGCACCATTTCAGGTTACTGCTTCCATATAGTTTGATTTCTAAGTAATACTTCTGTTAAAAATAGAGAGAAAAGATAAAAAATAGATATTTTGATTTCAGTATTAGGAAGTTCAAGTCTGAAAAAAAAAGAACTGGGCAAACACTGCCTGAATGCCTGAATATGTTAATAAACACTCATTTGCTGCTAACTATTAATCCTAGAAAATAGTTTTCTGTGCTGTTTCAAACAACTTCTTTGGAAGTGGAAGAGTCTAAATGAGAAGCAGGCTCAGTGACCATCTCTCAGTAGGAAGCATGCTGTCATCCAGTTCCTTCCAAGTACCCTCATCATCCAGACAAGTACAGATAATGCCATTTGACTCGTGCATGTCCATGGATGACAAACAGCAGATCACAGGTGATTCAACCCAAGCCAACTGTTCAGATGTGCTCTGTAAGCACCTTGCTACTGATAACCCTCAACTTAAAAAAAACCCCAAGCAAATAATTTACAGAATAAGGGGCAAAATTAATTATTCTGTATAAGTCACTCAGGAAACTCAGACTCCCAAAGGACCTCAGCTTGGCAGGAGACCAATATAGCAACCATCTGGTCCACCACTACACATTTTGGGTCAGGTTTCTATAAATGACCATGTTTAAAAAATTTGAAGGGCCTTGCTTGATGCATCATCTGATCTCCTTGTAGATCAACTAGTGCATAATTATTTGGCATAATCTGACTATCACTTCTCATTTGCCCATTCAGTAGTGGGAAAAATGGAGTAGGACTGAAGTTTAAAAGAGAAAGCCTTTAGCTGACCCACCTTTTCCAATGCTGTTGCATGCAGCGCTCCAAACTAGTTGCTGAAAATTTATTAGCATTCCTCCTCTGTATTGTCTAAATTATCACATTTTTACTTAAGAGAAAGGAAGAGCAGCTGAAACAGCTGGCCAAATGATAACTGTGGTATCTGCACATCTTTAAACAATGCTTTGTAGGAGGAAGAATGGATGTCTTAAAAAATTAAAAACACAAGGGGCTACAGGATTTTAGCTGAAACCTGTGACTCGTGAAGCAAAGCTATGAAGTGCCAGCACAGAATCTATTTGCTGGAGGAATTGTGTGAGTCCATTTTGCATTATAATGATTCAGTGCAGGTAATATCCTTGCAAATATCTGTTCCTTCATCTACACCTCTGAGTGTCTGCAGCCCTTGTTCAGGAAATTGTTAATTCCAGCAGGAGGAAGAATGGGGCCAAATAACCTAATTAGCTGAAAATGAAGCCTGATCATTTAAAATAAATCACACTTATCTTTGATAGAAAGAGACTGGACTGACAAAGGCTTAATTCCATGGAAAGTTACTACAGTCCCCAACACAAAGTAGATAGCTGCACTAGGTTAACAAAGGCTTATTATCGTATTATCATAGGGTATTATTATTATTAATGCCCTTATTGTTAGCACACTTCATGCATTATGATCTGACCTCAGACTGAACCACAAGGCCCTGTATTTTACTGTCAGCGAGATAAAGCTTCAAAAAGTTCTCACAAGGGCTAATTCTTAAAGCTTCATTTTATCAACATAAAAGTCACCAAGTTCAATATTTGCAGACGGCTTTGCACATCAGAATATCTTAACGTTTGGCAAGGCAGCTGATGGCTGGGTGGCAGGTCTATCTGTCTTCAGAAGTTTTGGCCTGGCACTAGGAGGAAGACAAAGATACATGAAAGCAAAAGCCCACATTTTGGAATCTCACTGGTGTCTCCTCTCCTTAGACAGCACTCAAAAACATCGCTTCCAGGGACTATTTCCCTTGGCATCTGGTGTGTGTTTTCTAAAGATATGTTGGATGAAGAGCAATTCAGTTAGTGCTGTAAGCAACTGCATCACTACCTAACTGAGCAACTGAAGGCGGGTTTCCACAATAAAGTGTGAGTGCATTAATATTTCATCAAAACCAGTCATTTTATTTCTGGCTTCCAAAAAGCAGCATGAAACAAAGTAGTAACATAATGTGAACCAACTGGGGTAATCAATGGACGCAGAGGAAAAGCACAGGAACTGTGCCATGTATTACTGTGTGTTAATGCCCTTTTCTAATAGAAGTGATGAAAAATACAGAAAACTGAGAGATATGAATAATGGAGGTTTATCCAAAAGTACTAACTCTGGTGGTATCACAATATAAATCAGTATTTTCAGGAATTTACAACCATGCTCAGTTAAACTTCCTGGAGTCAACCAGCACTAGTGCACACCTGCACCTGCACAGGCACACTATTCCCTCCTTTCCATAGCCAGGCTCCACCAAAGGCTCACGCAGCCCATGCCACAACTATTTCTGAGCCAGACTATGAGGAAGTGCTATTCTGGCTCTGTCAGTGCAGGTGGCCTGGCACCCCATCCACTTCTCCCTGTGGCAGCTGTAGGCGTTTGGCAGCACAGGGTGCACTCTGAGTCATCCATCCCTTGAACTCAGATGTTACTGTACCCATGATGCCCACACAGTCCTCTAATGAAAGTGGTTGTGGACATGTCCAGTAAAAAAATTTGTTCCCAAGAAGTAACAATTGAAGGGTGCTATTTTAGAGATACTACCACCTGCAGTAATACACTGAGTGTCCTGCTGTAGTTCAGCCTATCGAAGAAAACAATGAATAAAATTTTAAAAGTATCCCAAGACTAAAGAAACACAGCAAAAAGACCCTCCAAGTTCTGTAAAATTAGCTTCTAGGAAGTACATGACACTACATTTCCTGAAGTTCTGGAGGAAATAGTCACACATACCAGATGTTCTCTCAGTTAAAGGAAAAGCAAATCATCAACAAGAGGTGAAAAGAAAAAGGGGAGGAGGCCCAGCTAATGAAAAATCTATAGGTTTCAACAATCTCAAATGTTCTAAGAAATTTTGATCATAGAAAGTATTACAGCTCTTTTCAATGTAAATTTTCCAGTCATCTCAAACTAGTTGCTAGGCCATGGTAACTAGCTAAATATCTTTGTTTGAAAAAATTGTTACTACCTTTGTAGCAATGGAGAAAAGCACATTGCTAAGATGCTTTACCTTGTTTTATTTCTGCAGGTTTTATTCTTTCCTGTGCAGCTGATTTCTCCCCACAGGATTTCGACCTTTATTACTTGCTGACAACACGTCTGACAAATAGCTTTTTGCTGCGGTAGCTGAGGTCAAGCCATCTGTTTTTTCTCTAGAGAGCCATGCCTTATTCATAATGGCATTTTTCTGTTTCATTCCCTGGGGAATAGCACCTGCATGCTGATTTCCTATTTGACCCCAGAGTACATCATCACATTTCGACAACCGATCCCTCCCCTTCGTGGCCCAGAAGGCACTAGGCTCCAGAGGCACCAGAGCATCCTTCATCCTTGACAACAGAGGCCAAGGGGCTTCCTCGTGGATCATGGGCAGGTTGCGATCAGCCTGTGGATTTGAGTTGGAGGAGACAACTGAAGGTATCTGAGGAGGCAAGAAGGAGAGAAACCATAACCTTGGATGTCACGGTGCGTTTCTGTATGTTATAGGGAAACAGGATACTCCATGAGTTGTGGCTGATTTCAGCCATAGCTTTCTATGTAATTGCACATGAGGCCCATGTACTGCTCTCATTGGGATTTAAGTAAAGCTCATGGGATTTATATAAAAAAACAACCTCTGAGTTCAAAAAGGGCAGATCAATCAAAAAATTACTTGCACTCTGCTCTCCATAATAGGTTTCTTTTATGGCAATATTTTCATTGGTCCTTTTTATGTATGACCATGAGAGAGAAAAGGAGCAGGAAACTTGATTTGAACTGTTACATATAACCCCTGGACTAAGTAGCATGTTGTCAGAATTCTGAGTCACCATCTCATTGTGTAACAAATTTCTTAACATTTCAGTATCTTGTGTGTTTTCTTCATTAATGACAAAAGCAGAAACTGTACTTTTGCTTTATTACATTTATTTTAATCCAAGATTATAAAGAAAATTCAGCAGAGGAATATTTTTAACTACTGTACCTAACTGGCTCCAGTAACTGCATATTTGAATTTTGTTTCCATACAATTATGGAGAGGTTATGTTTTTTCAGAGAGGGTGAAATCTCTTGCGTGTTTAGTTTAGCAGCAGACTGTCACAAATGCAATTGCAATTGATCAGCTCTGTTCTTAACAGGATTCCTGCAGTTAATGGAAATTACTGTAAAGAGCTTCTGGGCATAGGAATAATTGGATCACTAAAAAAAAAAAAAAAAAAGAATTGTAGGGAAAAAAAGGTAGGACAAGATGGACATAACTTCTTTTTTTTAAAAACATCCAACAATTTTTAAGGATTGTTTTACCAGAGAGTACACATGATGAAAACAAAATCTTTTGATCATTTTTACAAACTCCAAGCCACTCCTGAACAATGGGGAAGAAAACACATAATAAAAATACTGTTGTCAGCGTGTTTAAACTAACAGTCAATTGTTCATCTCTGGAAGGAATCATTCAAACATCTCTGTCTTCTGCCATTAGTAATATATTTCACTAAACACAAAACAGGGAGAAGATTTTTACAGACCTGGCAAAAAGTGCGATGGTTTTGTCTTAGTTCTTGATGCATGGCTATGATCCTCTCCGGACTTATTAATTTGATAGGAGGAGCAGCACTCACGTTTGGAGTGATGTGAGGACTGCGGGTGCTATCTGCCTCTTGCTGAGAGTCTGCAGGTATTGGCCCAGGCACCCCATTCGCTTTGGCATGTGTCTCACGATCCTCTGGCTGTCCATCGGCCTGTGGAATACCTGTGGAAGAAGGCAGCATCTGCAACAGAAAACATCTGTTTAAGAAACTCAAGCAAGATGAAGCAACTATATTTAGCAAAAAAAAAAAAAA